>JARYHS010006964.1:10875609-10893214 GCA_031002005.1 Vandiemenella viatica | reverse complement strand
TCAGGCTACGTGAGGGATTGGGGGGGGGGGGTGACTCCACAGGAGGCCATAATGCAGCTACGTGGTTTATGGATGCTCCGTTCCGTGTGGAATTTGGTATACACGTTGCTGTCTTCATACCTTTCTAGAAAACGTCCATATTAAAGCAAAAAGAAACTTATATTAGATAGACAGCCACACTAAGTATATCCTATGCGATATCGTAGGCAATACACTGGCAGCCATTTCTAATCTCATTTTGTCTTTGACGCTACCAATAAAATTAACAGGGTTAGGCAACATTTAAATCTTTTCGTGATGACTTCAGAAATTTACAGTCTCAATAAAATGTGGTAAAATTAGAAATTTCAATATGGATATGAACTAATTCTCCACAATGTTTTCCCATTTTTTCAAGTATGTCTTAAAGTAAAGATTAAAGAGTTAGTTGGAATGAAATTATCACGCTGAACAAAATTTTATAAATCAGCTCTATTACTCTCCGCAGCTAAGGTGTAATTCTCAAATATCGTAGTAGACGGAAAGCGTTTAATACTGGTTTCCTTGTTTGACACTGACCTTGGCCGCACTGAACTTCAATTTTATGCCTCAGTTTTCCTCCTACAACGTTCATATTGAATGCCTATAAGACTTCGCAATATTCAAACTTTCAAAAGAGGAAGCAATGAAGGATGTAAAAGATGAATTTAAATGTGGCTTAAGTGTTCACGAAGACAAAACCAGTTTGGTTAGTAGCAAACAGATAAATTTTGCTCGTCATTTTTTGTTTAATACAACTTCATATAATATAACAGTATCTCCCAGATAATAGGGGCCTTATAGAGAGAGAGAGAAAAATAAACTTGAATTGCGTTTCTGATTTCAGAGATTGTTTTGAAACCCCCTCTCTCTTCAGGTCAACTCACTTATGCACATATATTTTCATTTACGATTTTTAACTTTGTTTTAGGTAAATTTTTTAAATAATTTTACGGGTGTCATCATAGACCAAATACGAAAAATACTGAAAACGTGAATCTTATGGCTGAGTGTTAACGCTATGGCTCCGCATTCGGGAGGGCGTGTGTTTGAATCACCATCCGGCTATCCAGATTTGGGTTTTCCTTCGTTTCTCCAAGTCACTCCGTGTGAATGGCGGGATTATTTCTTCGAAAATCCAGGGTCAGAATTCCTTCCCGTTCCTCGTGTCCGGTGCGAACTCGTTGTAGTCCACCTAACGTCGTCAGACGATGCGATTTTGACGAGGTTGAAGCCCTAGAGCAGCGGTTCCCAACCTTTATTGGTACGCGACCCACTTTTAAGTAAAAAAAAACTTGTCGCGACCCACCTAATATGAGTGTCTATCTAATATCAGAATGGGAACTGCTGTATGACCTCGATACGCTATCGACTATCCTATCCCACGAAAATACAGATTTCACTGGTTGATTGGTAGGTGGATGCTGAAATTCCATGATTAGAAGTAATTCGACCAGCATATTAAAATGCAACTGGTTCGCCCAGTCGCTTTTTGGTGGAAACCACCTGCAGAACCGATTTTAGTGGTTGATTGGTAGGTTTATCATTGTGTTTTACTGCACCCAATTGTATGAAAATATGGAAGACCGGGAGCAGGAAAACGCAGTGGTAAACTTACCAGTCAACCACTAAAATGGGATTTGTAGATGTTTTGGCACATCAGTGGCATTATAATGTGCAAATAGAGGTTTAACTAATCCTCGAATTTCAGCCGTCAACTCGATGAGGTGATGCTTTGTGCAGCCGCCTCCCGCTTTATTACAAAGATAATGAAAATTACGTTTAATTATTATAAAAACACAACTTTACAATCAGTGATATTTCTGGCATTGGTGTTTATTAATAAGGGCGTCCATATTAGAGTTAACACTGGCTAATTGTATCCTTAAGTCACTTTCTATACATAGTTAAAACTTTTTTGCTTTAATGATTATTGCACTTGTAAAATCGTGTAATTTTTTTAAGTAGATGAAATAAAATATATATTTTTTTGGCAAAAAACTCGATTGTTCCGCCACCCACCAAAATACACGCCGCGACCCGCCAGTGGGTCGCGACCCATAGGTTGGGAACCGCTGTATTAAACTATCCCACTTAAGGCATAAAATTGTTAATTAAGATAAGAATAATATTGAATATACCGTACCTTGACTTATCCTAATTCATTATACAAGTTGTATGTAAATGATGTATAGGACCAAATAAAATGAATGAATGAATGAATGAAAAACATTCATTTTTCTGCATTGAAAATAAAGAGAACCGCAATTCTGTAGAACTGTTGTAACATGTTTGCCATCTAATGTTCCTAAGAAATGCGGAAAATTCCTTTTCAAATTAAACCCATTGCCTTTTCTGCTTAATTTTCTTCTTCTTCAATGAATTTATAAAAATAAGAGCCCTCTGTCTGATATGTCCATTTGCAGTGCAGAAGCGGCTGAATAATCGTCGAGAACCGAAGGCGGTGACAATAAAAGAAATGCGACTCGCTGCGTCCAGATGTGCGTTACAGCCTGCTGTAGTGTGCGCGTACCTTTATAGTCCGCGCGGAGGAATGTAGTTAGGGAGCGTACACAAACTACGTGACTCGGTCCAGGGGGGGGGGTTTCACTGGAAGGCTACGCTGGTCTACGTGGGGGGAGGGTAGGGTTCCGAGCCAGGCTTTTCATAACATTTTTCACAGTTAAAATGAGGAACAAAATACAGAATAGCATATGAATATTTATTTCCCTCAGTTAATCTTCATATGTGATTTACAATAGTCTGACAGGAGAAAACAGTACAAAATGTCTTCTGGAATCAAAAGGGAAAAATTCTATGTGTGGGGGGGGGGGGGGGGGTAGAGGCAAAAGCCACGTAGGGCTACGGGGGGGGGAGGGGGTTCACAGGAGGCCAAAATGGAGCCACGTGGTTTATGCACGCTCCGTTACAGAGGAATCACGTAATTTGTTACGCACATTATTTGAGAAAATGTCAAGTAAAGCTTTCAAATGTATCAGAAATGCATAAAGTTGTTCGAAATGTAGGTACATTGTTAGACGTTACTACGCAACAAATACATATTATTTCTCATATGTTTTAATTGCATGTGTATTCGTTTTTGGAGAGAAAACTGCATTCGACATCCATATGGACTGTACGGAACCTGTAACGGCCCTTAACGATACAAATCATTTAGTTATTATGGCCGACATATTGCGGTGAGAAGTTTACATTCGTTTAAGTCATGTAGGACAAAGATATTAGCACGAGATGTTAATATTTCCATAGTTCTTCTTTAGAATTCCTTTTTACATGGACAGGAACCCTGGACCAAGTAGTAAAAAGATGCACAAAGGCATAGAAATAAGTTGTAAGAAACGCTGATACAAAATTTCTGGCCGATCTTAGCGGCTGTGATAAATCAACTACCTTTTACAATTTACCTGAAATATCTTCTCGAATAATACTTCCTCCGAAACGTGTATACCAAATTTCAGATCGATAGTACATTTTCTTGTTGGGACCCTGGCGTTTTTTGCTGTATCGTGGTTTCGTTCTTGGCGCCATTTTGCTTTACTTCGTGTTGCTTGCCTGTCGCGCGGCAGACATTTTACCATTCACGCTGCAGTTGTGGGTATGTGAGTAATACTCACTATCTTGGGAACTACTTTCAGCAGTAAGGCTAGTTTGACACGAAACGATTTTAAACATACGATGGAAAGTTTGTGGTAGCTACAATGGGCTACTTTAAAGCGGTCTGTGGACAATCAAATTGTTTGACACATTTTACGTGTTCGTCAAATTACTTGATCCTCTGCGGCATTGTTTGCCGTGATTGTCATTCTACGTGTTTGATGGAAATTTTGATTGACGGCGTGTTTTATTTAATGCTTCGCAAGTTTCAATGATAATTTGACTCTCAAAGAGGTGCAATGCATGACCGAAATTTTAAATCTTCAAAACCAGCGTCACTAGCCAAGTATCTCAAGGTTATTAATAATCTTTGAATAGCTAGTACAGAATACGATAACCATTGCGCATCAATTTTATGACGGATTCTTATATAACTAGACGAGACAAAATGAAAGTAAAGAATAATTGTTTTTGATATCTTGCTTAGTTCTCGAGATATGGTATCTCAAATTTGTAATTAGGTTGAAATGCTGCCTGGACCAGAAGAAATCTGTCGCCGTAGCCAAATTTGATGGTGAATTTGTATGTAACTTGACGAGACAAATCGAAAATGAAGAATACATTTTTTTTTTAATATCTCGCTTAGTTCTCGACATATTGTATCTCAAAAGAGAGGAGACCTGGACCAGAAAAAGTTCATCAATGCCATTATACACGGTAGAAATGCACAATAGGTATTTTATTTTCTTCATTGTGGTTGTTGTTAGGTTGAAATACATTCCTGACCAGAAGAAACGTTACCAAAAGCACAAGGAACTATACATATAACTGATTTTTGACATTCTATATCTCGAAAACCAAGCGAGATATCAAAAGAAATTATTCTTTATTTTCGATTTGTTTCGCCGACTTCTCTAAGAATTCATCATCAGATTATGGCGCCACGGTAATGATAGAATTTCCGATTTGCGCATAACGGTGTCCTTTTTCTTTCAATTCGAGGAGGTAGGGAATTGTAATAATTTTCTGAACGTTTTGTGGTCGATGCGCAAGAAGTTAAGGTAATCAACTGGTTCTGTGCGTAATATTTCTCGTAATAAATTTTCTTGGGTATATTTTTGTCTTAATTTCATCCATTCTCTACGACTAGACCATTGTTTACGCTTTTTTTTCTTAATACACGGTGTTTGCATCGACGCCAAAAATTCTTTATCTTTATTCCTTATTGCGGCACGCGTCACTTCCCGATAAGGAAGTTACAGGCAAGTTTCACGAATTTATTTGATCTTTGGACTGAGTGTTTGCCCTATTGTTTGATTAAAACGTAAAGTTTGAGCAACAAATTTGTCAAATAAATTTGATCGTGTACCGGCTCTTAACAGGCAACGATTTTTAGTCGTAGCGTGTGTCATTGTTTGTGCGCAGGTTTTTTTCCCTTTGTCGGCATCATTCACAGCGTGTTGCTGCGACTAATGGAAAAAATAATGCGTTATGGTCGATTCATTGACGTAGGAAAAGAAAGACGTCATCGATACCAATGGGTGGTTCCGATCAGTTAGAAGAGAGGGGAAGTTGACTTCTTTTACACTCGTCTGAAGAGTTCAGGGATGATGTATTTTTGAATGTTGGTTGCTTCCTTCGATAATTTGTGAGGCTCAACGACATTCTACATCGACAAATTACAAAATTAAAATTTGCATTCAATTTATTGAAATGTTCGCTGAGACGCTAACAAATTAATAGAAAAACTTTCGGTATGGAAATCAGTTTAATTTATATCGATTAACTTTGTGTATGTAAATTTACAAAGTTGTTTCAAATGAAACAACTTTGAATAAAGGAAAAAAAAAAAAGGAACGATCATGAAAAGTTATTACAATGAAGTAAAGTCCGCAGTCATAGCTGTCAGTAATAACGCGACCTGTTTTTTTTCGACAGAGTGGCATGTCTGAGGAATTTTTTTCGTCAGAGCGGGACGCCTTAGGGATTTTATTAGAGAGAAAAAAAATCTTTCGTTAGGTGCGTTATTTCAAGACAGACACAACGTATTCGATTAATCACGTGAGGATTTTTTCCGGAATTCCTAACCCCCCTCCCCCTCTGGTGAGAGCTGGTCAACCCCCCCCCCCTAGTATGACGTGAGATTTTGACGGGATGCCCGTCCCCCCACGTAGTTTTTTGAGACATCCTTTTCAGCTCTTCAGTTTTTATATTTTTTTTAGCTCTGCTGTCCTTCAAGAATTTGTAAAACTCACGTGAGACTTCCGTCGATCCCCCCACCCCCACCCCCTTAGTGAGATTTCGCTGGACTCCTCCCCCCCTCTCTCAGCCCACGTAATTAATGTACGTCCCCTTACACGGTAGTTCGTACAGTTGTGAGTGTTAGCAGGGAAGTGTCGAGATAATTCCACCCAACCGTCTGCAGCATTCACGTTCTCAGTGTTCAGCTGGTGATTTTTTTGATCTGTGACGTCTCTGCTACTGCTAATAAACCCTCGCGTGATCAGCATTGGTTCCATGCGTCTGTTTCAGACCTAAATAGACAGATATATTAAATTGTGGTTTTGTTTGCGGAAGCGGGACATTTTCAGTCTCGCTACTGACAGCGGGTCGTGTGGTCACGTTATACATGACTAGTGCTGCAAATTAAAAAAAAAACTTTTTTTTTCAGCTTTTTGAAAAAAAAAACACGAAAAAACCTAACTCCCTTGTTTTTTTTTCTAAATGTTTTTTTTTTTTTTCAGAAAACAATATATTTGATAAATTTATGGATAAATTTAGCTTTATTTCCGGAACTTACATGTTACATGTGTGTTTTAAATCTTACCGACTCATATAATGTCTTACATAATGATTCATAAATGTATCTATATAGGTAGCATAATTCTATTCATCCTCTATTCCACATTCACTAGTATCAGCACTACCAACACTAGTTCGGTCGGTGTTGGAATTTCCTGTTTCTTCTTCTGTCTCCTCTAGATCCATAACTTCAGAAATAATTAACATTTTCTTTTACTGGTTGTTGTTGTATTGTACGCAAAAGATTTTGAGACTGCAATTTTAAATTGTGAGCAAAGTACACACTGTGCTTAAAGACTGCGCCGATAGTTCTGTATTACGGTCTTTTAAGATTGAATTTAAATCTATTTTCATACAAAATAGGAGCTTTATTTCTTTCTCAATAGTTGATTTACGCCAAAAGTTGCAAGGAAACGATTCATGATTACTGGCTATTTAATGACTCAGTATCACTATACACTGAGAGTTTAACAAGTATATGAATATAAGGAGAGTACAATAAGTAATTTTTTAAAAATGCAAAAAAACCGTAGATAAATTTAAATTTCCTAATTTTTTGAAAAGATTCATTGGTCTACAGATAAATTGGTTGGGCTGGCAGCACTAGTTCAAATAGCGACTATCAATCCAAACAACGCGGAACGGGGATTCCTTCTCGCGCAACCTAGCCTCTTCGGGAAATTCCCACCGAGCGTGGCGGTGTAACGGTTCGCGTTCTCGCCTCGCATTCGGGAGGACGGCGGTTCGAATCCCCGTCCAGGCATCCAGATTTGGGTTTTCCATGGTTTCCCCAAATCACTCCAGGCAATTGCCGGGATGCTTCCTTCAAAAAGGCCATGGCCGAATTCCTTCCCATTCCTTGCCCCTATCCTTGCCCCCATCCTTTCCCGTCTCTAACGACCTCGATGTTAAAAAGAGACGCAAAGCAGTAAAAAAAAAAATGGGAAATTCCAGTTCGTAAAAGAAAATTTCAGTCACTGTTGCCAATATTTTCGTAATTTTTTTTCAACTGAACCAGAAAATTAGTACAGACACCAATGACATTATTTGTGTTTTTACAGTTTGATTTGTGCTGACGCCACTTTGTTCTCTATTGGTCCAGGTTTGCAGTGGACTAGATGGCTTACCTGGCATTGAGTGGAATCACTATGAAGGCATTGGTCTCCAGACCTGTCCGGCAGTTTCCTGATGTCATGGAGAAGCTGCTGGAGGTCAGTGCCGTAAGTCGCAGCGAGCTGGAGGTTATAAAGCGCGAGCTGGAGGCTCCAGAGACAGCTCGCCACGTGATGCATGAACTGTGCCGGGCGGGACACCTGCACCTGCTGCGGATGGCACTGCAGCACGGGCCAGGACTGGCCAGCGAGCCAGTCGACGACGCGTCGTCGACGCCCCTGCACGTGGCCTCGAGGCACGGCCAGCCCGCCGCCGTGCGGATGCTGCTGGACGCGGGGGCGGACCTGGAGGCGGCTAGAGAGAGAGACGGGTGGACTGCGCTGCACGAGGCGGCGGCGTGTGGAGGCGGCGGCGGGCCCGTCGTGGCGGGAGTGCTGCTGAGGACCGGGGCCCAGGCGGAGTGCAGGGACACAGAGGACAGGACACCGCTACAGCTAGCGGCGAGAGAGAGTGACGGGTGGACTGCGCTGCACGAGGCGGCGGCGTGTGGAGGCGGCGGCGGGCCCGTCGTGGCGGGAGTGCTGCTGAGGACCGGGGCCCAGGCGGAGTACAGGGACACAGAGGGCAGGACACCGCTACAGCTAGCGGCGAGAGAGAGTGACGGGTGGACTGCGCTGCACGAGGCGGCGGCGTGTGGAGGCGGCGGCGGGCCCGTCGCGGCGGGCCCTTCGAGGCGGGAGTGCTGCTGAGGACCGGGGCCCAGGCGGAGTACAGGGACACAGAGGGCAGGACACCGCTACAGCTAGCGGCGAGAGAGAGTGACGGGTGGACTGCGCTGCACGAGGCGGCGGCGTGTGGAGGCGGCGGCGGGCCCGTCGCGGCGGGCCCTTCGAGGCGGGAGTGCTGCTGAGGACCGGGGCCCAGGCGGAGTACAGGGACACAGAGGGCAGGACACCGCTACAGCTAGCGGCGAGAGAGAGTGACGGGTGGACTGCGCTGCACGAGGCGGCGGCGTGTGGAGGCGGCGGCGGGCCCGTCGTGGCGGGAGTGCTGCTGAGGACCGGGGCCCAGGCGGAGTGCAGGGACACAGAGGGCAGGACACCGCTACAGCTAGCGGGGAGAGAGAGTGACGGGTGGACTGCGCTGCACGAGGCGGCGGCGTGTGGAGGCGGCGGCGGGCCCGTCGTGGCGGGAGTGCTGCTGATGGCCGGGGACCATGTGGAGTGCAGGGACACAGAGGGCAGGACGCCGCTACAGCTGGCGGCGGCGGCGGGACACGCGGCCACAGCGCAGCTACTGTGCTCGGCGGGGGCGGACACCACTGCGTGGTAGCAGGACAGGACCAAGTGGCCGCTGATGCTGGAGGCGGACACGGGCAGTGTGCGAACCGTCAGGGCGCTGCTGGGGGCGGGCGCCGGGGGCGGCACCGACCAGCGGGGGTGGACTGCGCTGCTGTGGGCGGCGCAGCAGAGCAGCAGCAGAGCCGTCGCCACGCTGGTGGCGGCGGGGGCGGACGTCAACGGGAGAGATGGAGGAGACAATAGGACGCCGCTGCACTGGGCGGCAGCGCGCTGTGACGAGCAGTTGGTGAGAGCGCTGCTGGTGGACGGCGCGGACTCCACTGCCAGAACCAACACGGGGAGCACTGCGCTGCACCTGACGACATGGCGAGGCCGTGTGGCCGTGGCGCGGCTGCTGCTGGAGACAGCAGACGTTAACGCGAGGAACGATGCTGGTCTGACGCCGCTGCACTACGCATCCCCGTGTGACCACTCCACCGTGGTGAGAGCGCTGCTGGAGGCCGGGGCGGCCAGGACGGCGAGGGACAAGAGGGGACGGACGGCGCACGACCTGAGCGACGGAGAGCTGAGGCAGCTGCTAAAGTAGAAACAGCTCATCTCCCAGCACATTTAACGAATTAGTCCATTATCAAATATGATATTTTAAAACTGATAGATGCCTTTATGTTTAGACCATCCACTGATACAACACCAGGCAATTGAAACATCTGCACTCTCTAAACAATGAGTATATTTATTTTCTTATATCGAAAAAGTAATAAATAAACTATGCAGCAGAATTGATACTCCGTGGCCACTTTTACATCCCGTTCCCATCACCTCAATGTCGATCACATTCAAATCTAAAAAATAAAACAAATCTATATACACTGTTGTTCTGGAATTAATGCAACCAACTAAACGCCAAAGCTGTGTGGTATGTATGTCGCCATTTTGATACGGTAGTTATTCTGTTTATAAAACCTTGCTACTCACTTCAAATTATTTCAATGCACTTCAAATTCAAAATACCACAGTGACAGACTGGTAGTTTTTATATCTGGTACTACCATTAGAATTACAATGGGTTGTGGTTAGGTTTAAATGTACAGTATCAGAAACAGAAAATCAGCAGCCAAGTTACCAAATATTCTTTGAAGTTGGTCTTCCTTCCTCTCATAGCCAGCAGGATGTATAATAGGAATACACATTTACATTATCTTAATTTAATAAAGCGTTAATGGAATATCAAGATTCACCCTCGAACTTGTAAATTTTATTCTGCCCTGGCTGTAATTTAGAAACAATTAAAGAACGTAGCAGATTTCCCACTCGTCTTTACATATGAACTAGTAATGCTTTATATTTGACAATAAATACCTTTACCAAAATTCATTTTTCTCCTGCTCAAACTGAGAATGAAAAAATTTAAGCAATGTCTTCAAAAACCTGTTCCCAATTTAGCGTGAGCGTCATTCAATTTTCCCCTCTCGTCAGACTGTTTACCGTGTTTCAGTCCCCCACCCCACTTACTCGAAACTAATACGAGCTGCCCCCTCCCCCCTCTAGTTCTCATCTTGGATACGCCCTTGACGTGGTCCCTAGCTGGCCATAACGAAAAGAAGAACAAATTCTGTCAGACCAGATTTATTTTCGCTGCCTGTAGTTGTAATGGCGCGTCCGTTAGGAAGCGTCCATAAACCACGTGGATCCATTTTGGCCTCCTGTTAAACCCACCCCCCTCACCCCACTAGTAGCTTGACGTGACTTTTGCCTCTACCTTCACCCTGCGTAACATGTAACATTTTCCCTATTGACTGCAGAAGACATTTTCTACTGTTTTCTCTTGTCAGACTATCGTAAATAGCATATGCAAGTAATTAAATGACGGAAATTAATATAACATACTGTTGTGTATTCTGTTCCTCATTTTAACTCTCACAAATAATGTGGATGCAAAGCTAAGTAGCTTGGCTCAGAAAGTCCCCCCTCCCCATCCGCCTCACACCACGTGGCCCAGCGTAGCTTTCCAACCAACCCCTGCTACTTTTGTTTAGACCAAGTCACGTAGTTTATGGACGCTCCCTTATTGGTCATATTATTAACAGCAGACACTACCCGCCACTGGGTGGTATAATGCCCTCCGCTAAACACTTTTAGTAAATCGTGCATTAATAGTAATAGTAATGTGGTTCGAATCCCGCCTCTCCCTCTACAAACCGTCTGGGCTTTCACCTGCGTCAGCGATCTCACCCTAATGTTAAAATTGTTGCACAGACCTTTAGCGAGCTTGTATGGGAATCATTTTTGTCCATATGCATATTAGTAACATTTGGGATATACTGTATTGCAGCACTATCTACTACATAATTTTCTAAGCTCACTCACTCACTCACCTCGGCAGCTATTCTCTAGAGAACGGTGTCACGTGTCAGCCTTCATCCACAAATTAACAGCGACCAGAGACATCATTTGAAGAAATTTGAGGTTATGTCCACAATTTAATAGCCAACCAACTGCTAGCAAATTAAATGCTTTTTGTAGCTTTTGATAGTTAAAAAAATATCGATAAATTTTACTGCTGAAAACATGGGGAATTGCTTTTCAGTAACATGTTGCTAATGAAAGCAACAAAAAAACTTTTTAAAACTTAAATTACCCATGGTCTCTGCAGTAACCACGAATGCCATTACTCATTCCGGCCTAGGCTAAATTTTAATTAAAATATTTGCTACTGTTGTTACACATTACGATTTATTTACTTTTTACATATCTCACTGGCCACTTTCATTAATGGTCTTTGTTCACGTTTGCTATACGTGAGTTATTAGGTTGTTTAAAGTGGAGATCAGACCAAATATGTTAACGAATCGAGTATTCTGGCAATTCATTTCTTCTGAGTTGCTCAACTGTTTAATAATCTGCAATCTATATTAAGTACTCTGGCCGTTACAGACCGTTATGACCAAAAATTACTTTAGGAGTTTTTACCCAGAATCAATAATAATAATACTAATAATAAAAACAACGTGAAGCTTGAGCTGCAAACAGGAATACTTACAATTTTGCAGAGTGAACTTTCAGGGTCAAATACGAGTCAAGTTTGTATTTCAGCAAGTTTGAGTCTACGACCTTTCAGTTACACGATAGCGCGATCGTCCCTGTCCGTGTTTAATAACTACATCTGTTAATACTTCTTCAAGCTCAAGAGTTTTTATTCATCATAATGATGAAACACAGGTAAAGTTTGTATTGGGACAGATCATGTCAACCTGCCATAATCTTTGATCCCAAAATCTGGAACTATTTTAGATCCGCAACAATACACATAAAACAGTCACGGGCTTACACTAGTTCTACAACAAAATGTACTGTCTGCTCCACACACTAAACATTTTGCTACAGCTGTGGAGGGCCGCATTTAAGTGTAGGATGTCTAAGCTGCAGCCTAGGTGCCCGCAATGTGAAGGGGGGCTTGCACCACAAAGGGGGATCCGCACCACAAAGAGGGGGCCCGTACGATAGCAGGAGGGGCCAGCGATGACCCGCTCCAGGCCAGTAGTACAGCTTAAAGAAATAAAATAAAAGGGTATTTAGACTTTGTGGGCCCTGCTGCTGTGATTCCATATTTAATTTACAGAGATTACCCATATTACAATATATATATATATGATGGGTGATGTGGGAACTCACAGGCATAAACAAGTGCTACATTCACTGTTCATCTAATGGCGCGTAAGGGCCTGGTTTTGAAATTTCCGTTTTTACTATTTTCCCCAAAATCATTCCAGGTGGATGCCGAGATGCTTACTTCAAATAGGCCATGACCGAATTCCTTCCGGTTCCTTGTCCTCAGTCCCATCCCACCTCTAATAACTTTGACGCCAAAGGCCAAGTCAATACTGCTCTACCTTCTACCTCCTTCAAGCAGTCACCATCCATAAACGTTAAAGCAAATCATCTACAGAGAAAAAAAATAAAAGAAAAGGGAGAAGAAAAGAAGAAACAAAAAAACAAGGATTTTCCATGAATATTTTTTTAAGTTTCTTTCGCACATGATTGGACGAATGATGATATTGCATCGCTTTTGTACAGCAAATAGTAATTTTGTCCAAGTTATAGCCATAAACAAAAGAAAATTATTAAAAATTATAAGCAGCCATCGCTAGATTATCTAGCCTTAGTCTGTATTTTGTATTTAGAGCTTTAATATCAGGGAGCATCTGTGTCAAGCTTATACCGATACAGTGAACGTATTACTGTACTTGGTTTAGTCACACTGCAGTTCATACTGAAGGTGTGTCATGCAATTAATCATGATAATTTATTATATTTAAGCTAGGAATGCTGATACAGAAAGTGTCATTATCTGACGGGTACGATTAGCCTATTTGTTGATAATTGACCTTATCATGTAAAGAAGTCGGCCAAATTTGTCAACACACTCTAAATGATGTGGCTTTGGGAAACTGACATTGTAGTCAGCTTTCATATGATCTCGTTATTCATCGAAGGTTCCTTCGAGAGACACTTCACAACTGTTACGCTGTCTCTTTGATCCCAACATAGTAGGCCTCATCAGGCTGGTTCTTACTTCCACCTATTTCACCTACCGGTGAGATTCTATGAACAGACCAATGGTGTGGCATGTCACCACTGTCGCCTGTTAGTGGCCAACCTGTTTATGGAGGAGTTTGAAGATAAGGCGATCGAAGGATCTATCCTGAAGCCAAAATCCTTCTTCCATTATGTATGTAATGACACTTTTGTCGTTTGGCCACATGGCATTCAGAGTCTTTACGAAGTTCCTGGACCACATAAATGGAATTCATCCAAACATCTGATTCATGACAGAACCTAGAGGAGGATGGCAGTCTGCCTTCCTCGACATTCTTATCAGACGAAGACCAGATGGAATCTTTTCGCATAGAGTACCAGAAACCAACACACACAGACCGCTACTCACATCCATTCAGCGAAGAGGAAGCACCGTGCTGTGTATGTTGGTACACAGAAGCGAGAGGAAGTTCCAATGCTGACAGCCTGTAGGCGTAAACTGTACATCTCTGCCTGACCTTCAACAGGAACAGATATGAAGGACCGAATGATACAGCAGACATTTTGGAAAAGGTCAAGGCATTGGCCTTCATCTCTTATTCAGACCAAAAGTAATAAACTTTTCAATGCATATAATATTTAATACCTGTAATTCATTCAAAATCTTTATCTGCAAGTTTTCACTGGGTGTGTAGTTCATGCTGTTCACCATTAAAATAAAAACATAACCAGATGAAATCTTAAAATCAAATGAAAGTAGCTTCAACCCATATGAAACAGCACCTGAAGCCATAACTAAATCTGAAACATACTACAAGTGTCCATTAAAATCACAATACATTTGTCTTGTAACTCAGATATGTGATTCAGTTTTATCTTGTAAATTCGTATAAACAACACATTTCATCCATACAACTGTAAAATAACTCTTTCGTTATTTTTATGGGTAAAACATAAAAGTTGGCAGGTAATGACTGAATAAAATAGATAAGAGGTGACGCTATTACATCTGTTCGCTAATTAGGTAAAGAATGTATCATGATTTAATTTGAATCACCGCAAATATATATATATAAATATGATAAGAACGAGTAGATCCACAGCACACCTCAATGCTACTTTCAAGTTTGTCATTATTAACTGCCTTGGATGTTTCAGTAGAATGTTGTATACAAGAGACCTATAGCAGCCAAGTACTATGATAGCTATTAACTAACAGTACTAGAACTTCCTCAACCACTATAATTATTGGAGAAGATAGTGAAGAAGGTATTAGTGAAATAACTGAACGGGATTCATCCTCAAATATTGAGAGAGAATATGAGACCTACAGTATAGAAATCAAACACATTTTAGCTGTTAAATGAATAATAGATCTTTAATGAGGGTTTTATTGGCCATCAGTGCCATAAGTATGGGGAGTGGATTGGAGCAAAGGAACAGAAAGTAATTTTCTTATTGTCTTTCTAATATACTCTCCCGTTATTTATTTGAAGAGCCTGAGATAAACAATACATAACCAAAATCTAGACTCCCCAAGTAAGATTCAAAGCTGTGTCCTCATAAATTAAATGCTAGGCTTTAGCAATGTCCGATCACCTATCAGGCAAGTGATTAGCATCAATTTTTTTTTCAGAGGTAAACTGATCAAAGGCTGATGCTTCAGCAAGAACTGTAATCAAGAGCTCTACCTCCATCATATTTATCTACAGCGCCTAAGCAACTTGTTCACAGACAAGATCTGTTAATATTTCAAATCTCAATATTTTAAATAAACCCCATGGTTCAATCTCTTTATCAACTGTATGCTCAGATTAGTAAGTTGCAAAATCAGTGATGGCGGGAGGAAATCATTTCTCCTTAGTGAAGCTGAATAGATTATTTACTGAAAACAGAAGTTAAAGCATTCCTGAGAAATGGATAAGAACTATAAAGTCTTTTCGCAACAAAAAACTTCTAATAACAATGAATATTATTTCCTCAGTAGTCTGCAACACCAGCATAAACAGGAAGCTTATTTCAGACTTTTAAGATCTAAGGAATTCTTTATGTACATTCAATATGAATAAGTGAAAATTAACAAACTTATATAATGAGAACAAAAGAAAACTTCTTGTACTATAATTCCAAATATAAATAGAAAAACACAAAGCATTCCAAACTCAAGCATTAAAGTATTATTGCAAATATTACATACATTAACTATCAGGAATTTAAAAAATGTCATTAGCCACAGAGGAACAGGCTTATCAATCATGAATTTAACATCAACACTCACATATTTAGCAGTGTTAGTGAAATAACCAGTCTTCTCGAATAAATATTTTTGTTGTTTAAAATCTGCACATGTATGAAGAATAAAGATGGTTAAATTTTGTTACATGTCTTCATGTTGGTCATATCCAAATAATAATTCTTAGTGCAAAGTACCACAGATATAAGATTGTCTTCAAATAGCAAAGTGTATATTTCAATGGAACAATCATAAAAATAAAAATTAAAGAAAGAGGTTTTATGGAAGGACTTTAAACAACTATCATGGAAAATGCAGTACAAGAAAAAATCAACAAGTAATAAAGAGCACAAAATTAATGGATACATAAATATTGGAAAATAAAAAAATTATAAAATTAATTATATAGATATTTTATTCACTTTGAGCAAAAAGCAAAGAAATAAGACACCAGTATCATTAGTTACTATTATTGAATATTATCAGATTATACTAAAAAGAAAAACCAATAAATCAAACAATTTGAGTAATATAATTTCTCGAATACAACATACAAACTTTATTGCTAGTATATTTTTTAATATCTCCAAGGCCAAGAAACAATTCCATTAGTCTGAGTAATTGATTTTCTGCAAAATGTTCAACCAAATGATCCAACAGCATAATGTATTCTTTTGTACACCAAATATTAATAGAACATGTAAATAATACTTAAACCAATTTAAAACAAATTGATTCTTTAATGATTTATAAGGCAACAAGACACTAAACTCTTTTATAAAAATTTCAAAGTGCAGGGCTGCTAATATATGAATAATGATATACTGTTTGAGGTTACATGGTAATATGTACAATATTCACAAGATTTATAAGCATAGGATACCTCATTTGTAAAGCTTCTTGAACATGTTATTGAGAATGTTTTAGACAATCTTCACAAGTTATTGAATCATATGGATATTTTTATGTATTACATGTACAGAACCTATTCACACAAACCTCATGAAAATAAGGTACCTTGCCAATATAGATGTAAATTAATTTCTTAGATAATTATCCATAATTGACACCTAAAAGGCTGCTTACCCATATAACATTTTTACAAGTTTTATAACTTGATAACTACTTAGATATATTTCTACAACCATCACAAACAAATTAAATCACCTATATGGCCTATTTCGCTTATTATAAGGATACCACAGGGCTTAAATTATTTTCTAAAAATGTGACTAGAATAACTTTTTTTAAATGTATTCAAATATAACATGATATCATAAAAACTTGCAACACAGTTTATAAGTGTAATTCTACTGATTGAGACTACTAGACTGACTAAATAACATCCCACAAAAGTCACAAATATGAGGCCACATGCCTGTACAAATACTCTTATTCAGCTTACAGCAAAAATGAAGATTAAATTATTTCCCATAACTGCACAAAGATGGTCACTCATATGGATGTCACAAATGTTCTAATGTTACTAGGCGCTTCAAAAGAATTCCCACAACATCACAAGCATAAGTATGTGAAACTGTAGTAACTATATTATATAAAAGCTTGAGACTATTTTTTTGCAAATTTTACAGGGATAAGACCATATAGATTCAGAAAACTTCACAAGCAAGCTGATAATTTATGTGAATTCCTTTCTGTCTTACAAGGATAGAAGAATCTTTAAAACATTTTCCACAAAGTTTAATACAATAGTTCTGCCCATCTGTATGAATTTCTTATGTTTCTTAAGATTACTAGAGTTTATAATCGATTTTCCACAAACATTACAATGATAAGGACTCTCACCAACTTGAACTCTTTTAAGCACTATAATACTTCTATGCACTATAAACTACATTCCACAAAAAAGCTCATCTATATAAAATCATGTAGCACTCTAAGATCAAGAGCCAATTTTAACAACTTCTAAATACTTCCCAAAAAAATGAATAGATTAATTTTTTATATGTATTACAAAATAACATGA
>JARYHS010006964.1:10807725-10874609 GCA_031002005.1 Vandiemenella viatica | reverse complement strand
CCCCCAAATAGCTCAGCGTAGCTTTCCAGCCAAGCCCTCTCCACCCGCCCCCAGACAGATATACGTGGTTTATGGATGGTCTTCGTAGTTGAAGGCTGTGAATATTTATTCGTTTATACCTCTGGCATAAGACGGCGGACATCGTTTCGACATTGCAGTTGTGGTATCTTATGGCTGATGCAGAAATCTTAGAGTAGCAGTTGGTCTTCATCTGCATCTACATATATACTCTGCAATTCACAAAATCATAGGTGGCAGAGGGTGTTCAGCACCAAAGCTAATCTCTTTGTTGTGCATTCCAATCCCGAATGGTACGAGGGGAAAAAATAATTCATATGAGAATCAGTGCGACACCTTATTTCTCTAATCTTATCTTTCCTGTCGCCCCAAATAGGTTGGTGGACAAAGTATTTCACTGCACTCGTAAGTGAAAGTGGGAGTACACATGTTTACCAATAAACTTAAACGAAACGTGAGTCGTCTATCTACCAGAGACTCCCAGCCTAGTCTACTAATCATTTCTGTGACGCTTTCATAAGGACTGTAGCAAGCGGTCACGAATCGATTGGCTCTTCTCTGTACTTTCTCTATACTGTCAATCAACCCCTTACGAAACAGGTCCCAAATGGCACAACAATAGTCCAAATGTGGACGCACAAGAGATTTGTACACTATCTTCTTTGTTTGTTCAGTGCAATTTTTCAAGATTCGACTTATGAATCACAGCCTAGAATTAGCTCTACCTTCTAACGAATTAATGTGTAAGTCCCATTTCATGTTCCTTTGTACTGTTACTCCCAAATATTTCACAGAATCGACCATATCAATAACTGAACTGTTTACCTCGTATTTCTAAACAATCGGATTCTTTTTGTTAGTTATGCTCATTGTCTTGCACTTTTTGCAATTTAGTGTAAGTTTCCATTCAGCGCTGCATGCCAAAATAATATCTAGATCACCCTGAAATTCTAAGCAATCGGCCAAATTCCTTATTTCCTCATAAATAACCGCATCATCAGCAAACAGTCTAGGCTTTTCACTTTGTCTCCGAGATCGTTTATAAAAATTAAGAACAAAAGTGGTCCTATTACAATTCCTTGAGGTACCCCCGATATAACATCTAGATTAGAAAAACTTTCTCCTTTAACGACGACATACTGCGACCGACTAGTTAGAAAATCTTTTATCCATTCACAAAGCTGATCTGATATACCGTACGCTCGAAGCTTCGCTAAAAGGTGGTTGTGAGGCACAGCGTCAAAGGCTTTCTGAACATCTAAAAAAATTGGATCTTCTTGGGAACCTTTCATTACATCGTGTGTAAATAGAGCCAGCTGTGTTTCACATGATCTTTTCTTCCGAAATCCGTGTTTATCTGTCGTAAGCATACTATTTTCATCTAGAAAATTCATAATGTTCGAGCATATAATATGCTCCATAACTCTACTACAAATAGATGTTATAGATATGGGACGGTAGTTTCCAGGATCACTTCGATCACCTTTCTTGAAAATCGGAGTTACTATTGCGATTTTCCAGTCTAGAGTTACTTTTCGCTCTTCTAATGATTTACTGACTATATCAGACAGAAATGGTCCAATTTCCGCCACATACTCTGAAAATACCCTTAGTGGAATTCCATCCGGACCCGGTGCTTTCCCCCAATTCAGGAGCTCTAATTATTTAATGATATCTGTAGTATCTATTCGTTATGATTGTATCACCAATTCGATACGACGTGGGAAAACGGGAATTCTATCCTTATTTTCATCAGTAAATGAATTTTTGAATACAGTATTTAGTACGTTAGCTTTATTGCGGCTTTCATTAACCTCGGAACCTTCACGAATTAGTACTGGAATATTGCTGTTGGTACAACTGACTTTTCGTACATAGGACCAAACTTTCTTTGGGTTTTCTGGGGGACTCTTAGAGAGAGAGTTGGAACAAAAATCGTTGAAGGCCTCACACATCACATTCTCAACACGTCCTCTTAACTGAGCTAAGGTTTCTATATCGCTAAGACACCCCTTTCTCCTTGAGCGTGCGTGTATCCTTTGGTTTATGAGTAATCTTTTGACTTCGCGTGTGTACCATGGTGGATCTTTCTCCGTTTTTATTGTCCGTTTCGTTATGTGTATTTCCATAACTTCCCTGACTATACATATAAATCGATGCCACATCTCTTCAACGGTGACCCTTGTTAACTTGAAGTTATGGTAATTATTCCTCAGGTAGGTTCTAAAACACTCCTTTGAGACCTTGAGGTCTTCTGTATGGTCATGTACTCCTTCTCATAACTGTTTTGTTTTCGTATTTCTCGGGCTGCTAATGAAAGAAGCTTCAAGTAAGTGTTCGTATCCAGGGTCTACCAAAGATCGCGACTCCGCTACCATTTATTAATGACGTCATACTACTGCTGTAGTCAATAGCAAGACTTTTTATTTTCACGCAGCATTTCCGTTGTCATACAGCCTGGACCAGTATTTTCAAGCAGAAATCCGAAGCTGGTTCACACGAGAGAAGCTTTTCCTCTATAGCAACCATCTTCTAGGGAAGGGGTGGCCAACCCAAACGATATTGCGGGCCACTTTGGAAGTTCATAATAACTCCGCGGGCCACATAAATTATGAAACGCCATATTCCTTTTAGATTAAGTCACGTAAGAGTGAGATATAGAACCTGTTATGTTACATGTTCCAAGATGCGTGTGCATCATGAGTTCGTAGAATATAATTTAACTATCCGGCGAAGTCATTGATGTAAAGTCATAAATAAAACAGGCAATATCTGTCATTTATTCGTAAAAATAATTTTTTCTCATGATTTTGACGATTAATTTGTGAATATTTGGATGAACATATAATGTATTTTTTCAATACATTGGTTTAAATTTATTTTGTAAAAGTATGATGATTGTCGCGGGCCGGAAAAATCATCAAGGCCGCGGGTTGGCCACCCCTGTTCATTCAGAATGTATCTCTTTAATTTATTTCTTCTTCTTCTTCAACCTCAGCATGATCCTATGCATAAAATCAGGCCGTTCTTGGATCATTTGTTATTAGAATTTAAAAAATCATTTGATCCATCAGAAAACCTTACAATTGACGAAGGCATGTGTGGTTTTCGTGGAAGAATAATATTTCGCGTTTATATAAAAAACAAACCCGATAAGTATGGAATAAAGATGTTTATTGTGTGTGATTCGAAAACTGGTTACGTTGTTGGATTGGAGGTGTACACTGGTAAAGGGTCACAAGACAATTCCATAATACCACTATTTCAGAGGTTGCTTGCTGATTACCTGGGAAAAGGTCACACTGTTTACATGGACAGATTTTATAGTTCACCAGCAGTTTTCGATTTTCTGTGGCAAAATAAAACGAAAGCTGTAGGAACATGCATGCCTAACCGGAAAGAACTGCCAAAAGAAAATATTGTGTCTAAAAAGCTGAGAAGGAATGAATCTGTGTATATGAGGAGGAATCACCTTCTTTGTTTGAAGTGGAAAGACACAAGAGATGTGCTTTGCCTTTCCACTGTGCACAAAATGACTTGCTCAGATAAACGTGTTCGTACAAAGGATGGTATCACAATAAAATCAAAACCGGATGCTATTCTTGATTATAATATTTACAAAACAGGGGTTGATAGGAGTGATCAAATGATTTCTTATTATGCATTTAGGAGGAAACAGATGAAGTGGTGGAAGAAACTTTTCTTTCATATGCTTATGATGGCTGCAACAAATGCATTTGTTTTATATCGAGCAACCAGGAATCCTACTCAAAGAATGAGTTGCCAATTTTCCACATTTTTGCGCCAAATTGGTGAAGGACTTGTTGAGAAAGGTGCAACACTGACACAAGAAAGTGTTCCTGGATCAAATCAAAGCAACAGACTTCTGGGACGACACTTCCCAGAAAAAATTCCAGCCACTGAGAAGAAGGAGCGTCCAACAAGAGTTTGTAAAGTTTGTTCTGAGAAAACAAAAAAATCTAGTGGTAAAGCAGGTAGAAAGGAAACGATTTGGTGGTGTCCTGACTGTAATATACCTCTCTGTATGCCAGAATGCTTCAAAATCTTTCACACAGAAGCCAAATACCTGTGAAATTATACTAAAAACTGAAAACGCAATTTTTCTGTGAAACAAAAATGATACCTTTTGTGTTTGTCAATTACATTGTTGTTACCAACTAAAAAAATTAAAATAAACATGTAAAACCAACCTTGAAGATTGTTCTTTTATTATATGAAATTCTTTTTGAAATATGTCAAATACAAACATGTCAGTGACATTTTAAAGAATGCCATAAATGGCTGGTTTTCTGGGCCAGGAATGTACCTATGCTGCTGGTCCCGAAAGTGTTAAGTAATAACCTCTGATGGCTGGTTCTAAACATTTTTCTATGAGAGAAAAAAAGTTTAGAATCACTCATCAGTTGATATTTCTAATCATTTATTTTTACTAATAGCCTAGGTTTTGTATATTTAATGAGTGTTCTTAAGTTGTTATCAAAAATTTTTTGTTTACAAACTTGGTTGATGGCAGTAAATCCGTCTTTGCCCTATAACTGCGTTCTGGCTCTGTCTTTGCAACAACCCTTCTCCATACTGTTTACTGCCACATCTTCTTACAATATGAAGAAAAAGTTTGAACAATTTTTTAATGCAAGAAAATTAAAAAAAAAAGAAACTATTGTTTATCTGCGTCTAAGACTTTCGGAAAACTTCGCAATCGATGAGGGTCGCCTTTTAGTATTCTGACTGAACTGAAATTTTGCATAGCATTAAAAAAAATTGAACAAAATGAGGGTGGGTGAGAAGTGTCTTTTCAAAAGTTGAAAAATAAGGGCCACCCTAATACGACCGGTCGCCCGCTAACCAAAATCTGGGATTGGCTGCTTGAGGTCTGCGAGTTGAGAGCTTGTTCCTGCTTTGATAGAGGAGCGATACATTGTACCTCTGAAGGCGGAATACGTCTTCGACATCTTACTTGCAGACCATCAGACATGTTAAGTGCAGATTTCGATCTCCTTCAAATATGTTGAAGGGTACACAGCATATATGTCTGTGATGTAGTAGTTTCTCAAAATGTGCGCTAGTTTTCGAGATATTCGCAAGCAAAAAAAAAAAAAAAAAAAATCTAAATGTTGTCTATACAGTAAATTATTGTCCCATGTTAACAAATGGGGCCGAGGTCTATGCGATAGGCTGTTAGTTTCATAATCTGCTGACCTGAGCTCAAATCTCCGCAGAATCAAATATTTTTATTTATTTTTATCTTCAGAAATTGTGAAATTTAACTTTTTTATTTTGTTTAAACTTCATTTACATACTTTTATTGCTTGAAATAATATTTAAACAAATCATATTACCTACAATTCAACTTCATTTTTTTCCGTGACATTCTTTTTTTCGTAATGAATTCACGGGTCTACCGACGGATTGTCTTTTCACAGTACAAATCGGCCGCACACCCTTGAAAACTACATTGCAATCATACGTCGGGAAAGTCTCCAGTCTTACATTATTTTTTTTTCACTTTTTGTTAATAAGTTGTTTCCGTGCTTTTTCAATTGAAATAGTTCCTATCATGTTATTTATTTCATCTTCGTCGTTTCTTTACTTGCATATTATCAAGAGGTATTTTAAATGAAATATGTAGCATTGGGCAAATAGTTTCTTTTTTCTTTCTTCTACACTCGATTTGTTCCAACAACGGTTCCGTGTAAATGGTTGAAAATAAAATAGTAGGCCTATCCGTGACGAAAAATGGAACTCAACAAGGAAATGGAAGAACAAGTGACAAGTGCTTATAAACATTGCAAAATTCTTGTGTCAGATTCCAGTTTACTAGCAGATTCGCCTCCTGACTTAATTTCATTGGGTGTGAGCGATGCATTAGAAGCCATTGTGATATATGGGTCGAATTTACCTTTTGTGTATCTGTTATAAGCAATGTGATTTGTTTTAAATTTTATTTCGTGCAATAAAAGTCAAGCTTGACAATTTCTGAAGATAAAAATAAATAAAAATAATTGACTCTGCGGGAATTTGAACTCTGGTCAGAAAATTATGAATCTAACACCCTAACACATAGAGCATTTGATCATGTGGGGGAATAATTTACTATATAGAGAACATTTAGAATTTTTTTTTTTTTTAGTGCGACAATCTCAAAAACTACGGCGTATTTTGAGAAACGACTATACAATAGACATATATGCTGTGTACCCTTCAACGTAGATGAAGGAGATCGAAATCCGCTTTTAACAAGTCTGATGGTCCCCAAGTTAGAAGTAATTTTGACAAAAGTTTTAAACGTCAATTTCAAGGTCCCTGAAAACAGAATGTAGGGATCCAATTACTACTTGAATTGAGAAATCCTATATTTTGGAGTATGTATTCCAACTCGTTTTTCAGTTTGATCTGTCATAGTTCTGAGAGTTACAGCAAAACCATCAGTTGAAGACTTTCGACAATAGTAAATATGGAGTGTACGCGTCGAGAGTTCGAATCTGTTCATTGCCTAGGATAGTTGCAGTGGCAGGAACTTTGATTTCAGAGTCAACCATTGCATAGTAGGCGGAATTGTATCCGTCTCTTATCTATGGACACAAAAACTCGAGCAGTAAAAGTCATTACTCATCACACTGCAGTTCTAATTGACAAATCTCTATTGTTTATCTTTACGTTTTGTTTTCTTCGAAAATTTTCGGACATGTGGATGAATTTTACAGGTATAAACTCCCCACAAGTTACAGCTAATAATTGGGGATTATCTGATGGGTAAGTTAACAATCTGACTGACACATTGCTGCCCGTCTGTCTCACTGGCTGCTCACATTACAGAAAACCCGACGGACTTAACGTCCCCATCGGACCAAAATTGGCTTCCCTTTTTGCTTGGTACTTCCATCCTGGTGACATGTCGTTCAATACGGGTGATCTGACCAAACTTTGGCTGCTGGCTTCCGCAGCTGCAGTTTTTCTTACTGTGTGGACTATACGTTGGTAATGAGGACTGCACTATAAAGATTATAATCAGTGAACCTCACAATATAGACCTGACTACACTCATAACCACTGTCACCGCAGTATGGGGCTCCAGATGATGGTTCTAAAAAGAAAATTTGCTACGAAACATTTGATTAGTGACTTTTGTAGTGACACAATTATAACATTTACAAGGGTCACCTTTCACACCTCGAAAGCGCTCCAGTGGTGTGTGTCATTTCCGTGGAGAGCTTCGGAGTCTAGAAGTGCGCGAACATGTAACAAGTAAATAGAGCCTCGTCAGGTCATACAGATCGTACCCATCTGAGTGAAACTTTTCCAAACAAAGATATTATGTTGAAGATATTGCCACCGAAAATAACAAAATATTGCCAACCCCTTGTTATTTACTTCTTTCGACAGTAAAAGTTCTGACAGAATGATTACTGATTTTGTGGGGCTACAATGTGCTAAACCACAAGTGAAGATACATGATCATTATTTCATCGTGAAACTTCACTCTGTGATTTACAATTATTTTGCTGCACCTACATATTAGCGTATGTCACAATATGCTTGTCGAAAGCCAGGTTATATCATTGACATACCTACATCATCAATTTAAAATGTAATTTGTGTGGCTTTTGATACTGGAATGCGAAAGTGATTTGGAATGTGACATCGTGGCTTTAGTGAGGTGTGCACATTGTTCTCACCCACTTCATCGAAATCCCGCATCTGCACTTTGAGGACTACTATAAGCACTATCAGGTGTGCGGTAGTTTCTTCTTGAAATAGATGTACTTATGTTAGAAGTAATTGGTAAGCTTTGATTATTACCAAAAGGTGGGTATGCAACCAGTACCAAAATAATGAAATAATACTAATTAAAATTGAGAGGTGTTGCGTGGCAAAGGAGAAATGAGTTAGAGGGGTAACAAACAATCTGTACTACTGCTAGATATGAGTTTATTGAAGCTTTTTAACTGCGTCGTGTGCTGACATAGAGTTGTGCTTTGTTTGTACAGGTCTCCAATGGACGAGATGGCTGACCTGTTAATAAGCGCTTTTACAAACCAGGAAGTGGTTTGCAAACCCGCTCGGCGATTCCCTGATTTCTTGGAGACGCTACTGGAGGCCGGTGCCGTCAGCTGCAGCGAGCTGGAAGAAACAAAGCGCCAGCTGGAGGCTCCAGAGAGTGGTCGCCCTGTGATGAGAGTACTATGTCGGGCGGGTCACCTGCAGCTGCTGCGGATGGCGCTGCGGCACCGGCCGGGGCTGGTGAGCGAGGTAGTCGACGACGCGTCGTCGACGCCGCTGAACGTGGCCTCGAGGCACGGCCAGCCCGCCGCCGTGCGGATGCTGCTGCACGTGGGGGCGGACCTGGAGGTGGCGAGAGAGAGTGACGGGTGGACTGCGCTGCACGAGGCGGCGGCGTGTGGAGGCGGCGGCGGGCCCGTCGTGGCGGGAGTGCTGCTGAGGGCCGGGGCCCAGGCGGAGTGCAGGGACACAGAGGGCAGGACGCCGCTACAGCTGGCGGCGGCGGCGGGACACGCGGCCACAGCGCAGCTACTGTGCTCGGCGGGGGCGGACACCACTGCGTGGGAGCGGGACTGGGACAAGAGGCCGCTGCTGCTGGCGGCGGACACGGGCAGTGAGCGCACAGTCAGGGCGCTGCTGGGGGCGGCACCGACCAGGAGGGGCGGACTGCGCTGCTGTGGGCGGCGGAGCAGGGCAGGAGCAAAGCAGTCTCCACGCTGGCGGCGGCGGGGGCGGACGTCAACGAGAGAGATGAAGACGAGAAGACGCCGCTGCACTGGGCGGCAGCGCGCTGTGACGAGGAAGCGGTGAGAGCGCTGCTGGCGGCCGGGGCGGACTCCCACAGCGTGGACAAGAACAAGAAGACTCCTCTGTACTTCGCAGCGCGGGCAGGCAGCGCGGGTGCGGTGCGGCTGCTACTACACGGCGCAGACGTCAACGCGAAGACCGAGAGTGGTTTGACGCCCCTGCACAGTGCGGCCTTCACAGACAGCGTGGAGACGGTGAGAGCGCTGCTGGCTGCAGGGGCGGACTCCACTGCCAGAAACAACAGGTGGGGAGTCACTGCGCTGCACGTGGCGGCACAAGAAGGCCGTGTGGAGGTGGCGCGGCTGCTGCTGGAGACCACAGACGTCAACGTGAGGAACGAGGATGGTCAGACGCCGCTGCACTACGCAGCCAGTGAGGGCCACTCCGCCGTGGTGAGAGCGCTGCTGGAGGCCGGGGCGGACAGGACGGCGAGGAGCAACCAGGGACACACGGCGCACGACCTGAGCAGCGGAGAGCTGAGGCAGCTGCTCAAGTAGAAACAGCTCATCTCCAGTATATTTAACAAATACTACGAATTAGTCGAGTTATCAAATATGCGCTAATATGTTTACAGCTGATAGATTGCTTTAAGTTCAGACCATCCGCTGATCCAACACCAGGGAACTGAAAAATCTGCCCTCTCTAAACAATGATTATATTTATTATCTTACATCGCAAAAGAAATAAATAAACTATGCATCAGAATTAAAACTCCGAGGCTGCTTTTCCATCCCGTTCCCATCACCTCGACGTCAGACACATTCAAATCTCAATAATAAAACAAATCTATATACAGGGTTGTTGAAGAATTAATACAACCACAGCTGTGTGGTACATTTCCTCATCTATGCCTTCATTCTGATACTGTAGTTATTCTGTTTATAAAACCTTACTACTAATTTCAACTTATTTGAGTGCACTTCAAATTCGAAATGCCACAGTGGGAGGAAGAATTTTTTTTTTTTATCGGATACTACCAGTATAATTACAAAGCTTTGTGGTTAGGTATAAATCCACCGTACCAGAAACTGGAAAGATCAGGACTGAAGATACCAAACATTCTACCAAGTCGACGTTTTGCCTCTCTTAGCCACCAGGATTCTTTTAATTTAATAAGGCGTGAATACAATAACAAAACTAATGCTCGAACTTGTATATTTTATTCTGCCCTACCTGTAATTCAGAAACAAGTAAAGAACATACCAGATTTCCCTATTAATATGATACAACAAAAAAACCTTTGCCAAAATTCATTTATCTCCAGGCCAAACTGAAAACGCAAATATTAGGAAATGCCCTTAAATGCCTATTCCCAAGTGTGAACGTACTTGAATTTTCCCCTCTCGTCAGAGTGTCTGCCAGTGTATTTTTCCTGCAGGCGGTATTTCCGCACTGACTAACTGACGACTACACAGTACGCGCTTCACAGTACAGTAGTAAGGAGCCGTCCATTTATTACGTGAGATGAAATGAAGGGGGGTCTGGCGAAACCTCACCAAGGGGGATGGGGTCAATGGAAATCGCACGTGAGGTTTCGAAATTCTTGTAGAATGATACAGCTGTTTATTTTGTGTTAAAAAAAAGGTATAGAAACTAAAACATGGTCTCAATAAGTTGCGAGGTCGATTGGAAGGGGGGGGGGAGGGGGTTCGTCAAAATCTCACGTCATTTTACAGTGGGGGGGGGGGGAGGGGGGATCCGACCAAATCTCACGAAGTCTCCCCAGAGGGGGGGATCCGGAATTCCAGAAAAACACCTCACACCTCATTAATGGCAAACGTGACACACATTTTAGCGAATATAAAGTAGGGATGGAGGAAATAAATGTAATTAGTTAAAAAAATAAGGTAAATTTGACCGAGTTGATGATTAGCTGTTATAGAGAAATACAGTAATACGTTTAGAGCAGGGGTGGGCAGCCAAAAAGATCTTGAGGGCCACTTTGGAAATGCATTATAACTCCGAGGGCCGCATATAAAATTATATATCCCCGTCTTAGACTATAGACAATTTTTTGAAGTAAAAAAATTGAAACATAATGAGTTATTATTGTGTTGGCTATTATTCTTACATGTAAGCATAGATAATATAATAATAATGACACTAGATGCACATTGTAAAGAAATATACAACACTAAAAATGAAATATAAAAAATATTTGGTAAAAGTGTTATTAATCTCGCAGGTCGGAAAAATGGGCCCGCGGGCTGCGGGTTGGCCACCCCTGCCTTAGGTTGGTGACTACCGGAACTAATACCAGAATTGACCAGCAGGCGAGCCGCCATCTAAACTGCCAATGGCATGGATAGTGAGAAAATCGATTTAAAACCACTTCCTTATATAGTACAGTATTACCAATTAGCGACAGAAAACTGATTGATGGCACATTAACAGATATAAACCACTCTTAACATGATCATCCGAACCAGAAAAACAAAAATTAGAAAAACAGAAACCACCGTCACTACTCAGATGTACAACTTGTTTTTTAAATTGACCGATGGAGCGCTAATTCCGTCTACGTGTGCAGTGAGAATCTTGGAGGAAGGAAATATATGGAGGAGAAATGACGTTAAAACCGTGACGCCGCCTCTAAACTCTCGGCTGATACTGCGCATGCGCGGTGGTGGCAGTAGCCATATTGCGAATCCATACAAATGCAAAGTTCACATTGTGATTATTTCATTTCATTTTATAAGTGTTTTATAATACCATCTTGTGTTGCATAAGGGGCAAAGAATTTTATCTATAATTGTTAGTAATTTCATGAGAACCATGTTAGTGACAAAACTGTGTATTGCGATGGAAACTACTTCCAGCTATTCCCAATTAAGCTTAAGATGTATGGTAACAAGATAACTATATTAATTCTGGTCTAGGCCGCATTTCAACCAAACCACAAGTGGTAGTAATAAAACTGAAATATCCATTCCGCATGTCCACTAGGGATGTAACGGATATCCGCATCTGCAAGTGCGAAACTTTAGCATGAAATCTTACATCCGCATCCGCAATTTTTAATGCGGATGTATAGCGGATGTTTAGTTTACATTGCAATATATTTTATTCATTTCTCTTTATTCGAGATCCTGCCCATCGTCGCTTAGCTAATAAAAAATTGGTTGTTTCCCGACGATCTTGCAATAAAAGTAACAATGAACTAAACGGTGTTATTACCTAGGCGACGAATTTACAAGTTTGTACTTGCATGTAAAGTAAAGGTCGGGCTACAATAGACTCCACCGAGCCCGCACTGTCACCGACAGTTTTCTTATTGTTGTCGCTCTCTCGATTGAAGTGAGTTCAAACGACACCGCACCTTGCGTCGGCGATCATTAGTTTGGTTTAATTATTGACTGTGGGGGCTAGTGTTGGGCTGGACGATATGAAGAAGCGTATACAAAGAGTTTAGAAATTTCTGGATCTTTACAACTAAATGTTGTCTTAGCGTCACTAATTGCTTTAGAAAAGTGCCCTTTTTTCAGCATTACTTTAGGTTCTGGATTTTGAATCGTGGACCTTCCATAAATATATACTTATTCAATTATATAAAAGTACATTTGTGTTTTGGAATACCAATAATAAATGATATAGAAAAAAGGACGTTGATTTTTAATATGTTTGAATATTTATTTGTCATTACATCCAGATTTGTCTCTTGAATCAGACAAATACGACGTACGACTGGGTTACTGAAAGTCCCCTGTTCAAACCCCTGTCTCAGTTGCAATTTTCATGGATCTTAAAATTTACAGTCACCTCTGGCAAAGATTTGATTTGTTAATGCTAAGATGATGGGACGCTCCGTGGTTTGAATTTCACGTCAATCTGTAGGTTTCCTTTTAAAAATAGGTGACAGCGATTGAGGTGCATTGCGCGGCTGGTAAGAAACTCTGTGAGTGGAATTGTTAGATCATGTGAAACTATTATTTTACAGAATCTTTGCAGTCTGTATTTAAATTAAAATGTATAATAATCTTATTATTTTATGTTAAAAAAAATAATTAGTGACTTGAAAGGAACCAGTAACCGATTTCACGGACCATCAAGAGGCTTTTTTAAAATTGAAAATCGGATCTCGTAGGTCCTACAAGTTGTACTGTGAATGCGCCACTGGAACTATGGGAAGGTGGGTGGCGAGCACGGAACTGAGCGTGGCGGGTAGGCGGTAACGGGCTGGTCTCATGGCCGTTCGAAGGAACCACCCCTGTAGTCACAGAGTGGTTTCGGGAAAATATGGAAAACAGGCCTAACGGGGATTCGAATCCACGTTCTCCTGAAGCGAGTATTAACGCATTCAGACGAGCATAATTTTTGTGCAACATCATTTATCGACATAATGTTGCTCAACTGAGACAGTGTTGATGTTTGTAAAGTAATAAAGCTATTGTACCAAGGATTAAACCGAATGCCTATTTGCCTGGCGTAAATTAAAATCCAGCTCCCAGAAGCTGTTGTGATAAAGGGAGCGTGCATAAACCACGTAGCTCCATTTTGGCCTCCGGTTAACCCCCTCCCCCCACTCTCTCGTTCCCACGTAGCCCAACGTGGCTTTTGCCTCTACTCCCTACTCCTCCCCCCCCCCCCCCAGTAGCACGTTTCTTTTTCCCATCTTGATTCCAGAATTCCAGAAGACATTTTGTACTATTTTCTCTTGTCAGACTATCATAAATTACATACGGGGTTAATTAAATGACAGAAACAATTATGCACATGCTGTTGTGTGTTCTGTACCTCATTTTAACTGTGACAAATAATATGAAAGAAAAGCTACGTGGCCTGGCTCGGATCACCTCCCCCCCCTCACGTAGCCTAACGTAGCTTTCCAGCCAACCCCTACCCCTATGTTTTTTTTATAGACCGAGCCACGTAATTTATGGACGCTCTCTTACTGGTTATATTATTATCAGCAGGCAGTACTCGCCAGTGTAGTACCAGGTTCGAATCCCGCGTCCCCCTCTACAGACCGTCTGGGCTGTCACCTGCGTCAGCGTTCTCATCCTTTTTCAATACAAGGACCAGCTAAATGTTAAAATTATTCCACAGTCCTCTAACGAGCTTGTATGGGAATAATTTGTTGTCCACAAGCATATTATTAACATTTGTGACATGCTGTAACACAGCATTATCAACTATATAATTATCTACACTCACTCACTCACCTCGACAGCTATTCGCTAGAGAACGGTGTCACGTGTCAGCCTTCATCCGCAAATTAACAGCGACCAGAGATATCATTAGAAGAAATTCCAGGTTTTGTCCACAATTTAATAGCCAATCAACTGCTAGCAAATTAATTGCTTTTCATAGCTTTTGATAGTTAAAAAAATATCGATAAATTTATGGCTAAAAAAATTGGCGAACTGTTTATCAGTAAAATGTTGCTAATGATAGCAACAAAAAACTATTAGAAACTTAAATTACCCATGCCAATAGCCATTCCAGCCAAGGCTAAATTTCAATTAAAACATTCGCTACTGTTGTTACACATTACGATTTATTTATTTTACTGGCCACTTTCGTTAATGGTCTTTGTTCAAATTGCTATACGAGAGTTATTAGGTTGTTTAAGGTGGACATCAGACCAAATATGTTAACAAATCGAGTATTCTGGCAATTGATTTCTGCTGAGTTGCTCAACTGTTTAGTAATCTGTAATCGGTATTAAGTTCTCTAGCCATAACAGACCGTTATGACCAAAACTTATGTTATGAGTGTTTGCCTAGCCTCAATAATAATAATAAACGTGAAGCTTTAGATGCAAACAGGAATTCTTAAAATTTTACAGAGTGAACTTTCAGGGTCAAATACAAGTCAACTTCGTATTTCAGGAAGTTCGAGTCTACGACCATTGAAACAGTTACACGATAGCGCGATCGTCCCTCTCTGTGTTTAATAACTACGTCTGTTAATATTTCTTCAAGCTCAAGAGATTTTATTCACCATAATGATGAAACACAGGTAAAGTTTGTATTGGGACAAATCATGTCAACCTGCCATAATCTTTGATCCCAAAATCTGTAACTATTTTAGATCCGTGACGATACACAAAAAACGGTCACGAGGTTACACTAGTTCTACAACAAAATTTACTGTCTACTCCACACACTAAACATTTTGCTACAGCTGTGGAGGGCCGCATTTAAGTGTAGGATGTCTAAGCTGCAGCCTAGGTGCCCGCAACGTGAAGGGGGGCCTGCACCGCAAAGGGGGATCCGCACCAGAAAGAGGGGGCCTGTACGACAACAGGAGGGGCCAGCGATGACCAGACGGACGGCCCCCGCTCCAGGCCAGTAGTACAGCTTAAAGAAATAAAATAAAGGGTATTTAGACTTTGTGGGCCCTGCTGCTGTGATGCCTTATTAAATTTACAAGATTACCCATATTATATATATATATATATATATATATATGATGGGTGAAGTGGGAACTCACAAGCATAAACAAGTGCTACATTCACTGTTCATCTAATCGCGCGTAAGGGCCTGGTTTTGAAATTTCCGTTTTTACTATTTTCTCCAAAATCACTCCAGGTGGATGCCGAGATGCTTTCTTCAAATAGGCCATGGCCGAATTCCTTCCGGTTCCTTGTCCTCAGTCCCATCCCACCTCTAATGACTTCGACGTAGACAGGCCAAGTCAATACTGCTCTACCCTCTAACTCCTTCAAGCAGTCACCATCCATAAACGTTAAAGCAAAGCTATAATTCATCTACTGAGAAAAAAAGAAGAAGAGAGAAGAAAAGAAGAAACAAAAACACAGGTATTTTCCATGAATATTTTTTTTAAGTTTCTTTCGCACATGATTGGACGAACGATGATAATGCATCGCTTTTGTACAGCAAATAGTAATTTTGTCCAAGTTATAGCCGTAAACAAAAGAAAATTATTAAAAATTATAAGCAGCCATCGCTAGATTATCTAGCCTTAGTCTGTATTTAGAGCTTTAATATCAGGGAACATCTGCGTCAAGTTTATACCGCGATACAGTGAATGTATTACTGTACTGGTTTAGTCACACTGCAGTTCATACTGAAGGTGTGTCATGCAATTAATCGTGATAATTTATGATATGTAAGCTAGGAATCCTGATATAGAAAGTGTCATTATCTGACGGGTACGATTAGCCTATTTGTTGATAATTGACCTTATCATGTAAAGAACTCGGCCCAATTTGTCAACACACTCTAAATGATGTGGCTTTCGGAAACTGACATTGTGGTCAGCTTTGATATGATCTCGTTATTCATCAAGGTTCCTTCGAGAGACACTTCACAACTGTTACACCGTCTCTTTGATCCCAACATAGTAGGCCTCATCAGGCTGGTTCTTACTTCCATCTATTTCACCTACCGGTGAGATTCTATGAACAGACCAATGGTGTGGCCATGTCACCACTGTCGCCTGTAGTGGCCAACCTGTTTATGGAGGAGTTTGAAGATAAGGCGATCGAAGGATCTATCCTGAAGCCAAAATCCTTCTTCCATTATGTATGTAATGACACTTTTGTCGTTTGGCCACATGGCATTCAGAGTCTTTACGAGTTCCTGGACCACATAAATGGAATTCATCCAAACATCTGATTCATGACAGAACTAGAGGAGGATGACAGTCTGCCTTTGGTCGACATTCTTATCAGACGAAGACCAGATGGAACCTTTTTCGCATAGAGTACCAGACACCAACACACACGGACCGCTACTTACATCCATTCAGCGAAGAGGAACACCGTGCTGTATATGTTGGTACACAGAAGCGAGAGGAAGTTTCCAATGCTGACAGCCTGCAGGCGGAAACTGAACATCTCTGCCTGACCTTCAAGAGGAACAGATATGCAGACCGAATGATACAGCAGACATTTTGGAAAAGGTCAAGGAAACACCCAGTAGAGCCAGAAGGCATTGGCCTTCATCTCTTATTCAGATCAAAAGTAATAAACTTTTCAATGCATATAATATTTAATACCTGTAATTCATTCAAAATCTTTATCTGTAAGTTTTCACTGGGTGTGTAGTTCATGCTGTTCACCATTAAAATAAAAACATAACCAGGTGTAATCTTAAAATCAAATGAAAGAAGCTTCAACCCATATGAAACAGCACCTGATGCCATAACTAAATCTGAAACATACTACAAGTGTCCATTAAAATCGCAATACATTTGTCTTGTAGCTCAGATATGCGATTCAGTTTTATCTTGTAAATTCGTAAAATAACACATTTCATCCATACAACTGTAAAATAACACTTTCGTTATTTTTATGGGCAAAACATAAAAGTTGGCAGGTAATGACTGAATAAAATAGATAAGAGGTGACACTATTACATCTGTTCGCTAATTAGGTAAAGAATGTATCATGATTTAATTTGAATCACTGCAAATATATATATAAAAAGATGATAAGAACCAGTAGATCCACAGCACACCTCAATGCTACTTTCAAGTATGTCATTATTAACTGCCTTGGATGTTTCAGTAGAATGTTGTATACAAGAGACCTATAGCAGCCAAGTACTATGATAGCTATTAACTGACAGTCGGTAGTACTAGAACTTCCTCAACCACTATAATTATTGGAGAAGATAGTGAAGAAGGTATTAGTGAAATAACTGAACGGGATTCATCCTCAAATATTGAGAGAGAATATGAGAGCTACAGTATAGAAATCAAACGCTGTTAAATGAATAATAGATCTTTAATGAGGGTTTTATTGGCCATCAATGCCATAAGTATGGGGAGTGGATTGGAGCAAAGGAACAGAAAGTAATTTTCTTTATTGTCTTTCTAATATACTCTCCCATTATTTATGTGAAGAGCCTGAGATAAACAATACATAACCAAAATCTAGACTCCCCAAGTAAGAGTCAAAGCTGTGTCCTCATAAAATAAATGCTAGGCTTTAGCAATGTCCGATCACCTATCAGGCAAGTGATTAACATCAATTTATTTTCAGAGGTAAACTGATCGAAGGCTGATGCTTCAGCAAGAACTGTAATCAAGAGCTCTACCTCCATCATATTTATCTACAGCGCCTCAGCAACTTGTTCACAGACAAGATCTGTTAATATTTCAAATCTCAATATTTTAAATAAACATCATGGTTCAATCTCTTTATCAACTGTATGCTCAGGTTAGGAAGTTGCAAAATCAGTGATGGAGGGAGGAAATCATTTCTCCTTTGTGAAGCTGAATAGATTATTTACTGAAAACAGAAGTTAAAGCATTCCTGAGAAATGGATAAGAACTATAAAGTTTTTTGCAACAAAAAAACTTCTAATAACAATGAATATTATTTCCTCAGTAGTCTACAACACCAGCATAAACAGGAAGCTTATTTCTGACTTTTAAGATCTAAGGAATTCTTTATGTACATTCAATATGAATAAGTGAAAATTAACAAACTTATATAATGAGAACAAAAGAAAACTTCTTGTACTATAATTCCAAATATAAATAGAAAAACACAAAGCATTCCAAACTCAAGCATTAAAGTATTATTGCAAATATTACATACATTGACTATCAGGAATTTAAAAAATGTCATTAGCCACAGAGGAACAGGCTTATCAATCATGAATTTAACATCAACACTCACATGTTTAGCAGTGTTAGTGAAATAACCAGTCTTCTCAAATAAATATTTTTGTTGTTTAAAATCTGACATGTATGAAGAATAAAGATGGTTATATTTTGTTACATGTCTTCATATTGGTCATATCCAAATAATAATTCTTTGTGCAAAGTACCACACGATTGTCTTCAAATAGCAATGTGGATATTTCAATGGAACAATCATAAAAATAAAAATTAAAGAAAGAGGTTTTATGGAAGGACTTTAAACAACTATCATGGCATATGCAGTATAACCTATTACAAGAAAAAATCAACAAGTAATAAAGAGCACAAAATTAATGGATACATAAATATTGGAAAATAAAAATATTATAAAATTAATTATATAGATATTTTATTCACTTTGAGCAAAAAGCAAAGAAATAAGAACACCAGTATCATTAGTTAACATTATTTAATATTATCTGATTATACTCAAATAAAACAAGAAATCCAACAATTTGAGTAATATAAATTTCTCTAATACAACATACAAACTTTATTGTTAGTATATTTTTTAATATCTCCAAGGCCAAGAAACAATTCCATTAGTCTGAGTAATCGATTTTCTGCAAAATGTTCAACCAAATGATCCAACAGCATAATGTATTCTTCTGTACACCAAATATTAATAGAACATGTAAATAATACTTAAACCAATTTAAAGCAAAATGGATTCTTTAATGATTTATAAGGCAACAAGACACTAAACTCTTTTATAAAAATTTCAAAGTGCAGGGCTGCTAATATATGAATAATGATATACTGTTTGAGGTTACATGATAATATGTACAATATTCACAAGATTTATAAGCATAGGATACCTCATTTGTAAAGCTTCTTGAACATGTTATTGAGAATGTTTTAGACAATCTTCACAAGTTATTGAATCATATGGATATTTTTATGTTTTACATGTACAGAACCTATTCACACAAACCTCGTGAAAATAAGGTAGCTTACCAGTATAGATGTAAATTAATTTCTTAGATAATTATCCATAATTGACACGTAAAAGGCTGCTTACCCATATAACTTTTTTACAAGTTTTATAACTAGATAACTACTTAGATATATTTCTACAACCATCACAAACAAATTAAATCACCTATATGGCCTATTTCGCTTATTATAAGGATACCACAGGGCTTAAATTATTTTCTAAAAATGTGACTAGAATAAATTTTTTTATATGTATTAAAATATAACATGATATCATAAAAACTTACAACACAGTTTATAAGCAATTCTACTGATTGAGACTACTAGACTGACTAAATAACATCCCACAAAAGTCACAAATATGAGGCCACATGCCTGTATAAATACTCTTATTCAGCTTACAGCAAAAAGGAAGATTAAATGATTTCCCAAATAAACTGCACAAAGATGGTCACTCATATGGATATCACAAATGTTCTAATGTTACTAGGCGCTTCAAAGAATTTCCACAAACATCACAAGCATAAGTATGTGAAACTGTAGTAACTATATTATATAAGTTCTTGAGACTATTTTTTTGCGAATTTTACAGGTATAAGACCATATAGATTCAGAAAACTTCACAAGCAAGCTGATAATTTATGTGAATTCCTTTCTGTCTTACAAGGATAGAAGATTCCTTAAAACATTTTCCACAAAGTTTACAACAATAGTTCTGCCCATCTGTATGAATATCTTATGTTTCTTAAGATTACTAGAGTTTATAAATCGATTTTCCACAAACATTACAATGATAAGGACTCTCACCAATTTGAACTCTTTTAAGCACTATAATACTTCTAAGCACTATAAACTACCTTTCACAAAAAAAGCTCATTTATATAAAATCATGTAGCACTCTAAGATCAAGAGCCCATTTTAAACTCTTCTAAATACCTCCCAAAAAAATGAATAGATTAAATTTTTTTATATGTATACAAAATAACATGATATAAAAACTTACAACATAGTTTAGAAGCATAAGCCTGCTGATTGAGACTACTAGACAGACTAAATTTTATTAAATCTTTTACGTGCTATGAGGATACTAGATTCCATAATTAATTTCCCACTAACAACCTAAGCATAAGCACGCTCTCCTGTATGACTCCTATGGTTTAAAAGGAGTCTAGAATTCACAATTTTCCACAAAACTGAACAAGAATAAGGACGCTGTCCTAAATGAACTCTTTCATGTGCTATAAGGTGACTAAAAATTGCAAAGCCTTTTCTAAAAAGTCCACAAGGAAAAGGACGCTCACCTGTGGGTTCAGTACTAGACCTCACAAAAAACTTTCCACAAACTACACAAGAATATAGCCGCCCACCTGTATGCACTCTTTTATGTTATTAACTGACTAGAATCTACAAAAGACATTCCACAAACTTCACAAGAATAAGGACGCTCACCTCTATGAACTCCTTTAAGTGTTATCAGATAACCGGAACTTGCAAAATACTATCCACAAACTTTACAAGGATGAGTCTAAGCTATTTCAACTGTTTTATGTGTTATAATTTGACCAGAACTCGCAAAAGATTTTCTACAAACTTCACAAGAATAAGGACGCTCACCTTTAAGAACCCTTTAGTGAGTTATCAGGATACCACAACTCACAAAAGACTCTCCCCAAACTTCACAAGAATAAAGACGCTCATCTGCATGAATTCTTTTGTGTGTTAAAAGGTCACTTGACTGGGCAAAAAACTTTTCACACACTTCACAAGAATAAGGATGCCAACGCATATGAACCCTTTTATGTGTCATCAGGTGACCATAAACCATATAAATCTTTCCACAAACGTCACAATAATAGGTACGCTCACCTGTATGTACTCTTTTGTGTGTTATCAGGTAACCTGAATTAGCAAAGGATTTCCCACAAACTTAACAAGAATAGGGACGCTCACCTATATGAATTATTTTATGTTTTAAAAGGTCACTTGACTGGGCAAAAGACTTTATACAAACATCACAAGAATAAGGACGCTCACCTGTATGAATTCTATTATGTCTTAAAAGATCACTGGATTGGGCAAAAGACTTTTCACAAACGATACAAGAATAAGGACGCTCTCCTGTATGTACTCTTTTGTGTGTTATCAGGTAACCTGAATTACCAAAGGATTTCCCACAAACTTCACAAGAATAAGGACGCTCTCCTGTATGTACTCTTTTGTGTGTTATCAGGTAACCTGAATTACCAAAGGATTTCCCACAAACTTCACAAGAATAAGGACGCTCTCCTGTATGTACTCTTTTGTGTGTTATCAGGTAACCTGAATTACCAAAGGATTTCCCACAAACTTCACAAGAATAAGGACGCTCTCCTGTATGTACTCTTTTGTGTGTTATCAGGTAACCTGAATTACCAAAGGATTTCCCACAAACTTCACAAGAATAACGACGCTCACCTGTATGAATTCTATTGTGTTTTAAAAGGTCACTTGACCGGGCAAAAGACTTTTTACAAACATCACAAGAATAAGGACGCTCACCTGTATGAATTCTATTATGTGTTAAGAGGACACTTGACTGGGCAAAAGACTTTTTACAAACATCACAAGAATAAGGACGCTCTCCTGTATGAATTCTATTATGTTTTAAAAGGTCACTTGACTGGGCAAAAGACTTTTTGCAAACATCACAAGAATAAGGACGCTCACCTGTATGAATTCTATTATGTTTTAAAAGGTCACTTGACCGGGCAAAAGGCTTTTCACAAACGTCACAAGAATAAGGACGCTCTCCTGTATGTACCCTTTTGTGTGTTATCAGGTGACCTGAATTAGCAAAGGATTTCCCACAAACTTCACAAGAATAAGGACGCTGACCTGTATGTACTCTTTTGTGTGTTTTAAGGTGACTAGAAGTCACAAAGGACTTCCCACAAACTCCACAAGAACAAAGTTTCTCTCTGATATTAATTCTTCTATTCTTTGTAAGAGACTTCCTACAAATTTCAGAAGTGTATGATTGCTGCTCATCATGGATGGGAATGACATGATGAAATCTGCAAAAAAATTAAATAAATAAATACTGTACAAAATTTAGCATGATACAAATATAACGTGAATGCAAGGATGATTCAAGAAATTCTCATATGGTAATTAGTGAATTAATGTTTATGATTTGAAATTCAGTAGATTCCAGATGATCTTGGAAAATATTACAAGAAACTCATAGAATTTGCAATTTAAGACTTGTTACCCACTGATAAGCTAATATAAACATAATTATTTTATAGTTTCTCCACAATTGCTATTAGTGTTAAAATCAGTTTTTCTTCGATAAAAATCATTTATTTGATTTGAGTAAGCTTAAGTAAAAGATACAGATAATTTAATTTTAGTTCAGAGTCATATTTATTGTACACTTTGATCTAATTAAAGAATAACAATTTTTATATCTCCCATCACATTCTTTATCCCTCTAGTAACAGCCGTTAGACCTTGTTCTTTATGAAATTTTAAGAATTATGTATAGCTGATTAATTATAGATTTGTATATTTTTATGGAAACTTCCTGGGAAAGCTAAATGGAGTGGTCTTCCTGGTTAAAAAATATAAGGCATTTCAGATCGAGCAGCAAGAGTAGTGTTACAACTATCAAATCACTACAAAATACAAGTACTGCAGGTATATGATCCAACATCCTCGCACTCAGATGATGAAGTAGAGTCATTCTATGAAGATGTCATGAAATTACACAATAGAGGCAATGACTGCCAGTTCCAGATTATCATGGGAGACTTCATGCCATTATCAGCACCAAGAAACAAGGAGACACTGTGGCCAATTAGTTCGGAATACAAACAAGGAATCACAGAGGGGAACGGCTGGTTCAATTAGCAGAGCACACAAAAATGCAAATCATGAACACATTTTTTTAAAAACATCAAAGTGGAAAGTCAACATGGAGAAGTCCAGATCATAAAACTAAAAATGAAATAGACTACACTCTATCTAATAGCTCACATTTTGCTCAAGACATCACTGTTCTAAATTAATTCAACACAGGAAGCAATCACAGGCTGGTCCGAGCATAACTTAGTATCTGCATAAAATCAGGAAAGGCGGAAGCTAATAAAAGGAACCAATAAAACATCAGGAAATAAATCAATCTCGCCGAAAAATCAAGACTTTTCCTAATGCACACTATTGGAGAAACTAACTTCCACCGCCAATGGAAATTTAGCATCAACTATTAACACATTAGCCATAGAAATTGCAGGCACTGTTAAAACCACCAAAATAAGTAAAATTAGCAATGACACAGAAACCCTCCTGAATAAACAAAGGCAAATGGAAGTAAGATCTGAGAAACCTAATTGAATATGCTGAACTCTGCAAGACCATTAGAAAAGAAATAACAGCTGACATCAATAAATATAATGAAAACCTGGTTAGATCAGTTTTATTAAACAAGAAATGCTATAAGAAAGTAAAGATTAATGATAGGAAGGAAACAAATAATAACTTTAGACAATGATAAGGAATTGTATTACACACAAAACAGCAGTATTGGACCATATCAGGAACTTCTGTCAGACCTTATACAGCAAGCAACATGAAAATCCTGTAATGACATCAAGCCCAGACTCACCAATTCCTTAAGTTGTCCCATCTGAAGTTAGAAAGACAGTGCATGAAATGAAAAAAGGATCAGCTAGTGGTTATGACGGCCTATCCATTGACTGGAGAAGAAACCTACAGACACCTAGCTAAGGTATTTTCACAATGCCTCAAGAGAGAAAAATATCCCATCCAGCTGGAACAAAGCTATGATTGTGTTGCTACACAAAAAAGGTAGTAGTTACAATATTATGAACTACCCCATCAGCCTCTTTCCTGTCATTTACAAAGTGTTTACGAAGGTAATCAATAACTGCATCATGTCTACCTTGGACACAGTAAAACCAATCTAAGAGGCTGGCTTTAGGTCAGGATTCAGCATGACAGATCACATCCAAGTCATCCATAAGTTGAGCAAATGAATATTAGATGCCACTCTGTTTGGACTTTATCAATTTTGAAAAAGCTTTTGATTCAGTACATCACTCAGCAATCATACAACCCCTTTTAGAATCCACACTATATCAACATACTGTATAACATCTACAGCACTTCCACTGCCTTTGTCAACATCGCTGAAGCCACCAAAGAGTTACCAGTAGATAGAGGGATAAACCAAGGAGACTCTATATCCCCCAAACTATTCACATCAGTCCTGGAGTTGGCAATGTAAAAAATCCAATGGCAAAACAGTAGAGAATAAATGGAGGAAGTCTCAACAACATAAGATTCGCTGATGATTTAGGTTAACTCTCAAACAGTCTGGAAGAGCTAAAATAACTGATAAATGAACTAGAGGCAGCTTGCAGTGAAGCTGATCTTAAAGTAACGGTATCAAAAAGCAAAATCGTGCAAAACAAATGGGCAGAAAAGACAAAGACAAGGCAGAAATGATAGAATCCGGTATTGAGTCCATAGAACAGTATATCTATCTTGGCCAACTGATCAACACGAATGGCAACTCAAAGCCTGAGATCTACAATTCATAAAACTGGGCTGTAAAGTATATGGAAGAAAGTCCATTGTTTTTAAATCAAACATGTCGGTACACCTAAAAAAAAAGCTATTTGAACAATGAGTATTACTGGTCATCACTTACGGTATGCCTACCAGACTTGGACCCTAACCAGTCACGTGAAGCAAAAACTGAGATCTGCCCAGCGAAGTATAGAAAGAGCAATGCTAGGGATTACATGAAGCAGGAAAATCCGTACACATTCATTCAATAACCAAAGTGACAGACATCTTAAAAAGATTCATTACCCAAAAATGGCAATGGGCTGGTCATATTGCTTGCAAAAGAGATGACAGATGGACTATGGCAGTACTGGAATGGATACCAAGGAACCTGAAAAGAGCAAGAGGAAGACCCCCGGATCGCTGGGATAGAGACATACGTTGAGGTACAGGAGTGAACTGGAAGAGAGTTGCTCAAGATCGATCAGACTGGAAGGAACTACAACAAAACAACAAAGAAATAAATTGCAATACCTAGTTCATTTGGGTTAAAGAGGTTACATCCTGAAATAAGGGTGTAAAGCTATAATAATATTTTTCATGTGATTAATTGTGAATTTGTGCATAGTCATCATGTAAATAAGCATTTGCGCCCATATGATACTTTGTAGGGGGGGCCAAGACCTGATCGATTGGGGTATTTTTAATATCATACCTATACTGATATTTGTTTTTCTGATTCCCCCCCTCCCTCCCCCCCGCGAAAAAAAATTAAATTAAAAAAATTATCGCTTATTAAATTTTCGTTGTTCATGCGGTTAAACTTCAGCATATGCCATGACGTTTTAACTTATTACTTTTTAACTATTGACACACTGCAGAGAGTACCTACATATACTACTGAATGCTTCAACAAAATTACATCACCCCGCGACACATAGTGCAGGAATTAGGACGTGATAGATACATATACGCTTCAAAAACTACCTTCTGTTTACATTGGAATGCAGTAAACACATCATCATGTCCGACGTTTTAATTTATCACTTTTTTGCTACTAAAAGATATTCAAAACTTATTTTACATATGGCATATGTCAATGTATACGTGCATGCACCTGCACAATTATATCGCTGTACAGTAAATAGTTGAGGATTGATGATGTCATAAATAATGATATGCGCCAAAGACGTGTTTTTCCTAAAAATGGAGCGAAAATTACCCCTCAAATATTCATCCAGTGTTTCATTATGAGAGCACTTCCAACAAACTTTAAGCACAATTTCAGTAATTTTTCAAACATTTTCTCACTTACATGTTTATCATCAAGAGTAACTGAATTAGAGCGCGCCGCGCTGCCATAGGTCTCTCCCTCTCTCTCTGAATAGGGTAGGCAATTTAGTTAGAGCCTATACAAGAAACATAATTTAAAACACCATGACTGCGCCTCATGTGAAGTATTGCGCAAAAGTGCTCCTTTACGCCAACCTGGAGCAAATTGAGAAGTTACATAACAGGGCAATGCGAACTATATTGCATTGCGATATATATACACCAACGCGGGATATGCGTAACGTTTTAAATTATTTTTCTATTAACGAGCGAATAAAGCGATATATTTTAATATTTATTTTTAAAATGGTACGCGGAATAATAACTCCAGAAATGTGCGATCGGGTGGAATACGTACGAAATCTGACAGGGAGAGTTACACAACAGAGCAATCATATTGCTCTGCCGTTTAAACGCACCTTGTCCAAAACAAAAAATTTTGTACAAATTTTACTAGTTGAGAAAGCTAAATAAAATGATCTCTTTCTCTCTCCCTTTTGTTTCTACTATTTTTGTTGAATGGGGAGACCACGTGGCCGACCTCGGCCCTTTGTAACAAAACAATAACACTTTAAGTACTATACTGAAACCATTTAATATTTAGCAACATAAATGCAGAAGCAACTTTAATACAGAATGCAAACTCAAAATACACACCTCAGACGATTTTACACTAGTAGTGATATAAAAAGCAAACTGAAATAAATTATTATACGTTGGTTGGTTTATGGATTTAACACTAATATTTATGTGAAAAAGCAAACTGTAAATTTCTTTTCTTCTTGCCGAACAAGTCAATCACTTTGTCCTGGAAACCAGGGTTTTCCGCTCTTTTCCTGTGAACACTAATAAGGCACAAGCTGGACAGACGGTCCTCGCCACTCTACACAGTGTGCTGAAAGAACGTTCTATGGTGCAAGTTGTGGGGGGTATGGTCTGGTAGAATACAAGCAATCTCCTTACAGCTGGGTAAAACATAGTTTCTGCAAGTATATCATTGAGCTTTGTTTTTTTCCAAACACTCCTTATTTGTCCAAACGTCATACCATAATCTGGCTTCTGCTTCCAAGTTGTCTATTTGGTAAAACCTTTCCAAACTTTTTATATCTCTCATGAAATCTTCTTTCTTCTCCTCTTTCATTAAATGTGGGTGAAGAATCCCACCTTTGAATGGTATGTCTTTGTCTTTTTTCAAATCTTGTGATAAGTGACGTGATTATGGAATCCATGTACGGATTGTAAATTGCCACTTGGGGTGATGAGTAATGGACATTCACATTGCATCTGAGGGTCTGCCTTCCAGTCAACCTTGAGATTTTTACATCTATGTCAAGTTCCTTACAATCTTCTTTCACTGCCTCGAAAATGTTTCTGAATTCGTCATCACTTTCTCTCTGCTTTTGAAAATTGGCTATCAAGTCGGTGTTGACGAATCTGTAAACTGAGTGGAGATCCATATCAGTACTCTGGAGTTTGTTCACTATTGGTTCCAGATATGAAGAATACCTCGATATAATGTGTAGCCAAACGATAAATGTAGTTGATGATGTTGCACAATCAAGTTGGCTGGCACGTGATCGAGTGTCTTGATTGTATTCACTGCTATATGCCAGGTGATTCAGACTATCCTTTATTACCAAGAAGTTTTCTTTGAATATCCTGATTGATTTATATTTATGGGACCATCTAGTTTCACTAAACAGTGGAATGTTAGGTATTGTTTTCCTACGCAATAGACTTTCTCTATAGAACCAAATAACTTCTTATATCGTTCCGATTGTGTTACGAATTTCCTGGACACTGTTAAGATCATTGACAGCTAACTTCAGTCTGTGCGATGCACAATGAAAGTAGACAGCTGAAGGATACTTCTCTCTGATCCTGGCCTGCACTCCAGTTTCATGGCCTTCCATTGTCGAACAGCCATCAAAGCCAAGGCCAATCAGGTTATTAATATTAAGCCCTAATTTTTCAACAAAATTTAAAATAGATGAAGAAATTCCCTCAGCATCCAATGTAATAAGCTCCGTAAACCCTAAAAATTCTTCTTTTACTGTAAAGTTATCTTTCTCGTCTACAAATCGTACTCCAACAGACAGTTGCTCTTTTCCACTAATGTCAGTCGTTTCATCTGCCAGTAGTGCAAACGCTGATGATCTGTTTACATCATCAATAATCTTGTTTTGTATCACGGAGCCACATGTACTTATTAAATCGTTTTGCACGCTGTGTGATGTATATTTCGCTTTTCCACAATAGTTTTGCATATGATCCGCCAACACTTTGTCCCCCGCACTTACTCTAAACAAAAGTAAATCCTGGAAGTTTCCTTCGCTTGAATTCCTTCCTCTGATGGATATGTCATGAGTGCCACAGAAAATTGAAGTAGCAAGAATTGATTTCAGTTTTTTTTCTGTTGGTATTTACAAGCTCCGTGATCCCACTATCTAACTGTTCGATCACGTTTTTCTTTCTCATTTCTAAGGACTCACAAAAACTTTTAGCGTTACTCGTAGATTCTAGATGCCAACTGCTCTTTTCATGGCCTCGAGCATCTTCATGAAAATGTTTGTAATCTTGATGAGCCTTTATCACGAAAGCACCAAATATTCCTCTTTTTAAAACAGGTTTGAAAAGACTACAAAACTTACAAAGGCCCCCCTTCAACTTGGGCGAATATACTAGCCATGAGTACTTTTATAGCCAAGTTTTTTGAAAAGGCCTTTTGATAGTTTTTTTCTCAACAATGTCCTTTTTGAAATCATAAGTCATATTTAGAGCATGTATGTTTGTTATTAATTGATACTTGACTTCGTCTGACACTGAATCATTTATGTATTCACCTAAATCAAAGCTGTGATTAACTGTTAATGGACTACTAACGAACTCTGGATTGTTAACGGTGGAAACTGAAGCAGGCGGGTTGACGTCATCCATGTCAACAGCATCAGGAGTAACGATATGAGCAGACTCAGGGCTAATGGTGAAAGGACATTGTTGTAACGTGAAATCACGAGTTGGTGTTGAGAATTTAGAAGTAGTTGTGGGACGCACTTTCGAAGGTATTGGATCTGGAACTTTAATGAGTCATTGAGGTTCCATTTCTGTGTAGCAGTATCACCTTTTTTCCCAAAGAAATTCCTGATATCCATCCCTGAAATAAATATTTCTGACTCGATTAGGTCAGAACGAGTGAGCCACTATTTTGCAAGATCAATGTGACAGTATACTCACCAAAATATGAGAGAAAAGATGAAGCCTGATACTGGCAATGAATAAACACGGTGGTATTGCCAGTTGAGAGTCGACAGGGGCAAGACCAAGGTTGTGACGATGTCTCCTCCTTTCTTCTGACCACTGAAGAACGACTTTTGGGATATATAGCAATGTCGGCGTATATTGTATATATGCAGTCGGTGCCTCACGTCGACTGCGAGCGCGACGTAGAACATAAAGTTTTTCCTAGCGTAGCGCGAAGGTATAATAATATTGCTTGATTGGCGGTTGATTTGAACCAGTATCATACGGCAGTGATGCTAAACTAGCAAGTAAATACTGTGTTATTATATATCAGATTGACTAAAAGAATAAATAAAAGATAGTCGCTCATATAAAACAAAATAAATAAAGCAGTTAATGTTGAAACCGTGAACACCATATATATTCCCCGAGAACTAGGGGGGGGCCGCGGCCCCCCCCCCCTGCACCCGGGCATGGGCGCCCCTGTAAATAAGCATTGTTTTTTGGAGAGAATCTGTGTAAGTGATATATAATATAATCAGGTACAGTATTATACATGAAATATTAATTAAAATTTATAATTGTTATAATTTATAAGTGTTGATGTGAACCATGACAGTTTGACCTGTTTTATGTTGACAATTTTGTGTATATGCATGTAAACAGCACTGCCTTTAATTGTAAGGGGTTTTATAATGACTGATTGATTTTGTGAAATTTATAATTATTTTTATATGGATTTGATTGTTAATGAATTGTTAACATTTGAGAAATGTCTGTTGGTACTCTTCGTAATATTTTATGGAGTCTATATAAGCGCACAGAGATAGTGAGCAGAGAGAGTTGTCAGTAGTGTGTTTGTGGTTTGTCAAGCAGTTAGTTTGTGATATTCATTGTCAAAACGTATTCATGGTTTAGTATCTGTGAACGAGGCTAGTGCTTTATCCATGTGTGATCTTATTACGTATTCACAGAAGAATAAATATGGAGTAGCAAGTGATTTTTCAATGTTGTTATTCCATAGGACTATTAAATCCATTTACAGGAGTACTCATTAATTTTTGGGGGAAGGTAAAAACCTCTGCCTGTGTATAACAGAACAAAGTAATTAAAGATAATCATTATTATTTGATGGTAGGCAGAATTAATTGATTACTGAGATCAATACCCAACTCTTTTATAACACTGACCATTATCCTACTTAATCTATCAATATTTAATTCTTATATAATGTCAGCATTATTTTTTTACACCAGTAACAATATGCTGTCAACCAGACAAAAATTATGCAAACCAGACTTACTATTTGGTAATTTTAACATCAAATTCTGCAACCTATTTACTTTAATGTATCCAATACAGCAGTATTTTTACTCATTGTGTAGTTTTCCTTTTGAACCTTCACACAGTAACCTCTGTCACTTTACTGTGAGGGTTGATAGTGCCACCAGAGAATTTTTATCATTTAGAAATGCAGTTCTTCAGTTAATTTTCATGGTGTGTTGTGATTGGCTGAATTGTATCAGTAAATATTTAAGCAGTGAAATCAGGGAAAGCCTGTGATTTACAAGTTATGTAAGTACTAAATGATAACATGAGCTTAAAATGATTGTGTCACATACTAAACAAAAAAAACATAGGTTATAAGAATTGTTTTATACAGTATAATATGATCATAAAATTTCACAGCTTACATAGCAGTATCTCTTAGTTTCATTAACAAATAACATTACCAAATATTAGTTTCTTGAAATGCCTTTAAAGTGTATGAGATTGTGTTCGCATATATTTTCTTATGATTTCTACATTTTAATCACAGTTTCTGTGTAACTGTTAAGAAATATAAAGATTCCATTTAGTCTATATTAATAAGTTTGAACTATTGTCAGTATTATATCACAATATGACTTGTTTCACTACAAGAACAAAGACTTTTTGGAAGTGTATTAATACAATGCTCTCCAGTAACATACTTGGTACTTAGCTGACTAGAATATCCAAGCAAATTATAAAGTGGCTGCATTTTGTATGAGAAAGTGTAATTTTTCAACTTGAATTAATTAATATGGCGTTTTTTCATTTTGGAAACTAACTGTTAGTTTTATTTCATTTATACTTCCTTAATAACACAAATGGTTCACATCATTAATTACCATTTATGAATATTACTTAGAGAAATTATCTATATTGAGGCATTTCTCTTTTCTTGTCATTGCATAACTACCACAGCACGTCTGAGAATTCAGCTGCCAATATTACGAGAAATAACAGTTTCAGTAACTGTTTGGCGACAGATACCTGGTTTAACTGACATGTGGGATTATAAACCATGCTAATAACAGTTTATACATACATATCAAGCTATTATATTCAGCCACATTAACATTGAAAAAAAAAATTTATAATAAAACTGCCAGCAAGGGGTATTTCACAAGCTGCCATGTGCGTGGATAGTGCCAAGCCTGACTCTATTAATTCATGTCAACTTGCACAACCGACTTTTACTTAAGGTTGAACACATCTTTTAATAAAAAAATGCTACTTTAGCTATATTATTTTCAGTTTTCACCAGTGTTGAATACTAAACGAGTTCAAAAAGTATTGATCTATGCGGAGAAAGATGAATTATTTCTGTCAGATATATTCCGTAAATCTTTAGAAGAACAAAAAAGTACCTTCTGCCTGGAAAATAGCCCAGATAATTCCTTTTTTGAAGAACGGAAATCGGAGTAATCCTAGGAATTATCGACCAATATCGACAGGGCGTATACTGGCGATGAGGCATGGAAAGATATCGGTGTAGGTATGAAAAGTAGTTCATGGAAGGGAAAAGATGACCATGACCACAAGTTGGCACTTGATTTCAGGCACAAGGGTGTGGGAAGATTTTCTTTTTTGGGTAAGGGTATCAGGGTTTGGAATGAGTTACCAAGAGAAATGATGAATAATTTACCGAAAACGATGAAAGAATTCGAAGATAAAATTTGTAGAGGACAAATGTAGGTGGCTGCAGGATAGGGGGAAGATGGGGATGTAGGGAAATTGCCACCGGAGCCTGTGCTCCATCGCAATTAAATTAAATGAAATCCCATAACATCCTGTCTGCAGTAGAATTCTGGAGCATGCCATATGCTCTAACATTATGAAGATTCTAGACGAGAACAAGTTAATTACACCATCTCAACACGCATTTTGGAGGATTGATCAAACACAATAGGCCTTATTTTCCCATCACGTACTGAAAGTTATCGATGCAGGCTCACAATCTGTTGCAATTTTAATAGATTTTCAGAAACCTTTTGATTGTGTACCACACAACCAACTTTTAGTGAAGATCTGAGCATACGGTATATCAGATCAGATTAGCGAATGGATACTTGATTTTATAACTGGTCGATCACAGTATGTCGTTGTTGACGGGGAAGCCTCGTCTAAGCTAGATGTTACTTTGGGCGTTCCTCGAGGAAGTGTTATAGAACCATTTATTTTCTTAAGTTTTATAAAAAATCTAGGAGACAACGTTAAATACTGGTTGCGATTGTTTGCCGATGACACAGTTATGTATAGGAAAATAAGGTGCTCTGGCGATTGCTTAGAAATTCAGTGATATTTAGATGCTATTTCTGAATGGTCCATAAATGGCATCTTGCACTTAACTGCAAAAAGTGCAAGGCAATGCAAATAAGTAACAAAAAGAATTAGTTTGTTCACGAGTAAAAAGTAAACAATTCAGTTGTTGACATGGTTCATTCACTGAAGTATCTCGGTGTAATAGTACAAAGCAACATGAAAAAAGACTTGCACATAACTTCGGTTGTAGGCAAAGCTAATTCTAAATTACGAATCATAGGTCATATTTTGAGGATTTGTAATGCTCATACAAAGGAGATAGCGTATATAACACTACTGTGTCTGCATCTGGATTACTGTTGTGGAGTTTGGGATCTGTATCACAGGAGCCTGATTGACTCAGTGGAGAGGGTACAGAGGAGAGCCGCTCGATTCATGACTAGTTACTTCAGCCCTTATGAAAGCGTCACAAAATTGATACATATATTGGGCTTGGATTGTTTGGAAGACAGACGATGTCATTAGCATCTTAATTTATTAGAGAATATGCGAAATTCTTTGACGCATGAGTGCAATGAAATACTTCTTCCACCAACCTATTTAGGACACAATGACCGAGGGATAAGATTCGAGAAACAAAATGCTTTTATGTATTCTTTCTTCCCTCGTGCTTTTCAGGATTCAATGTGCAAAATTAAGATTGGTTGTGAGTACCCATTGCCACCCATAATGTTTGTGAAGTGCAGAGTATGGATGTAGATGTAGATATACTCAAATAAAATTCTGAAAAATTTTAGAACATCATTTCACATGAACCCTGATCTGATCAGATCTCTCAACCCTAGTCCTGTAAGACAATAGCCTAAGAGAAAATGTAATTTCACAAGTTGACTAAGAATTTTAAACTGATTGTAGACATCATAAATGACATTCTATTATTGATAACTGTTAGTCTATATATTCCACATTAATAAAAGGGAAATGACAAATTTCTATTAAGAGAGAATTACTAAAACAACTATATATATATGCCTCCAACTGCTTTTACTGTATTGCAACATACTTTTTCATTCCAACAGCAACAAAAGTTGATATAATCTGAAAAAAAGAATCACAAAAGCATTACTGCCATCTCAAATTAAAATAGAGACTCTCATTCTTACCTTTTCTGCCAAAATGTACAAGAAAGTTGTGAAGATCTGCTGGAGTCCTGATGGAGTTGGAGCCCGGTCACATCTTGAAAGACTTCTGAGCAATACATGCAGACATATAAGGGGCAGGAGACAGCCGAGACATGTTCAAACACGTGTTTTGTTAAAGAATTCCAAGCACAAAAATATCTGTGCACAAAAAGCACACACAAGCTGAAATAATGGTTGCTGCTTCAAACCAATTTTGCTGTTATGAGAAGCCATGTGGGCATATAATGTTGACAGATCTGCAGAAACCTGACCACATCTTTGGCAGATGTACTGTGGAGTACTAACATGTTGGTAATGAAGGAAAATATGCCTTATTCAGCAAATCCCGTGAAGTATAAATATCCAGACATTTAGCACAAGTAAACTGTAGTGGCCTAACAGCTGATGTGTTGTCTACCACACCAGAATCTTTGTGGTCACCACATTGAGACAGGCTTTGTTGAAATTTAATTGTTGCCCTAGAAAGAGATTAAAAAAAAACAGTTACTTTAATGTATATATGTACCAAAATTCACGAATAAAGATATAAACAGGCATAGGGTATATTAATAACCAATTGCAATTCAATATACAAGATATACGGTTAACTGCCACACTTTTTACTATGTAACAATTGTTATATATTGTACTTACTACACTGCTGCAGTTGTAAAACATTCACAAAATATGTTTTAAACTTATTGTTTATAAAAGTATTACCAATAAAAGATAAGTCAGTCTCTAATCTGATATATTATTAGTAACATGGCTCTTAATAGTAAGTTGTCTTCCAGTGACTGTCAGTCAGTCAATGAAGAAGAAACATCAAGATACAAGGAAGCTGACAAGATAGCAAAGAGAACAATTGATACAGTACAGGAAGAAACAATCAAGAATGGTACAAAAAACTTGTGACATCAGAGTGAGAAAAAGCTATAAATAAGGTCACAAAAAAACATCAGAAATGAGAAGAATTGTGGCATATAGGTGTAGTGCAGGAAAGAGTGGTAAAATTATTTCATAAAATTGACAGTTTAAAGATAGTTGGAGGGATTAATATTTCATCTCTTGAATGTAGGAAACAACAGAGAAGAACTAGAAGAAATGCCAGAAGTGTCAGGATCAGAAATGGTGACTCAAGGGAAGAGAATGATAAGACTAAGGGGAATTAAAAGGAAAATCACCGATGGACCATCAGATTTTTGGTGAAAGCAATAAGATATTATGGTGTTGACGGGTATAACAAATCCACCAGATAATGTGGCTAGAATGAAAAATGCATAACAATGGAGATCCGGCATACTGACTCCCATAAATATGAATAAAGGTAACATACCTGAGTGTGGGCGACTTCAACTGAATGAAAACTTACTGGGTGTTTCTTGGAAGTTGTAACACATAAAATGGTTTTAAACTGCTATTTGCTTTTAGTACAATGTACAATTAATAACCTGCCACCAATATAACGTTGGAAAATAGTTCAAAAAACTTTAGGGTTTTCAAAATGATTGTTCAGCAGTTGTGAGATAACAACACTTTCATTTCCTCAAAAGGAACCAATGATCTTTTACAAGTTTGACCTTGAATTATTTATCAGAACTGCGTATTCGAAGAAAGCAGGCTCTTGCGTTGTTGACATCACCATGAACACTTAATCATACCTGCAAAATCACATGCACAACGCTCAGTGATAAGGAGCCTGTCTTTCCTGGTTTACACTGTCTGCTATACCGCTAGAATAGTCACTGTTCTCAACTGTTTTACGACACTGCACTATGCAGAATATCCACGTCGCAATATACTGCACAAAGCAGACACTTCTGCTTTCGGCTGGAGCCGTGCCTAAACCAACTTATCCTCCGGCCACATCGGCCACTACCTCCCGACCTTATTCCCCTCATTCGCTGAAGCTCTCCAGTCACAGATCTGTCACCTGCTGGCCCCTCTATCCTGGACAACATGCTTAAAAAAGTCACAAAAATAACTGAATTCCATTACCAGTCTTTAAAAGGAAAGAGTACAACTGACCCTTTGTTTATTGTAGGACAATTCCAAGTGAAGACACTTCAAGGAAATAAAAGTCTGTATTATGCTTCACATATTTGGGAAAGGTTTATGATAGAATACTATGTGTTCTGGTGTACTGGTGCTGAACAGGAAAGGAATTACTGAAACGATCGTCATTGGGATAAATAAAATATAAAGTGGATTTTTAACATCAGTGAGCGTACATTAAGGAAACACTAGAGCATTTAACATCAAAATAGGTGAAACAGTCATCAGCACTAAGTCCATTTTATTCGTGCTGGTAATGGAAGTCATTGCACCTGATCAGCAAAATACCACCTCCAGAGATAAGACACCAAGAAGCAACGTAAGTGGATTAAACTACACCATCCTGATCATCCACAGGATCTCCCAATCCACGAGGTTCTAAATAACTTACCACCCACTCGTCTTAAATCCAAAATCCGGTATGGCAAGACGTATTTGACTATTTTATGGAAAAATGGTGACAAAGCTGGAACTCCGCATCTGTAAAACATCCAGATTTAAAGATCCCACAACTGGACTTCCAGGATTCCATCTAAATAGAGACCAGTCGGTCAAACTAAATCGCCTAAAAACAGGCCATGCGAAATGCAACGCCATGCTGTATAAGTGGGGTCTTCAGGATTCTCCTGCATGTGACTGCGGTGCTCCTTCCCAGAGAGTGAAGCATATTATCAGGGAGTGCCCTCTACGGAAGTATGATGGACCATTTGAAGATGTTTTTGGAGCTACAAGCTCCTTTGTAGAATGGCTGGAAGAACTGGACATCAGCTTGTGAACGCTACCAACGTTCTTGTCACTGTATATATTTATTATTGTATTAGTTGCTTGCCATATGACAAATAAATAAATAGTGAGCAAATCAGGGGTGGTGGCAGAAGGGAACTCCTGTTTACCGATGACTTAGTAATCATAGCAGACACTGAAGAAAACCTACAACAGTCTCTCAGCTGTGGCAAGAAAAATTAGAAAAAAATGGTAGATCAACACAAAGAACTGGATATCAACAACCAAACTTGTAAAACTAACATCAAGGGCACCAAGAGGATAATGCTGACCCAGATAGATATATTTTGACATCTGGGTGGGATAATTGCAGAAGGTGGCTGTGACCAGGGTGAAAGCCAGAGTAAAAGCTGGATCGAGCAAATAGAGAGATATAGCTGGAGTGATATGTGATAAGAGGATGACTAAAAACGTAAAAGTAAAAACGCATACGATTGTGGTAAGACTGGTTATCCTTTATGGTCAGAGACGATCACATTATTGTATAAATGTTTCAAAGGTTTTAGATAAAAATTTGCTGAAATACAATCTTGAATTATTTGACCTTAAAGTACATATAACAAGGAAGGATAAGGAAACTAAACCTACCATTCAGCACAGAAGAAGGAAGGAAGATCACCACAAGAAAATAAACAAAAACACATGTTACTACATTGTAGTATATAACTTAATCATCTCTATACATGACAAGTATGGTAACAGAATAAAATTTGTATACACTGGGACCTACCACACAACCAAAGCCAGAGATGAATAAGGTAGTAAGTGTGATGGTCGCAATGATGAGAGGAGACATAGACAAATGATAATCATGGGAAAGTATAAACTCTGCATATATTGCAAAAGTAATGGATGAAAATAAAAAAAACAGGTAAGAATATTCGGAAATAATAAAAATTGGGAGGAATAAACATAACATGACTGTAATTGTAACAGAAAATATATAGGAAGCAATCAAACAGATCAACTGCCCAGGAAGGATCGCTAGCAGGATAGGTCTTATATCTGACAAATATGGACCAAAATTTTTCGAGTGTAAACAAATTAAGGTAGGAAGGCTTGATATAGTGCAAAGATATAGGTAAACTTAATATAACAAACTTTTAGCATGCAGAAGTTGCCAGTAGCCAACAGACCATGTATCAAAGAGGTAGGACACGTGAGTGCCACTGGTGTTCATTCTTGAAAAATGCAAAAAATATGAACAATGATATTGCACTAAATATTGCAGGAAGGTTGGTTATTTTGAGGAGGAAACTGTACAAGAATAAACAGGAGAGCAAAGGCCACCACACAGTGAAGGAGTGGCACAACAGCTTCAGACACAGCCACTCAGTGGAGAGTGAAGCACATTCTGGCAGGCCTCAACAACTAGGAATGAGATCTTCTCCTGAAACTAAGAACCTGAGTGACAGGATCGTTAACTCTCGTTCAGAGAACTAGCAGAAAACATACAGAGACCTGGATGCCAACACTGCCGTCTTTCTCGGTCGCTGCTCAACTCTGTTACATCTGCCCCAGCAGCACTGTGACCACTTATTCCTTCTGTCAGCGAAGACTCTACATACTCACCACCAGGCATTATTAGGAACATTGCAATGCACTAAACAAATCAATGAATCATTAAGATATGCAACATTATTGTACAATGACACATTAAGTGGGTTTTACCATTATTTCAATACAATAATGTTATAATAGTTCTTACTGTTTAAGAATGAGATTAACAATCATACCTTTCTGGAATATATGGCAACAAAACATCTTCTTGAACATCATCTTTTGCGGTATCATTCTGTAAGAATCAGTAAAATATAATATTAACAGGCTACTATCTCATCACCAGAAATAAAACTAGGATAAATAAATATTGAAATAAATACAAAATTTGCGAATATGTAAAAAAAAAAAAAAACTACAACAACAATATAATAATAATTGAACCCTTACTGACAACTGAAGAACCAGTTCCTATCAATGAACTTTTAACATCAAAAACTTCATGACACCAAAAGCAGATATAAATTATTAAATAAACTTTCACAACTTCTTCCAAGATGTAAGAAATGGAAGTAAGTTTGGAACAATTCAACACATTATCATTTATGTCTGTCTACAGATTTTAATTTTGCATATGTATATAAAAGGTACTATGGTTTGGAAGAGACTATATTTGCCTCTTCCAGCCAAAATATCACCACTGAAGATGGATGAATCAGAAACAATTAATAGCATCGGGATAAAGAATTAAATAGGAAACCACTGAATTAATGATCTAAATGGTATCCCCAAGTCATTTAATCCTCAAAATTGCATATAGACTCATAGCTTCTTCCTGTCCAAAATATTCCAAAAGCAAAATATTCCCCTAATCAAGTCTCAAGATATGGCTACTCAGAAATGAGTCATTATGCTGGATAGAAACATTCTACAAGTCAGAGTGTGGAATGTTAGAAGCCAGAATAGGACATGTAGAAATTTTAGAAGTGACTATTTAATTAGATGTCGTTGGGATTAGTAAGATTCAGTGCAAAAATACAAGTAATTTCCAGTTTTGGGAACACAGAACTATCAGTAGAGCCACTGGAGTGGTATTTATGTTAAGTTCAAGACCGAAAAAACGACCATTTAACAAAACAAACAAAATAAAAAAAAGAACACAACCAATAGTGTTTTCTTAAAAACAAACACAAAACATTGTGGCTTATCAGTATCCAACTCTTTGTTTTCACGATGAATCGGTCCAGGCTGCATTTAGTATATAATACTCTTCTTACCCAACGCATTACAAGGCTCTAAAAAAAGTATGAAAGGCATCATGTGTGGAGAATGTGGACCTGGACCAGATGCGAACTTCATCTTTTTGAGTTATCCACAATGGGTTCTGGCTGTTTTTTGTAAATGCCATAATGCGAATAACGTGTCAAGAAACCATAATGCATAACGATCATTTTTTTTCACTCAATGAGCGTCTTTCAGCCTAACATTTACGGTAAACAAGATGGTAAGGAAACAGGTTGTTTTATAAATATTTAGTGACTGGATTAGTTTGATGATGGTAGAAACTAAGCCTGCTAAAACCACATTGGTACAGGTGTATATGTCAATAACATAGAAAGATCTTATTAAAATACTGATATGTGATGAAATTGAAGAACTAATCCAATATATGGAGGAAAAGTATCTAATAATCACAAAGGACTGGAATGCATTTTTTTGCTTGGGCTTTACACCTCGTGGACAGCAAGGTCATTAGAGGTGGGATGGGATTGGGGCAAGGAAGAGCAAGGAATTCGGCCATGGCCTATTTGAAGGAAGCATCCCGAGTGATTTGGGGAAACTATGGAAAACACAAATCTGGATGCACGGATAGGGATTCGAATCGGCGTCCTCCCAAATGTGAGGCTGGAGTGTTAACCACTCACCAACCTTGCTTGGTCCCCTTAGAGGAGAAGGAATGTAAAGATTATTCAAACTAATATCAAGCAGTTACAAAACAGATCAGATTTCAACTGATTTTAATAAAAGTATCATCTTTACAATTTCGAAAAGAGCACCAGCTGATAAATATGAGAATGATATCAATATAAGCCTAGCACATTCTTCGAGCTAACTAGCCAGAATAATACAAAGAAAGAATAGAAGAAGAGACTGTAGGCAAAGATCATTTTCAGTTTAGGATAAACTGTGGTGCAAGAGAAGCAATTCTGGGACTAGACTCCAAATCCTTGGAACAATATACTCTGAATCTTGTCTGTCCCATGGTTTGTAACTCATAACTAGGCTGTCTCTTGGCTATAGCAGAAATAACAAACAATTCAAATAAAATACCAAAGTGTTATATCGATGATGATGGAATTAAAATGATGCACTTTTTTACTATCAGCATAATATATTGAAAATATCATCACCGGTATATGGAGGAATATCCCCTGTGATGTGACAGATGAAATAAGTTTGAAAGAATAATAACTTTTCAGGAGAATCTGATTGAAAGATATGGTAAACTCAGGAAAATGTTACTATAAATACACAGTATATTCAAAGTGTATAAAAACAGGATCATAATATGGATTTAAATTCTATAGTATAAGAGAAACATTTTCTCCTCTTTTGAAAAAGTAATTAGCATCTTAATACTTTAAGTCTAATTTATTTTCAAGCATTTGGCCATTGCATTAGAGTAATAGGAATTATGGCTAAAGGTACACACTGCAAATTTGATTCAAATTATTATAATAGAACCATGTTTGATACTTCCAAAGAATATGATTAATTTTAAACTGCTAGTATCCACAATCCTTGAAAACAGATATAGTTTTGTTACCATTTCATCTTTTTCATTTAATTTATTTTTTAATATTGGTTTATGTTAGTGACTATTGAAAATAGGAGCCAGATTAAATTTGCCACTAAACAACTAGGATATAGAGTGACATTGAAATATTCCTTCCTTGTTTTTATGTTTCCAATTCTGCTACAAAAACATTAAATAATATCGTTGCAATACTGCTGTAGTCAGTCGCAAGATGTATTATTTTCAAGCAGTAATTCCATTGTAATACAGCCTGGACCATTATTTTCAAACCGAAATTAGGTTGTAATACAGCCTGCACCAGCATAAAACCTTTAAATGTACTTCAGAAAGAATTTCTAGCGGAGTTTTGCATTTGACCACTGCAGTATTACGATGCCAGCTCCAGGCGGAATCACGATCTCCAGTAATCCCGTTTGCAGTTGTTGTCTATATAGCCTCTAATATTATAAGTTGACAAAGAGTGGTAAAATTAAAAAATCATGTAGAAAACTCAGTCAAATAAATGGAACAAGATTGATAAATAAATAAAAAAAAATAAGAAGAAAGGTATAATAGTTTTTCCATATGGTGTTTCTATCCATAATTTAGCTATTACTGAAACAGTGTTGAAGACAATATTATTAAAAATATGTAATCAAAAATATTTTTTTTTACTTATGGCTTTACGTCTCATCACGTTGAGGTTATCAGAGGTGGGTAATAACCAGAAAGATGGCTGACAGTAAAATATGATATTTGTAGGATAGTCATGCAGTTTGATTCACAAGTAGCAATTAATCATGGTATACTGAAGTAATCATGTTGTCATGCACACCTTCTACTGTAGTTTAATCCAAATATTGTGAAAATATTTAAAATTTACATGATACATACTGCCACTCAAATAAATGGCTCTCTAGGCATGTTCATACTGCAAGACATTAGCACTGGGTACTTTGGAAGAAAAACAATATTGACATCACTAATTCCATTCTAGTGCCAATGTTATGGAAGTAAATACTGAGCTTTGCTTCAGGTACACGTGGGTAATGGTTAAAAGTTATACGATAGTATACAAAATGAAAAGGTGAAAAAGTATTTAATATTGCAAATTAGTTGAAGCTAAATTCATCAGTGAACAGGACAGTAACAAACAGAAATTGTTAGTCCCAAGAAGCATTTCTTGCTGCGACAGAAACAGGGTGCAGACTACGCAGTGTACTCACATCTCAAAGCCCCCGAGAATGTGAGGTGACACCACTCAGGTGATATCTAGATTAGGATACCGCTATAACCATTTACCATCTCGCGGTGTAAACACTTCGGATGGAGAGAGTATGTTTCTGTGTGTGACATATTCGGCCTTCGATCGATTTGTGAATACACGTTAGGACATAGAATGTAACTAATACTAATAAAAAATTATGGATTCAAAAACTTAAAGAAAATTATTTCTTGCACAAATAACGATATTATTAAAATTTTAACAATATTCCAAACTGATAATTGTAACATTTCATAACATTGGTTCCTGTAACGTTAATGATATTAATCACAATTCCATTGATTTTAATTTGATTCCATTCTTCTATATTTCCACACATGACTGAAATTGCTATTAAAATCATTCATATGAATGGACCATACTAACAGAGATAGATACGATTTGGATATTTGGTATCTGCACTATCGTGTGCGACTGTTACATTTCACTATGGTCCAGGCTGCATTAAGATGTAAATGACAGTAACAGTGATAGAAATGACACAGAAATTAGGTATCCACAATAAGGTGTTCGATAGTTACGTTTCAGTGAGGTTCAGGCTGCATCAAAACTTCATCACTACTGAATTTATTTCTGTACTAGTGGTGCAAAATTAACGATTCCACAATATCGAACGTATTAGTGATGGACTACTTTCTGTGGAAGGCCCCGTTAATGTCATTTGAAGCTGCACACAGAATGTATGCATCACATTCAGCAACATAGTGATATCACACTCTCTCCATCGGGAAGTGTTTATATCACGAGGCGGTAAGTGGTTGCAGCAGTATCCCAATGTGGATATTACTCCACCACTCATGAAAAAAATTGAATCCTTCTGTGAGATCACAAAATCTTCAAGTCGTAACAGAAACGACTGTTACTGCTGAATGAAACCAACCTAAAATCTGTATACCTATATATTTAACAGATCTCAGTTTCAGAAAATATTGCATGCAAATTGTTACAATATTCACATTTGACTGAAAATAAATTTAAAGTTTATATATATATGCCAAAGTACTTATTTTGTTAATTATTTTACTGTGTTTGCTTTATGTCCCATACCATGTTATTTGCTGCAAAATGTAAGTCAGTATTTTAGTAAACCAAGAATAACATTTCTGAGAAACATACCTATTCTTAATATCACTTGTGTAAATAATTTAACAGGAAACTTGATATGGTATTTGCTATAAGCAATAAGAAAATACTAGCTGATATAAAATAACTGATTAATTAGGAAACAATTTCATTTTCTTCAGTTTCCTTGTTCTATGCTGCTATTTCTCAGTCACTTCTTTGCATTATTCAACACAAAATAATAATTTAGAATGCGTTGTCAGAACTACACATCTAATTATATATCCCTTCCAAACTATTACATTCTCGGATAGGGGCAATGCACCCTCCACCACACACCTTTAGTGAATCATGAATAATAATAATTAGATTTGACTAAAACAAGAAGGCACGACGTTCAATGAAAAAACTAGCAGAAGATCAAGAGTTGGTCACCTCAACAGCTTCAGTCATATTGCTAATCAGATTAAATAAATACAAAAAAACAGCTTGATAGTAATCACTGTACAGCACATGCAAAGTAAAACACCAAACAGTACTATAGAATTTAATGTAAATGAAGTACTTAGAGTAGTAGCAAATTGGTTTAAGGCAAATTCATTAAAATTAAATTTTGAAAAAACACATTATATTAGGTTTAAAACAAAAAACTATGCACAGCCAGATATATGTATAAACTATAAAAACAACACAATCTTAGAAACAGAGAGTATAAAATTTCTTGGTATTAAAATAGATCAGAAACTCTGTTGGCATGATCATATCACTACACTACTGGCAAAGTTAAGTAGTGCCACCTTTGCAATACGAACACTTTCTCTAACAGCAGATCTAGAATTAATGAAACAGGTGTACTACTCATATTTTCATTCAGTAATGTCATATGGCATAATTTTTTGGGGAAACTCTTCACAAAGTAAAAAAGTTTTCATAGCACAGAAAAGAGCTATTAGGTTTCTGTATAGGGTAAAACCAAGAACTTCTTGCAGACAACTCTTTAAGAAACTGAATATTCTTACAATGTATTCTCAGTATATATATTCTCTCATGAGCTTTGTCATAGAAAATTTTAACCTGTTTACACCTAATTCACAGGTACACAGTTTCAATACAAGAAACAGAAATAACTTGCATAAAACACAAACATCTCTGTCATTAGTACAAAGAGGAGTTAATTATTCTGGGATACATCTGTTTAATAAACTACCTAATCATATAAAACAGCTTTCAGATAATAAAGATGTATTCAAACAAAAACTTAGAGATTATCTTATTGGCAACTCCTTCTACTCCATTCAAGAATTTGAAGAAAATAATTAATTGTACTCATTATGACGTTTGCAAAACTCAGTTGCAAAAATGTATGTTTATTATTATTTCTTGTATTTGTAAAATATGTATATATTTACTATGATATGACTCATATTATGTGTATATGTATCAACAATGACATGTTTCACATCCCAGAGGTACTTCCTCAGCAGGGATCCATGGAACAAGATTGATAAATAAAATAAAATAAATAAATAAAATGGCAACACAAACCACATAAACACCAAGTGCGGCCAAAACCTGTGAAAAAGTGTCTTTGTTTCCTGAATCGCTAAATAAAGATGTAATGTAATGGAAAACTAGATTAGTAGAAACAATCAAATTCAGCATAATTAAATCCTTCAAAACAGCATTCCTAGGTGCTGTAAAGCAATCTGCTGATACGCCTCAAATGATGAAACAGGACACATCAAAGCGAACGACGTATATCAAATCTAAAAATTCATACACACAACAACTACAGCTCAACTTAAATTTGTTAATAGAGAAAATAAGCTGACTTACGACTGTTTAATGTATACCCCATTAGCATTACACAGTTTTTCAATGAGTGAATCGACAGACACTTATTCTCTGAATTGTAATAAGCAATTCACGTACTAAATGTCTCCACAAATATTTGAAAGAAATAAATATACCTCCTGTTTAATGTGTGCCACTTGTAATGTCTCCATATCACTTTTTTACTCGTCTTTACACCGTATTACAAAACAATACAACACATTAACAGCTTGAATCAGCTGATAGGAATAACAAATGCAGAGATACTTAACGCTGAAATGGAAACATTCCCCACTAATCATAATTATGAGTTTACATTCCCTAATGTATTCTACTCAGTAAAAGCGCTTATGATGAGAGTACTCGTATCTGCTTAGTAATTTTGTCATTTGTTTGATGTAGTTATTTTCTTTAAACAAAGAAAAATTACTGAAGGAATATAAAATTAAAATTCGTGAAACTAGTGTGGAAAAGGGGGGGGGGGAATTTAACACTGGAAGGATATATGATAATCATGAAGAAAACAATAATAAAAATTTAATAATAATTCCAACGGTGTATGCGCCACTTCACAATTGAATTGATTACTTTAGTAGCCTTCTCTTCATTACATATTTATAATTTATTATAATCTGATATTATACTCTGTTACGTGACTTTATTGGTTTTATATATTTGAGAAAGTAATCCTACCACATTTACCAATTTCGGAATATTTATCTCTTAAAGGTACACTTTTTATATTAACACTGTGTGGGGGGGGGGGGGTTGTGTGTGGCACGAGTGGTTGCTATCTATATTAACTATCCAACCTTATTAACAATTTTCATCCAACTTTAATTTTACTTGTAACCGAAAGGGGGGGGGGGAGGAAATTAGCTAGGAGATGTTAATTCTAGCAATTTATCAGGATTCTGACACCAGGTACTCTTTGATTACGCAGAGATTACCAGACTGCGATTGATTTTATACTTTCTTACCTCATGGAAATAAAACTTCGTTCACTCTTCTTTATAGTATCAAATTAACAATATTATTCTGAAACACAATACAATATCATATCAGGATTGATGTGGGGCTATGGATTCTTAGTCTACGAGTGTTATTGAGACCAAACATGATGCGGATAAGTTACAAACCATTTAATATAAAAAACCTAACATACATTTGTCCGATTTCCAACTAACTGACTTGAAGAGAAAATGACACGTCTTTGCATTAATACTGGAATTTACTACTCAAAATGTTAACACATAATTACTGCCTTCACTTTAACAAATGCTTCCTACTAATCACTTATTACTTCACAACCATTAACACAATAGGCCGCTCTCTCTCTCACATACACATATTCACTGAAATACAACGGCGACTGAATAACTGGCGGCATCTTCTACCAACATATATAAATGGAAGCTTAATCAACCAAATAAGTTACACCGGGGCAGTTGAGCTACTTTACGAAATATTATCCAACTTCAAACCAACCGATTACTTTAGAAATTACTATAACAAAGACTGAACACTTTTAGGTACAAACTGACTAACTTGAAAACCAAACTTATTGACCTGACCGACTTGGAGAACCAACCGACTAATTTTGGAAGACCAACGAACTAATTTTGGAAGACCAACTAATTGACTTGGAGTTTGGAGAACCAACCGAGGCTGCTGCATGTCTTACCTTCTGTGAACGATTACATGTTTGCTGCGCGCCGTCCCGTATAGAATGAAGAACCACTCTAGCGTGCAGGCTAGCTTTGTATCAAGTCTAAAACCGCTGACACGACGGCGTCACCTCGTGACCATAGCGTGATACTGCTTCCGCTGGCTGCTAGCAGCGACTTCCAAGCGAGTTGTAACTTGCACGTACAATGACAAAATTTACGTACCAATTCTCAAATAAAATTAAATCCTGTTTATCATCTTGGTTCCCTTACATCACTCTCCCACCGGGATAAGAGACGTCCACGTCTCTTCAGTTACGAGACCAAGTTCTACTAATCAACGATGATACCTAACCAATACCAAAGATAATGAAATTCAAACAACCAATCAAAAATAGGTAAATCAAACCAAATCAAAATCTTTCACACAAACACACTGCCTCTCTGAACACATAGTAAAATCTCAAAAATCTATAAACATTTAAACTCTTTGATCGTGTCATGTTCTCTTCTAAGAAAAAATCTAACCTGCGGACTTCATTGAAAAACACAATAATTTCATCTTCAAGTTTCAAGAAACATCACACAAAGTCAAATAAATATCATCAAATAAAATCATAAAGTGTACAAAATTGTTTGTATCAATTTCAAAGTGTCATTGTAAACATAAACAACCAAAATAATCAAAGTATCTCAATATTCAAAATCAAGTATTCAAAATCAAATTGCAATCAAATGGAATTTACCAATGAAATCAAAATTAAAAGTTTTAAATTACCAATGTCCTTTACAAAATCAATTAATAGTCCAGAATCACTTGAATAATTGAAGTCCATCAGTATACTCAACAAATCAAAATCTACTGAAAGTTCTAAGTTCACCAAACTACAGTTACTATGATACCAAATTGAAATATCTACTCCTTTTCTACTAAGTTCTACAAAATAATCAATTACTGGATAAGTCCACAGCTTTCTACACAACTACGTCAACTGGTTGATGTTGGAAAGGGGGGGGGGGAATGTTGACAATCTTGATGTTAGGGCTGTCAGGAACTGATGATGTTGAGGGGGGGGGACTGACGATCATCTTGATGTTAGGGATGTCAGGAACTGATGATGTTGAGGGGGGGGGCTGACGATCATCTTGATGTTAGGGATGTCTGGAATTTGATGTTGGGGTGATGATCTACTGAAAGTCCCTCCTGGGTCGTTGACCTCTCTCAGCTGTTTGGAATACTGGTCCATCTGCTAATCATTCTCGTGCCGCATCTCGAGGACGCTGAAACATTATAATCTGCGACAGTACTTGTTCTATGTTTCCACTTAAATCACAATCATTAAATCGGTTTCATGGACCACTTTTAACTAAGCAAGATGCATTTAATCTCTTTCTCTCTCTTTGTCAGCATTACTTAACTCAAAGACTTTACTTTCAACAGAACTGATAGGAACTACTATCTGGTAGGAGCATCTCTTTACAAAATTTCTAATACAAATCAAAATCACAAAGTTAACATTTATAAATCAAAATCATTACTCAAATTTACTTAAACACCAAATTCAAAATCATCAAAATTCATCAAATTCTTAAAGCAAATACTCTCAAAATTGATTCTGCATCTTCAATTTGTCTTTAACATGTACATATTCTCAAAACCAATATTTCCATAATCAGTCAAAATATTCCCAAACAAAGATAAAATATTCACAATAATTCTATAGATCTCTTCCAAGTCAACTTAAAATTTCACTCATGCATTATATTTCACAATCATATACTACTTATTCCACATAAACTTTCAGAACAAAAATTAGATTCCAAAATAATATTTATTAAATGAACATAACCTACTAGCAAATTCATAAAACTGGTTCACAAACTATCAACATCACTGGGTACAGGTACTTCATAATTACTCTCTCCGACTTCATTGTTACTTTCTGACTTAATGGTTACTTCCTCATTTAATGGTTACTCTCTCTGACTTCAGCCTGTGGTGGTGTTACAAAATGGCACATAATCCCAACACAATAGGATTGATCTGATTATTAATTCTTAGCAGTATCATCTCATCACATAACAGTAACTGCCTCTGACTCAACATTTCCTATCTCATATCTCAACATCAATTACCTTAAAACACAATGCCTCAAATACTTGGCTTCACAGTGCATCACATACAATCACAACAATACATCAATTTCCAGTTTAAACGAAGGCTAAGAAGTGGCAATACAAATTCAAAATAACAATCTTACAACAATTTCAACAAACAATTATCAAATGTTACAAAATATGAACCAATTATGTCCAAACTGAATTCTGCATCAAAATGTACTGAAATTTCTAGACTTGCAACTTGAATTAAGTGATATGGTGCTCTGTGTGCTACCCCTCTGTCCAAAATACACATCTGAGCCATAATTTTACTCGTTATACGAAACCTGCTAAACTCGAGGAACTCACTTTTCCTGCAGTCGGCCGTCCCTCTCAGACTAAGCTGCGAACTGCTATCTACCATTATTCACTGTCCAATGTAGTCACACGTTTCACAACACACACATAGTTCAATATAGCAATCAAGGACCAAAATAAAAGTGATATAATTCTTCAACACAGACAACGCTGGGCAAAAATATAGATACTGTAACTGTTAAAGTCTCTTCTGATAAATTTTAAAAACGTCGAACTTCTAAGTCTTCTTCTCTTCTTGTATTCTGAACCAACGATGATAATTTCTGGATGTCAACATAACTTGCCATTCGTTTTATTATCAGACATCTTGCAGAACTATAAACCAACGATGACAACATAACCTCTCTTCAACATAATCTGTCACTCGTTCTAGCTGGTACTAATCTTGCGGAATCTTGTAGTTTGAATAAGTTCTCTTGACCTAGATGTTATAAGCCTAATACGGATGAGAAGGTTTAACGTAAGGAAACAGTAGCTACCAACAAAAGTTCTGGTTATTGCAGTTTCTTACATACTGACGATTATAAACGCAGAACGTAACTTTGCTTCTACGCACCACTCTCCAGTATGACGTTGCTGAACAACTAAATTAACCACACAGTTCTTATTCTTACAGGTCCATAATGTTTACTGAGTCACAACAATTTACTTTTTACTAGTCCACTTTAGAAAACACTGCCAAATAGAACAGGTGAAGCATTGATAACATACTCGATACCACAACTGTACTTTACCATCACTCTGTCAAACAAATCATGAATGTCCAAAACCAAATTTTAGATAATGTCACTTGAGAACTAGAATGTCACTATTACATCTGTCCATCCCCTAAATCTCACCACGAGCATCAGTTTTACGCCCTAGAGCAACCTTTCAAGAGCACGTCATTGAAAAAAGGACTCGTCAAAACCTGAGAACAACTGTTAATCCATTTAGCTGTCTCGTAAACCAACTTAAATACATCCCTTTACAGCCTGCTTTTCATGACAACTTGATTCCAATATGACACATAAGAAAACCAAAGAATAAATTAAATACACAGTATGACATCAATGACATAAATAAAGTCTCAGAACAATATATTAAAGTAAAAATTCACTGCAAAACTAATTTCAAAATCAAAATAGAAAGACCTGTGACTCATACCAGCTTGCAAGACAATCACTCAATCAGATGGATAAAAGATTGCACTGATTCTTCTGCAAAATTCCTTAAGCACTGCACACATTACAAGAAGCCATTACAATGATGAAAACTTGTGGACACACAAATATCTCTGGTTGCCAAAACTCAACTCTTTAAATATCTTACTCCCAGAAAAATCTTTCAACCAATAACTTAATAATCTCCAAAATCTTAATAGGATGTTAATACTACTAACTTATTCACATGCATGAACTATTGAGCCACAATAAATTTGTTTCAATTTTACTTGATATTTTCATTGCAACAATAATTAAAATGTGAACACATATGCCAAGAAGAGTTAATAATTTAAATTCTCATAGTGAATAGTACAACAAAATGTAACAGGGGAAGAATGAATTTACTTGTAAATTTTGTAACTTCAGAAAAATACTATTAATGACTCTCAATTCCAAATAATCAAAGTCCTGGCTCACTTCTCTCAACTAAATGATTCATTACATGGCTTTAACTGCAAATTTGTTACAATATTAGTGTAGTCAAGTGTTAGAATTACCCTCATATGAAGAATTCAATGTAGGTTTATATAATACATCTGCTGTGTTTAAATGGACGACAGACTTTTAGGTTCGTTTAACTGCCAAATTTGGGGTCTGCAGTTCCCTCATTTGAACATGAACACTGTATTTTGTCTGATAACGTTAAAGCTGGGTCTACACTTTTGTGTTTCCACAAACAATAAATCGTTTCGCCACATCAATTACTGCATTGTACTAAATAGAAACTTAGTCGTTACGATACCTGGATATCGGTGGTGTACTATCACTCACATAAAGACTGTACAAATTTCTATACCACATATCAACAGTTTCACATGGGCAATCTTGACCAATACATAATAAAATACTTTTCCTACCTCTCTGGGGAACTTCAGTTACATCACATCTCAATGACAGGGTACTATAATTTAACTTGCAACTTCTTTTATGACCAGAGTCCACTTAACATCAGCTGTCCACTCTTTTACTACAAACACATAACAATTCTCTACTTGCACTGTAACAGATCAGATCTTAACTCAATCATACACAATAAATATCCTAACTGCCATCAACACCACAGACTTACTTATACTTCAACATGTGATGACATATCTGCACACAGCTAGATATGGTATACTAAGTATGACCGTCATCACTAAACCACTTATAACTTCACCAAATTACATAAATTCACATCACCAGTGTACACAGCATTATAACACATTACTAATATAACCAAGCAAGCAAAACCCAAAACATAACCAAAATCATGTGTGCCTTCAAAATCAAATTTACTCATTACTCACTTACTGGTGGCTGCTACTTAAATCATGTCAAACTCTGTCTAGGAATGCCTTCATTACACTACTCCATATACAACAAATATTCTCACTAGTGGCCAACACAACAATTATTACACCATTATACTTACTCCTCTTTACTCTGTTCCTATTCCTACTCCTGCGAGACTTACTGACAATACAAAACATTTATCAACTCATAACCCTCTCTCCTCTCAAATATTTCTCATTTCCACATACGGCCGTATGACTCATCACTACATGCATGCTTTCGTGGGGCACCACACTTCACTAAATACCACAGTTGCCTGAAGGTAACATTATGTAGACACATTTCTGTTATTCATCCTTAGACAATACAACTTATAATCTCTGTGTAACCTCAACAAACCACCTGGGTGAACTATTACCACTTAACCACTACTGATGCTTTACATTCCACTTCAACTTGACCAATAGACTTAGTATTACACCATTAGCTACTTGTAGCTCTACCCTTCAATGGCGATAATTTTAAAACCATACACAAAAGAAAAGCAACGAACAGTGTTAGCTTAACCTATGGAAATAGATTGTTAATATGCCAGCACGTTTTCCAACTTGCAAACTAAGATGTGACAAGCTAATAGATCTGAATTGCAGTTGCATTTCGGGTCATGACTCCCTCACATACAACATTAGATCTGTGTTTTGCCATTTAACTTCTGCAAAGGAAACACCTGCGTGTTTACACTCTAAAGGAAGTTTCACAAAATTAGTTAACCAACCCATAATATCGAAAAATTTAGTCTACTGTCGTATACACTTCATTTGCATCTTACATCATTTTTTACCACTTATATGTTCACCTTGTTACACTTCGTGCCCTGGAGGGATTTCTCAAACTGTCGCGCCTCTTACATTTATCGACTCATTACCTCACTACGCGCGAATAGGTCATGCTCGCCTGTTGCCACTTACTTTAGTACAGATTTCAAATACGCACTCCCGACAAGCCACAATGCACACTACTTGCTTGCTTACCATTACTTGTGAACAAACTCGATTACATTATCTTTTACAATGCTTTTAACTATAGAGATGTCCCTACATACTGACAAGAGATTAAAATGCACTTACTTTTACATATTCTGGCGTCGGCTGCTTTGTTTACTTCATCTCGCGGCCATGTTAATATTGCTGCTCATTGCTGGAGTTGCGCGCGCATACGACTGTCGCCATCTTCTCCGCTGCTGCCACCTGTCCGCCAATGTGAGCGCCACCTGTTGCCACGCCGCCATCTTCTGCTCCTTGCTCAACTACAACAACTTCGAACTCTTAAAATAATTTTTTATCTTTTGCAAAAATATTTCCAGACACCCTTTTTTAGTAAAGACACGCAACATACCTTCAGTTAGTCTCCACGTTATACAAAAAAATCACAAAACAACAAATTTTTCACTGCGGAAAGTTGGTCACGACTAAACACATATTTCTCAGACTTAATCACGCACATGTTTGCTATTCCACTTCTGAAAACCAATTTTGTGGGGGTGTTGTGTGTGTTATGGCACGAGTGGTTGCTTATTATATTAACTATCCAACCTTATTAACAATTTTCATCCAACTTTAATTTTACTTGTAACCGAAAGGGGGGGGGGAGGAAATTAGCTAGGAGATGTTAATTCTAGCAATTTATCAGGATCTGACACCAGGTACTCTTTGATTACGCAGAGATTACCAGACTGCGATTGATTTTATACTTTCTTACCTCATGGAAATAAAACTTCGTTCACTCTTCTTTATAGTATCAAATTAACAATATTATTCTGAAACACAATACAATATGATATCAGGATTGATGTGGGGCTATGGATTCTTTAGTCTACGAGTGTTATTGAGACCAAACATGATGCGGATAAGTTACAAACCATTTAATATAAAAAACCTAACATACATTATGTCCGATTTCCAACTAACTGACTTGAAGAGAAAATGACACGTCTTTGCATTAATACTGGAATTTACTACTCAAAATGTTAACACATAATTACTGCCTTCACTTTAACAAATGCTTCCTACTAATCACTTATTACTTCACAACCATTAACACAATAGGCCGCTCTCTCTCTCACATACACATATTCACTGAAATACAACGGCGACTGAATAACTGGCGGCATCTTCTACCAACATATATAAATGGAAGCTTAATCAACCAAATAAGTTACACCGGGGCAGTTGAGCTACTTTACGAAATATTATCCAACTTCAAACCAACCGATTACTTTAGAAATTACTATAACAAAGACTGAACACTTTTAGGTACAAACTGACTAACTTGAAAACCAAACTTATTGACCTGACCGACTTGGAGAACCAACCGACTAATTTTGGAAGACCAACGAACTAATTTTGGACTTTGGAGACCAACTAATTGACTTGGAGTTTGGAGACCAAACCGAGGCTGCTGCATGTCTTACCTTCTGTGAACGATTACATGTTTGCTGCGCGCCGTCCCGTATAGAATGACTCTAGCGTGCAGGCTAGCTTTGTATCAAGTCTAAAACCGCTGATGCAGAGCGTCACCTCGTGACCATAGCGTGATACTGCTTCCGCTGGCTGCTAGCAGCGACTTCCAAGCGAGTTGTAACTTGCACGTACAATGACAAAATTTACGTACCAATTCTCAAATAAAATTAAATCCTGTTTATCATCTTGGTTCCCTTACAACTGGTAACTGGGAATGGAATGTTTCGTTTCGAACACGCAGTATCTTTGTATTGAAACAGTTGGATATCAGCTGTGTGTTTTATACGTTGTGTGTTTGATGTTGCTGTGATAGTAGGTAATACTGCTTATTCATCTGTCCAGACAACAGTAGGAGGCGGTATGGAGACAGTTAATGCCGTCCGTGTTAAACAAGAGGTTGGTTTACTTCTCTTATGTGTGTGTGGAGTCGTACAGCTCATGCATTCCTGAGGCTGCATCGCAACATTGTTTATTGTTTATTGTTTATTGCCAATGTACTTGTGTGCACAAGTTTCTAGCAAGACCAATACATCATACACAAGAAATACCTTATAGTACATATAATGAATTCCAATATCAATGATACATCTACACAACAAGAATACCTTATAATATAATGAATTCCAATATAAATAAGTTCCATAGCAAGGCCAGGAACTTTGAGTTAGTAATTAACATTAACATATAGTACAATAATTTAATATAAATGCTATTACATATAGTTCACAACTCATTAAGATTATATAATGCCTTATTACATAGATACCGTTTTACTTCCATTTTAAATTCATTTCCAGTCAATGACTTTAAATGTGTTGGTAGCTTATTATATTGTCTTGCTCCCATTTCAAACGCACTTTTATCTGCTGCCTTGGAGTTATATCTTTTGATATGTAAGTTAGTTTTTATTCGAGTGTCATATTTATGAATTTCACTATTAGTGTTATTAAATTTTGGATTGCATCTAATCAGTAACAAAACCCTATATATATATAGTGAAAATATAGTAAGAATATTTTCTTGCCTAAATATTTCTTTACAGGGTGTATTCCTATCCAACTTATATATTATCCTGATACATCTTTTCTGGAGCACTAATAATCTATTCATGTAGAAATGGCAACAAGATCCCCAAACTTCAATTCCATACAGGATATGTGGGAAGATTATTCCATAGTATGAAATTTTTAATACACTTCTATCCACAACCTTAGACAACTGATTCATTAGAAAGATTCCCTTACTTACTTTTTTACAAACATAATTAACATGAGCTTTCCAACTTAGAAACTTATCCACGTATATTCCAAGGAACTTATGCTCATTTATTTCATAGATGTTTCCTTCATCTGTAATCAGATTAAACTTATTATCTACATTATGATTTCTAAGTTCAAATTTCATTAAATTTGTTTTACTTTTATTACAAATTAGCTCATTTTTATCAAAATAATTTGTTAATTCATTAGTGGCATTAGCAGTAGTTTCTTCTAACGATAAATCATCATTATCCCAACATACTGCTGTAGTGTCATCTACATATGTTATAACTCTACAGCTAGTTGGTGTAAAAATGTCATTTATATAAAGGGCAAATAATATAGGACCCAATACAGATCCCTGAGGAACTCCACATCTAACTATACCAGTTTTGGATTTTATCTTTATTATATAATCACCATTTTTAAAATGAATTTCAGTAAACTGTTGTCTGTTTTTGAGGTATGAAGACAGTAGTTTATTTGCCAGTCCCCTAATTCCATAATTTTCTAATTTGGCAAGTAACTGGTGGTTATCAACACAGTCAAAAGCTTTTGAAAGGTCAAGAAATAAACCAGAAACTTTTTGTTTTTCATCTAGCTTTCTTAGAATTTCATGTACAAAATTTGTGACTGCAGTTGTAGTGGATAGTCCTCTCTGAAAACCATATTGGCATGGGTTAATAATGCTATTTTGGCTCAGGAAATCTATTTATTCTTACTAAGATAATTTTTTCAAATACTTTACTTAGGACAGAGGTTAGAGTAATAGGCCTGTAGTTACTAATTTCTCTCTTGTTGCCTTTTTTAAAAACGGGTCTAATTAAGCTAATTTTCAAGCACTCTGGAAATATTCCATTCTCAATGGATTCATTTATAAGATACGCCAGTGGTTTCACCAGCACTTCCTTACATTGTTTCAATACAAATACTGTTATACCATCCCATCCACAAGTATTTTTATTTTTTAGATTATTAATAGTATTAAGTATTTCTTCCTCTGTAGTTTCATATAGATACATTGATTTATTAATTGAGCAATTGGGCCTACTATCTGATTTTACACTATTCTTCTTCAAGGAATCACCTACATTGAGAAAGTATTCATTAAACAAATTACTGATATTACTGGGATCTACTTCTACATTCCCATTTGAGATTATTTCTATGTTTTCCATCTCATTGTAATCCTTTCTAAGGTTATTTATTATACCCCAGCTAGTCTTTCCAATGTTATTGGAATTAATTATTTTCTTGCTATACACTTCAGCCTTCAGGTTCCGCAGGTCTACTTGAAATGTTTTATTATAATGTTTATACATATCTTTGTAATAAGTAATACCTGAGGACTTGTACTTGTGGTACATATCTTTCATTTTTTCATGATTTGCTTTGACATTTGGTGGTAGCTTAATTTTGGTTACTTGGTTTATCTTTACTTTCTTTATGATAGTTGGGCAAAAATTATTGTATGATTTATTAAAAATTTTGAAAAATGCATCCCATTTACAGTTTACACTATCAGGAGTGTATATATCTATCCAGGACTCATTTGAAAGGTGATTCTTAAGTTTAGTGGTGTTATCATCAGTTATTATTCTAAGTTCCCTTTTTTCACATATCTCACTTTTGCCTGAAAAGTTTAGTACATCTATGTACTGAGCCTGGTGGTCTGACAAGTAGCTATTTATTACATTGGTCAGAATACATTTCCCATTTAAATTGGTAGCAATATGGTCAATTGTTTTTGAAGTATTTACAGTGATTCTTGTTGGGGAGAATATTGTGTCTCTAATATTGTACATGTTTAAAATATCAGAAAGTTTTATATAATCTACATCATTTATGTCTAAGTTTACATTGAAATCTCCAGCTAGAACAATATCTGTATTACATTTGTCAATGTTTCTTAGTAGCAGGTCCATCTGGTCAATAAAATCAGTTATTTTAGAACTAGGAGATCTATATACACCTATTATAATTAGCTTCCTGGAGCTGTTTGACACAGTTATTCCTGCAATCTCAAAAGACATTTCGCTACAAAATTTATTAATACCTTTCAGTTTGTTTACTCTTATCCCATTTTTTGCATATATTGCAACACCACCACCTTTGTGATTTGTACGGTTAAAGAAGTTGATAAGTTTGTAATTTTTGATTTTACATAATTTGATTTCATCATTTTTTAGACCATGTTCAGTGATTATAGCAATATCTGCAAGTAACATTATTGATAAAATTTTCAAGCAATTCTATCTTATTGGATAAATATTGTATATTTAAATGAAGAATTCTAAGTTGTTTTTTACATCCTGATTCTAACTGTTTTAATCCATTAACATTTGTATTGTGATGTTGTTGCCATAATTTATTTGTATAATTTGTTGATTCATTGTTTAATTTCTCTGCTATTTTATTTTTTGGAGTTGTAGGGATAAAATTTAACTGACTGTCTGACTGATGCCCTGTAGCTAGGTCTATATTCGTGATAGTGGGGTGTTGGTAACTTCTAAAAAACAATTATTGCTATCTTTTCTGTCACTTAATAACCATTTGTCTAATAGTGTTTGATTCAACCCTTTGTTTCTGCATCCATTTTTAGTTTCCATTTGTTTATCAAAAGTTTGGATTAGATCTATTAGCTTACTACACATTTGGTTTTCCCGTGTCTATTCATGTGTAGACCATGGCTGGTATATTTGTTCCTGACTTTTGCTTTATTTGCACTATTGGATCTATTAATCATTTCTCTGAGGCGGTTATTTGCTTTTCTGACAAGGCTATTAAATTTGACTTCATCATATCTGAAAGGTATTGAGTTAAAAATAACATTCATTTTGTATGTTAAGGGTAGCACTTGTGCTACGAGCTGATCTACTTCATCAATAATGTCAATGTCATTTAGGTTATTTGTTCCACACATTACAATTAGGATATCATTGGTACTAAAGTCTTTTGTGTTATTTCTAATGTCTTTTAATAGTTCCCTAATAGGGGCATTCGGTTTTATGATACTTTTCACTTTGTTACCTGATTGCAGTTTTGAGCTAAGTATCTCGTTGCAACTCCTACCTTGGCTGTCACTAACTAGTAGTATTTTTCTCAGTTTCTTAGGACAGTTTCCACTTCTAGCTTGACTTGTTGTTGCCTTTTTTTCCTGTTGCCTCTTTTTTCCAGGTATTGATGAACATTTTGCACTCCCAGCCACATCTTTAAAATATTCTCCTATTTCTACCGTGTTGGTGGAGTGAAGCTGTTTTTCGATGTTTTCAGAGATTTCAGAGAGTACACTAAATCTATTTTTTGTTGTAATTGAAGACTGATGCACTGTATTTCGGCGCTTTTTTTCACTGTGACTGCAGATGATTGCTTCCTCATTCCAACGACTTTGCTGCTCGAGTTTTTCTTCCAGATCCCTAATCTTGTCTGCCAATTTGGAATTTTCTGTTTTTAGGTTTATTATCAATTCAGTTTTATTTAAAAGTTCTATTTGTAGCTGTTTCATTCCTTCATGATCCACAACACCTGCTTCCTGGTGCGAGCTTGTAAACAAACATAACCTATCCTTACTGCATGTCCAAATTTCTTCGCATATCGTCGAATTCTTTTCTGATACACATTCCAGATGATACCAGTGTTGGCAAACTGTACACCTAATACCATTCTTCACATGGCCGCTCCTTTGGTATACTCTGTGTTTACAAGTCTGTTGTTAGCCGTGTGGTATATGTGGTGTATCTTAGTTATTAACCTGTATAACTGGAATCACGTGATGTGCACCATGTATTTAAGTATGGTAGTTGAAACATAGAAATAAATTGCTTTGAAAAAGTATTGTGTATTCCAAACTGTTTGCAATGTTGAATAGGCAGGTTTTTTAACCCATACAGAACGTTAGTTTTCACTTTAATGGAGAGATTTATAAATTTTTACAGTACTGTTCAAAAAACAAAGGTTTCCTCAGCTGTTTAGCAACACATTCACGTCTTTGTTGTATTGGAACTAAAATTGTTTACTGGAATCCTACTTTTGCTTAGAATGAGTCGAAAAGTGATATTTGCTTTATTATTGTGTTTCAAATTGTTCTAAATGACTCAAGTTCTTGAGGGCACTAATCTCCAGTTGTCTGATCTTCTTGAATATCTCTCCCTCCTGTTTTGTTTAAATGGGAAGTCCTGCCAGCATATCACAAATTCGGCATCTATACAACTTACTGGAAATTGTTGTCAAAATTTGAGAAAAGTAATATATATATATACAGGGTGGTCAGAAATTCACTCATCGGCGGGTAAGGGCAGTGTTCGCGACCTTGCACTAACGAAATAAATACAAAAAAACTAGTAAAAGTCGTACCGTTTTTGAGTTATACGCAGCTAAAGTTGGCCAGTAACAGCGCTGCGCGGGCGAATTCAAACAGCCTTCCATAGGCGGTGTTGCCAAGCATACTCGAGGCATGGAACCGCCAAAGAAAACTAAAGGAAAAACTCTCTTCGGAAGTGGGGATCAATCCCGCAACCTTCAGACTGGGAGTTTGCCATCTTACCGACTACGCTGCCAAGGCACTAAAATTTCCTTGTTTTTAGAAGCCATTAGGGCGAACTGTTTGTTCGTAATTGGAATTGATCGGTAATCCGCGACATTTTTCGGGAAGTCGGTGATGGGGCTAAAGGATTTATTTTTTATGGAAATTGTTTTTTAATTAATTGATCTGCTTGTTAGATTAATCTTTAATTTTTGTACAAAAATCGTTTCGTTACTGGCACCAAAAAAAAAAAAAAATCTGCAAACTTAATTTATTCGTTGCAAAGAAGCTTCTTTTATTCCATGTAATTGTATTTCACTAGATTTCAATCACAACATTTTTATTGATTAACGCGAATATCCCTGCTACTATTTTGCAACGATAAAACAATAAACTTTTGTAAAAAAAGAACGATAAACCCATTCTATCGTTTGTAACGTGACTTTCTCTGTTGCAAAAAGTCTGTTCTTATTCAAACAAGTTGTAAACATTTTGGTAACGTGTATCAACTCGCTAACGCGTGGCAAGCCGCAAAAGGTAACTTACAATAAGCGTCAACTCGCGACAGTAACCGTAAAATAAATAATCTCTGAAAAATCTTGTTTTTAGTAAAAATGTATCCCAATAAACAACAATTACAAAAAAATACGGTCCCTTACATTTTACAGCAACTGCTCAAAATGTCCTCCTTCAACTGCAATACCGGCACGACAACGCTGAGTTACTGAATTTGCGAGTCTTCCAAAATTGTAACTTTCTCTAATTTCATCAAAAGCTAGAATTATCCTATCAAAAGTTCTTCCTCTGTTTCTACTTCAGTCTCATAAACAATGGCCTTGACAGCTCCCCAGAGATAAAAATCCAATGGGTTGTAGTCGGTGACCGAGCTAGCCAGTTAATTGGGCCTCCTCGACCAATCCACCTGTTAGGATACAATGCATCTAAGTGTTGACGTACCGGTACTGCAAAATGCTTCGCCGCGCTGTCATGTTCGAACCACATGACATTACGAATTGCCAAAGGAACGTCTTCTAAGAACAACAGAAGGACGTTTTCATGAAATGCTAAATAAGAAGCGCCATTTAAACGTTGCGAAAGTAGAACAGGGCCTAGTATAAACTCGCCCAAAATACCTGCCAAATGTTAACACTAAATTTGTGTTGGTATGACTTGACAAAAATTGCATGCGGATTTTCGACATCCCAGATGTGGCTGTTTCGGCTATTAAAACACCCCTCCCTGGTAAAGCACGCCTCATCCGTCCACAGCACCTTCCTTTGAAAGTTTGGATAATCGTTACATTGCTGCAGGTACCACTGTGAAAACTGGAAAATCCTCTTCCTCCAAATCTTGGATCTTTTGAAGGTGAAAGGTATGTAACCCTTCATCGTGAAGGACGTCCAAAACAGTGGCATGTGAGGCCTGGTAATTAAAAAACAACAAAAATGACCCTATTGAAAGGCTGCATTTAAACGGAGAATTTGAGGGATCACTTAGACTGGACGAACCTGCAATGCATTGGCAATGACCCTAGAGCTTGTCCGTGGATTATCAGCAACCATTTCCAGGACATTGTCTTCAAATCCTACACTCCGCCTGAACCTATTTCGTCCGGCGTCGGGCCTGTGAACAACATACTTCCCGTCTCCCTCAACCTTCTGTGAACCAACACAAAAGTGTTTGCCGAAAGAATCACACAGTCAGGAAATCGAGTCGTGTAAATCTTAACTGCTTCGGCACTGTTTTGTCCAGCAGCGCCATACGCCAAGTGCATATCGGCGTATTCTTCAAACGAAAATTGATGACGTTCATGATGACAGTGTCTTTATCGGTAAGTTGCGTTCTACTGTGAGACTTCTTCTGGCATGGTCCTTTAGCCCCACCACCGACTTCCCGAAAAATGTCACGGATTACCGCAAATCCGATTACGAACAAACAGTCCGCCCTAGTGGCGTCTAAAAACGAGGAAATCCTAGTGCCTTGTCAGCATAGTCAGTAAGATGGCAAACTCTCAATCTGAAGGTTGTGGTTTCGATCCCCACTTCCGAAGAGATTTTTTTCTTTTCGTTTTCTTTGGCGGTCCCATGCCTCGAACGTTTGGCAACACCGCCTGTGGAAGGCTGTTTGAATTCGTCCGCGCAGCACTCTTATTGGTCAACTTTAGCTGCGTATAACTCAAAAACAGTACGACTTTTACAAGATTTTTTTGGTATTTATTTCGTTAGTGCAATGTCCCAAACACTGCCCTTACCCACCGATGAGTAAATTTTGGGCCACCCTGTGTGTATATATATTGCTGAACATGTCTGTTGTGAGCAATGATTTCACATCAGTTTGTGTCCCCTTATTGCTTACACAAAGTGTCAGCACAAGTATATTGACAAATTTTTTACATTTCTACTATTGTACTTTTGTGAAGATATATAGGGCTGCCTTTTAAAATAATCAGTTATGTTTACTCTAAATAACACAGTTGTAATGATGGTATGAAACTCATTGCCTTTATGATTTTGTTGTTGGATATAATTAAGAGAGATAATGTAAAAATAGTATACCAATATTAGTATGTTAAGATATAAACATTTAGAAATTCTTTTTGGTCTTAGATGAATATCGCATACAAATTTTCATGCACAAGATGGTGGATTAACTTTCAGCTGCAGACAGTCTCAGGGGCAGGAATAAAATTTGAAACCCAGAATACAGGCACCAGTATATTAAAGAAAGCTGTGTGGGTAAATTGGCACCATGGCCTGTAGTCTACCACGATTACTATGAATGTCTTATTTGATATTCATTACTGAAGTCATAAGTATTAGAGTTGTGTGAGTCTTTTTTTTTTTACTCTATTTCGATGATAATTTGTTTCAATACTGTAGTTTTCATTTTTGGTAATGGTTTAAATTGTTTTTGTGTGAGGTACCATTTTACATCGTCGTGTGTATGATATGTGTAAATCAAGATCACGAGAACCCTGTCTAGATTTCTCTTTCACTCTGTCTGATATAAGCACATCTCTCAGTAAACTATTCGTTTGTGTAAATGACCTGTTAAAGATGGAAAAACTTGGCAATGGTTTAGTGTTTGAGTATATGGTCTTCTATTATTATTATTTTTTTGTCCTATCTTTTGAAGGTAGGCTTATACAGCAGAGGTAAAGCTCTGTATTTGCTCCAATACCTTTGGCTCCTTCATTGAGACAGTGCTGTCTGCATAATCTTCTGACAGATTTACCTCCTGAGGAGAGAATCATTTCCAGCAGGGTTTCTCATAGTGGGCTATACAAGGCTATGGGTGTTTGGCAGTTGATTGTAGGGGTCTCATGACAAGATTTGCATTATGGCGGCTGTCTCGCACTTGCAACCACACGATTGTGCACGTGCGACTAATCATTCTGTTCGTCACTTCTTTGATTGTAGTTATTCTTTCATTCATGTTACTGAAATACATTTTTTTTTAATACGATGGCAAAATTTGTTATTACTTACTTGTGTGAGAACAGATTTTAACACCTGGTCAAGATAAAACTGAAATACAGGAATTGACTGAAGCCTGTGTCTGAATTGAGATTGAAATTGAGAAAAATTGAGTTAGCTTGCAACAAAAAGCAAGGCTAACCATCACCTTAATTAATTAATTAATTACATGCTGCTATTTGTTACTATTGTTTTCTTTTAATCCTTATGTTTTTATAACTAAAATCCCAGGTTTTTTTCCAGGAGGTTTGCCTTTGTTAGAGAAATTTAATAGAGGTCCATGGAGCTATAAGCTTGAGAATCTTGGCTTACCTGTTCAGGACTCATTGTGGCAGTATTTATCCTTTTCAATAAGTTCTTATAGTTTGTGGTCAGCTCAGTCTTCCAGCTAAGCTGGACTTTGAGCTTGCTTCTGTATTCCTTACTTAATTCTTGCCCTGCTCATCAATGTAGCCCATAAGACATCATAATTCAGTCTCCCTACTGTCCCCTCTGATGTTACTTACTGTATATTATTAATAACTTTGATTATGGAGGCTACTATACAATGAATATATTAGAGTGATGTTAATCTTCTCAGGTGGACACCCGAATAGTTCACACTGCATCGTTAAGCTGGGAAAGCCTGCACTCACTCCTGAAATTAGAGCCACCTGTCCTCCATCAAAACCTATCTTCCACGCTTTGTTCACCATAATGTATACTGTACTGCACGTCTCTATACTAATCTATGTGTTGATTAATGATTTGTTCTGAAAACCAGAAATCTCAATGATTACTTTTTCTAATGGACGTAAGTGTTCTATCCTTATTAATGAAAGAAATTAACACTTTCTTGCGACTGACTTATTGAAAGGACCAGTTCGATTCATCCACCCTCCACTCTCTCTCTCTCTCTCTCTCTCTCTGTCCTAGCCGACTCATGCATGCTGCCATTCAACTTTTCATACAAATTTAATAGTATTATGAAAAAGTAACAACACTACAGTTGTATTACAGATTTCTCTTGCTCAGTAGTTTCAAATAAAGCATGATCTTTGCCAACTGGTGGCAGGGATGATATCCTCATGATCCAACCAGCTTATTAAAAAAAAAATAGAGAAAAAAACTGTTGAATTGACTCTGTGATTCTGATGAGTTTTGGTGTAGTTTTCATCTGAATACACAACAGAAACACCTGCTCCTTGTTGGCTTCGACAACTGCTATTCCTAAATTTTAACTGACTGTGCTGTTATATCTTCATCTCTAATATATAATAATATTTCTATATTTAAAGGGACCTGGCACACTTGTATGAACACCAAACAACCCGTCCTCCCAATTATTACCCTGACCGTTCGTACTCGTTCAGTTTAGAACAATGATTCCCTTACAGCCTAACCAATCCCTCCCATGCTGCCTGAGATATCTGTCCCAGTCAAATATCTGTCACATCGCCTAGTATTCACTTAACCTAATGTAACATAATTATGTACAGATGGTTGTGACTGCTCCTTAGTGGGAGAACTGAGTAATTTCGTGACCGCCATTCTACCCAGACTCTTCTATTTTGAACTGGAATACTTACAAATTCTCACCCTCAGTCACCAATAATCATCTAAATATTAATACAATTAAATTACTGTTTTCACTTTGGCCTCTAATTTAGGAGGACGCCGGTTCGAATCCCCGTCCGGTCATCCAGATTTGGGTTTTCCACGGTTTCCCCAAATCACTCCAATCAAATGTTGGAATGCTTCCTTCAAAAGACCATGGAAAAATTCATTCCCATTCCTTGTCCCCAGTCCCATCCCACCTCTAATGACCTTACTGTCGACGAGGCATAAAGCCATAAGTAAAAAAAAAATTATATTATTGCAGAAAGTTTAATAATTTACAAAACTGGGTAAAACTGTGGGAAGGTGGTAGGAAAAGATTATAGAATTCTTCATTTACTGGGGAGGATGATAAGCTAAGGACTTGGGTCACAAAATTTTGGTCAGATAATTGCTTGAATATGATAGTGTAGTTTGGAACCAACATTTCGGGAGTCACATACAGGAGTTAGAGAGCATACAAAGGGGGGAAAGCTGGATTTGTTTCTAGAAAAATCCGCAGAATCCACTCCGTAACTGTTATTATGAAGGAGCCGGATTGGGATTAATTGAAAGACAGAAGGGTGAAGAGAGTGCTGGAAGTGTACAAAACAAATGTTGGTGATCATGCTTGAAAGGATATTGGTCAAAGAAGCAGCGAAAGATGACCATAGACAGAAGCTGGCACTCCATTTCATATATGATGAAGTGGAAAAATTTCTTTTGTGGGTCAGGGATTTGAATAAATTACCAGTGGAGGTGATGAATGATGTACTAAAAACTCTGACGAAATTTAAAATTGAAGTTTGTAATAGTGGAAAGCAATTTGAATGCTCATAGCATATAAGGTAATAACAGTAATAATAATAATACTAAGTAAGTTGTAATTAGATTAGGAAGAAAGTGCTTCATTGCAATTAGTTATTGAATCCAGTTCAGTATAGAATATTTATTTGACCATGATACAATCTAGCTGATACCTACCTCTATCCTCTGCATTTTTCGGGAGTTGATATATTTTGTGCACAATTCGTAAATAGTGTGTGAACTACGATGAGTTTGTTCTCACAAAATTCTAACAACCTGCTTTCTCGCTCGTTTCTTTCTCCTTGACCTAAACTTCCTTCAGTATTACCCTCTTTTCTTTCTTTCACTACTGCCTTCCAGTCACCTATGATAGTTAGGTTATTATCCTAACCATATTGGATTAATTCTTCAGTGTCGGTATATATTTTCTTAATTTCTGCATCATCTTCCTGTGACATTAGCATATACACCTGTACTATCTTAGTTTGAGC
>JARYHS010006964.1:10787761-10806725 GCA_031002005.1 Vandiemenella viatica | reverse complement strand
TTAGTAGCCTTCTCTTCATTACATATTTATAATTTATTATAATCTGATATTTGGCAAAATTATAATCTGTTACGTGACTTTTTTGGTGATATACATTTGAGAAAGTAATCATACCACATTTACCAATTTCGGAATATTTATCTCTTAAGGGTACACTTTTTATTTTAACACTGGGAACTGGGAATGTTTCGTTTCAAACACGCAGTATCTTTGTATTGAAACCGTTGGATATCAGCTGTGTGTTTTATACCTTGTGTGTTTGGTGTTGCTGTGATAGTAGGTAATACTGCTTATTCCTCTGTCCAGACAACACTAGGAGGTGGTATGGAGACAGTTAATGCCGTCCGTGTTAAACAAGAGGTGGGTTTACTTCTGTAATGTGTGTGTGGAGTCGTACAGCTCATGCTGTGCTCATGCTGCATCACAACATGGCCGCTCCTTTGGTATGCTCCGTGTTTACAAGTCTGTTGTTAGCCGTGTGGTATATGTGGTGTATCTTAGTTATTAACCTGTATAACTGGAATCACGTGATGTTCACCATGTATTTAAGTATGTCAGTTGAAACATAGAAATAAGTTGCTTTGCAAAAGTCATGTACATTCCATACAGTTTTCAATGTTGAATAGGTATGTTTTTTAGCTCATACAGAACATTAGTTTCCACTTTAATGGAGTGATATCTAAACTTTTTCAGTACTGTAGAGAAAACAAAGACACATTCACGTCTTAGTTGTTTTGGAACTCAAATTGTTCACTGGAATCCCATTTGCTTAGAATGTGTTACAAAGTGATGTATGTGAAGCTGTTTTATTATTTACGTTTATCTGAATAACAATTTGTTCCAAATAACAGTTCTTGAGGGCACTAATCCCCAGTTGTCCGATCTTTGTTTTCTTGAATACCTCGCCCTCCTGTTTTAGTTAGTTCTATACAACATACTGGCACTGACTTCGAAATTGTTCTCATAATTTGAGAAAAGTTAAAAAAAAAAGAAAATAATTTTTTGCTGAACATGTCCGTTGTGACCAGTGATTTCACATCATTTAGTGTCCTCTTATTGCTTACACCTGGTGCCAGCACAAATGTAACAACAATTTTTTTACATTTCTACTATTGTGCTTGTGGGAAGATATATAGGTCTGCCTTGTTAAAATAGTCAGTCATGTTTACTCTAAATAAAACAGTTGTAATGATGGTATGAAACTCCTTTCCTTCATGATTTTGTTGTTAAATATAATAAAGAGAGATAATGTAAAAATATACTAACGTTAGGATGTTAAGATAGGTTATAGAGATTTAGAAAATCTTTGTAATCTTAGATGAATATCGCATACAAATTTTCACGTATAAGATGGTGGATTAACTTTCTACTGCAGACAGTGTCAGGGGCAGGAATAAAATTTGTAAGCCAGAATTCAGCTATAAAGAAAGCTGTGTTTGTAAATTGGCACCATGGCTTGTAGTCTACCACGATTACTATGAATGTCTTATTTTCTATTCATTACTGAAGCCATAAGTATTAGAGTTGTGCGAATGTTTTTTTTTTTTTTTTTTTTACTCTGTTTCAATGAAAATTTGTTTCAATACTGTAGATTTCATTTTTGGTAATGGTTTAATTTGTTTTTGTGCATGGTACCATTTTACATCCTTGTGTGTTTGATATGTGTAACTCAAGATCACGTGAGCCCTGTCTAGATTTCTCTTTCACTCTCTCTGGCTGAAATAAGCATATCTTATGGTAAACCATTGCTTTGTGTCATTGACCTGGCCAAAGATGGAAAAACTTGGCAATGGTTTAATTTGTGAGTGTATGATCTTCTATTATTATTATTTTTGTCCTGTATTTTGAAGGTAGGATTATATATCAGATGTAGAGCTCTGTATTTGCTTCAATACCTTTGGCTCCTTCATTGAGACAGTGTTGTCTGCATAATCTTCTGACTGATTTACCTCCTGAGGAGAGAATCGTTTCCAGCAGGGTCTCTCGTAGTGGGCCTATACGAGCCTATGGGTGTTTGGTAGTTTATTGTAGGGGGGTCGCGACAAGACTTGCATTACGGCGGCTGACTGGCTGTCTCGCACTTGCAACAGGCATGATTGTGCACGTGCTACTAATCATTCCATTCGTCACTTCATTCATAATTTTTTGATCGTAGTTATTCTTTCCTTCATGTTACTGAAATACATATTTTTTATTAAGGCAAAATGTGTTATTACTTACTTGTGTGAGCATGGATTTTCATACCTGGTCAAGATAAAAATTAAATACAGGAATTGGACTGAAGCCTGAGTCTGAATTGAGATTGAAATTGAGCAAAATTGACTTGGATTGCAACAAAAAACAAGCCTATCCTATCACCTTAATTAATTAATTACAAGCTGCTATTTGTTACTATTGTTTTAAAAAATTCTTATGTTTTTATAATAAAATCCAAGGTTTTTTTTCCAGGAGGTTTGCCTTTGCTAGGGGAAATTTAATAGAAGTTCATGGAGCTGTAAGCTTGAGAATCTTGGCTTACATGTTCGAGACTGATTGTGGCACCATTTATAATTTATCTTTATTTTGAAAAAAAATTCATAGTTTGTGATCTGCTCAGTCTGCCAGCTAAGCTAGGCTTTGTGCTTACTTTTGTATTGCTTACTTAATTCTTGCCCTGCTGATCAATGTAGCCCATAAGACGACATAATTTAGTCTCCCTACTATCTCTTCATGTTTCTCAGTGTATATTATTAATAACCTTGATTACCAAGGCTACTATAAAATAAATATATTAGAGTGATGTTAATCTTCTCAGGTACCCAGCTGAATGGTGTCCTGGAAACACTACGACACCATCTAGCTGGACACCAGAGAGCATCACACTGCATTGTTAAGCTGGGAAAGTCTCCACCCACACATGCCATTACAACCAGCTACCCTCCATCAAAACTTGTCTTCCATGCTCTGTTCATCGTAATGTGTGCTGTATACATGTGTCTATACAATTTTTTTTATTAATAACTTGTTCTGATAACCAGAAATCTCAATGAAGTCTTCCCAGATTACTTTTTCTAATGGACGAGGTGTCCTATCTTTATTAATGAAAGAAATTAACACTTGTTAGAGACTGACTTATTGCAAGGACCAGTTTAATTTATCCACCCTCATCTCTCTCTCTCTCTCTCTCTCTCCTAGCTGACTCATGGACGCTGCCCTTCAACTTGTCCTACAAATTTAATTGTATTTATCAAAAAGTTACAACACTGCAGTTGTATCACAGGTCTCTCTTGCTCAGTAGTTTCCAATAAAGCATGATCTTGGCCAACTAGTGGCAGGGATGATACCCTCATGACCCAACCTGCTTATAAGAAATTTTTTAGAGAAAAAAACTGTTGATTGGCTCTGTGGTTCTGATGAGTTTTGATGTAGTTTTCATCTGAATACATAACAGAAACACCTGCTCCTTGTTGCCTTCAGCAACTGCTATTCCTAAATTTTAAATGACTTTGCTTTTATATCATTATCTCTAATATATAATAATATTTCTAAATTTAAAGGGATCTGGCACACTTGTATGAACACCAAACACTCTGTCCTCCAAATTATTACTCTGACCATTCCTACTCTTTCAGTTTAGAACAATGATTACCTTACAGCCTAACCAATCCCTTGCATGCTACCTGAGATATCTGTCCCAGTCAAATATCTGTCACATCACCTAGGATTCACTTAACCTAATGTAACGTAATTATGTACAGATGGTTGTGACTGCTCCATAGTGGGAGAACTGAGTAATTTCTGTGACCGCCATTCTACCCAAACTCTTCTATTTTGAACTGGAATACCTACAAATTCTCACCCTCAGTCACCAATAATCATCTAAATATTAATACAATTAAATTACTGTTTTCACTTTGGCCTCTAATTCAGGAGGACGCCGGTTCGAATCCCCGTCCGGTCATCCAGATTTGGGTTTTCCACGGTTTCCCCAAATCACTCCAATCAAATGCTGGGATGCTTCCTTCAAAAGACCATGGACAAATTCATTCCCATTCCTTGTCCCCAGTCCCATCTCACCTCTAATGACCTTAGCCTGTCGACAAGGCACTAAAGCCATAAGTAAAAAAAAAAAAAAAAAAAAAAAAAAATTATTGCAGAAACGTTTAATAATTTACAAAACTGGGTAAAACTGTGGGAAGGTGGTAGGAAAAGATTATAGAATTCTTCATTTACTGGGGAGGATGACAAGCTAAGGAGTTGGGTCACAAAATTTTGGTCAGATTATTGCTTGAATATGATAGTGTAGTTTGGAACCCACATTTCGGGTGTCACATACAGGAGTTTGAGAGCATTACAAAGGGGAGAAAGCTGGATTTGTTTCTAGAAATTACCACAGAACCCACTCGGAAACTTTTATGATGAAGGAGCTGGATTGGGAGTAGTTGAAAGCCAGAAGGGCGAAGAGAGTGCTGGAAGTGTACAACACATATATTGGTGATCATGCTTGGAAGGATATTGGTCAAAGAAGCAGCGAAAGATGGCCATAGACAGAAGCTGGCATTCCATTTCATATATGATGAAGTGGAAAAATTTCTTTTGTGGGTCAGGGATTTGAATAAATTACCAGTGGAGGTGATGAATAATGTATTAAAAACTCTGAAGGAATTTAAAATTAAAGTTTGTAATAGTGGAGAGGAATTTGAATGCTCATAGAATATGAGATAATAACAGTAACAATAATAATACTAAGTAAGGTGTAATTAGATTAGGGAGAATATGATCCATTGCAATTAGTTATTGAATCCAGTTCAGTCTAGAATATCTATTTGAACTACCTCTATCCTCTGCATTTTTCGGGAGTTTATGTATTTTCTGCACAATTTTTAAAAAGTGTGTGAACTACGATGAGTTTATGTTTTTCACAAAATTCTAACAACCTGCTTTCTCACTCGTTTCTTTCTCCTTGACCTAAACTTCCTTCAGTGTTACCCTCTTTTCTTTCTTTCACTACTGCCTTCCAGTCACCTATGATAATTAGATTATTATCCTACCCATATTGGATTAATTCTTCATTGTCAGAATATATTTTCTTAATTTCTTCGTCATCTTCCTGTGACATTAGCATATTCACCTGTACTATGTTAGTTTGTACCATCATCCAAATATTCCTGTTGGTAACTGTTTATAATAACTCGCCTGTTTCCCTTTTCTCTGGATCATTATAAATCCTATGGCAGTAACTCAACTGACAGCGTGTGTTCTAATTATTTTGTGCTTCCCTGACTAGAGATCCTATTCATCCTGCCACTTAACCTCAATAATCCCAGGTTTCTGATGTTATTGTGCTTTTGAGACTTGTAACCTTCCACCTTCTGACTTGTAGAATATTTCTGTTCGTTCTGATGACTCCTCCCTGAGCAGACGCCACCCAGTTATCTGAATGTGGTTTATTTTATCTGTGGATCATTTTACCTAGCAAGAAGTGATCATTCTATAAGAAATTTGAGAGTATTACATGGCCTCAGGATACCCTTTGAGTCTTTAATACAATGACTTCCTGTTGCCTTCTGTATTCCCATGTTGCTGATAATTTCTGATTCATCCGCCTTTATGGGTGACATTTGGGTGGAAGATGCTAATATAATCTCTCCCACAGCCTAACACCCCTTCTCACTGATATGTATCGTAAATTAAAATTTATAGATAGATAGAAATTGGAATGTGTTAACTTATTTAAACTTGTGAATTATAGAAGTAGTTCTAGAATTTAAGTTCATTTAATAATTTATATATTTTTAGGTGGCATAATTAATATTCATGAAGGTTTTGATATTAACAGTTCATCAAAAGTAACTGTTTCTTCAGTTGTCTCAGTAACAGTTTCATTATTTCATTGATATTGTACCTATATATCTGTGTTTATACTGGTTTTATTGTTACAGATATAAAACTAGTGTTCTAATATTACATCTTACTGTTCCTTACAGAAAGTTGTCTCAGAAGATGTTGCTGAAGATGGATTCTTGTCACCGCATATTTCAGACAGGTATGACCATTAGCTTCATTCTTAGTCAGTAAGAACAGCTGTAATATTATTGTAATTGAGAAATTACTAAGTTTCACGTAGAATTGATGGCAAAATCACTTGATATATGATCTGGTATCACTGTACAATTATGTTGAATATATTGGTAACTTGCTAATTTGTTTAGTGTATTATTCATTTTTTTTAAAAAAACAACCTTATCCTATTCAAAACACTCTCAATTACAGCTGATAGTATTTGTTCCACTGGTGCTTCCACTGTTTGAAACATTTCCTGTAGTTATATTTAGAAATGGCTGACAGCTCCTCCCTCATTTTTTTGTTGACCACTTCAATGTTGTCAAATTGGTGTCTTTTCATGCCCATTTTCATGTGTGGAAATAAGAAAAAGTCTCATGGAGCCAGGTCAGGCGAGTAAGGTGCGTGGGGCAGTGGAACCATGCCATTTAAACTGCCTAACAGAGACAGCTGTGTGTGCAGGTGCATTGTCGTGGTGGAAGAACCTGTCTCCTGTCTGCCACAAATCTGGTCTTTTTTGACGAACACTGTTGCGTAATCTTCTTAAAACTTCAAAATAAAAGGTTTTATTGACAGCCTGATATAGCGGAACAAACTCTGAATGAAGTATGCAAGCAAATGAGCTTTGTTTTGATGTTTGATTCAACTTGAGGATATTTTTTCGGACTTGGTGACAATGACGTATTCCATTGGCTTGACTGTTGCTTTGTTTCTGGGTCTTAACCATAACATAATGACTCATCACCTTTGACAGAAAATCTGGATCAGTTTCAAGCTGTTTTTTTAAATCACTGCATATTTCAACTCGACGTTCGTTTTGATTGTCAGTCACAGCCTGAGGAACAAACTTGGCAGAAGTACTTTTCATTCCCAAATCTTCGGTAAAAATTCGCTGAACCGAGGTCCAAGGTAACCCACTAATCTCTGACAGTTGATCATTTGTCTGTTGGTCTGAGAGCACAAGCTCTCGAATTTTCGACATTTTTGTCGATGCAGGCAGTTCATGGATGACCAGGATGAAGTTTGTCATCAGTCAACATGTCACCTTTTTTAAACCGAGCGAAACACTCGTACACTTGAGTTTTTCCCACAGAATCATCTTAGTAAGGTGTTTTCAACATTAAAACAGTTTCTGCAGCATTTTTACTAAGTAGAAAACAAAATTTAACGGCTGCAAGTTGTTCACTTAAACTTGCCGTCATCAGACACGTAACAATAACAAAACAGCACTAGCAAAAACAATCACTGCAGATTAACAGAACAAGCCAGGTCGACAATATGGGTGGCACTGTACTGACAGATTTGTACCATAAACGTCTAGTGGCAGAAACAGGTCCTACACGAGCTCTGCTCAAGGTAATGCTATTACGTTTATTTTTGGGTATTCCCTCTTGTCTGTGGTGGTAACTGTATAGAGTCACAGTGCAGTTGGGATGGTTGTAAAAAATTTAAGAAATGAGCAAGGAAAATGGCACTGTAGTTATGTAGTTCTCTGATTGTGATTCGAAGATCTTGCATCACCAGGGTCATCAGTTTCTCAAAGGCCATCTCATTTCACAGTCTATTGAGTGGTCGTGTTTGAAGCTGTTGTATCACTCCTTTCTCTGTATGGTGCTCTTTGCTTTCTCCCTGTAATACTATTTAATCTTGTGGGTCATTTCCTCTTACAAATTATTAATATTTATGCAATATTAAATGCAATAGCTTTGTTAATTTTTTATGGTACTTTGTGAAGTGAAACCTTCTATAGTTACATTAAGCGTTGTTTGACCGGTGATAAACCAGTGAGTTCGCAACTTCCCGATAGCTTCTCACTATGACGTGTTGTTTGTTGGACACTTTATGGATGGGTAAAACCTTATGAGTTTGTATTGCCAATATGCCAATGTTAACAGAATATCCGCAGCTATAAGTTTGATGTGTTGCACTTAGACAGCCATGAAAGAATGGTTTATACTCGTATCTAATATATAAGAATGAATGTCTGTTTGTTCTTTTTACAATGATCTTCATATAAACACTCATTTTTTTATTTGATTTTGATAGTACTTAACACACGTGTACCGCGAAACAAGGCGCTCTGGTAACTCTGTGGTTAAGGCACCACTTCAGAAAGTTCCTCTCTGGTCGTGGGTTCAAATAACTTTTTGAGCGGGAATGTTTAGGACTAGTATTTGATTATTTGAGCTACACAAGGATGTTCTGTGGTTCTGATTCCATGTTAAATTGTAGACCTTTGAGGAAAGGAATGAACTTTTCTGACTCTTACAAAATAACTTGGTACTGTTCATCTCCTTCCAGAAAATTGGCCCAACCTTTGGGTTGTGGACTAAGTTTTAGAAATTTAGTGTTGTAAAAACTTCTTTAGGCACGATGGGTGATTTTTGGATGAGTAAAATCTTGTGAGTTTGCATCAGTGACATGCTAATGTTAACAGTATATCAATAGCGCTCTAGTAGCTCAGTAGTTAAGATGTCTGACAAGTAGTGAAAGGTCCCTGGTTTGAATCCCTGTCTTGGTGAAGATATCCATAGACCTATAACCCAACTTTCACCTCTGGCACAGCTTTCTGTATTATGTGAAGTACGCCATAACGCTTCTGTAGTTTGGATTCCACGTTAAATTGTAGGTCCCCTGTACCCGGTAGCACTACCGGGTTAGGTTAAGGCGGCTAAGTCAGGGGCGGAATGAGCAGCCAATAGAAAACCTGTCACCAGGTCTTTACAACCACACACAATAATAATAGTAATTATTATACTTATTATCTGCAATTAGACCCTATAGGATCACGCAAAGCCTTAACGATTCAGTTTTCTAAGTTTCCATACAGCTCTCATTATTTCTCCGTGGATTCTCTTCCTTTCTTCAGTCCACTTCGTCCCCGGTCTCTTAACGACTTCATTCTCTGGCAGTACTTCCCATTTGTTAATTTTTTGTCTGTCTATGATTTCTGATGAGTTTATGTAGGCATTTTCCAGGTCTGTTTTGATCTGCTGGACTCAGGGCATAGTTTTTCGTTGTTCTATGTGCGTCATAATTTTATCAATGAGTCATGTTTCTGGGAGTCTGTCGATATTTCCATAAAATCTTAATCTTCCTTTCCTGATGTCTGCCGCGAGTTGTAGGTTCTACTGTTGGCTCTCCTAAGTTTTTTCATGTGAATTTCTGTGCTATTTTTTGTCCTCCTGTGGGTTCAATGATTTCTCCCAGATACTTGTAGTATGGGACTCTGTCAATTTGTTCATATTTTGAGACCAGATTTTGAGTGCGGAGCTTTGAGCAGATGAACTTGGTTTTTTTGGAAGGATATTTGTAAGCCTACTCTTTTAGCGCATTCTTTGAGAGTTTCAATCTGTTTAATTGCTGTGGTCTCATCATCTGGTAGTATGGCTAAATCATCTGCAAAGGCTAGGCAGGAAATTTTAATACCATTCTTACGTCATCTGAGTTGTATAGGTTTCCAATAGTTCTGGTGATTAAGTTCTTTCTTCCATTGTCAGATGACTTTAACCAGAATGATGTTGAAGAGTATTGTAGACAGACCATCACCCTGTCAAACACCAGTATTGATCTGAAATGGTTCAGATATCTCACCCATGAATTTCATTTTGTAGTTTGTGCCAGTAAGTGTTTAAAGAAGTTTAGGATTTTGGAATATAGCCCTTGCTCTTCGAGGATGTTGAAGAGGGATTGCTGGTTGATTGAATCATAAGCCTTTATGAAATCTAAAAAGGAGCAAATGACCAGGCTATGCAGCTCTGACCGCTGCAGAAGCCAGCTTGGTACTCACCAGTTTTGTGGGTGAGTGGTGCCTGCATTTTTTTGAGAAGATAGACTGAAAGAATTTTGTATGCAACTTCAGGAAGGGACATCCGTAGATAGTTGTTGACATCCATTTTATCTCCCTTCTTTTGTACTGGGTGAATGAGGACACTTTTCCAGTCTTCGGGTAATTTTTCTGTCTGCCAGATCTCAGTAATGATTTGTGTGAGTTCTTTAAGTGAATTTGGTCCAAGATTTTTCAATAGTTCCTCATTTATACCATCCTCTCCAAGTGCTGTGTCATTCTTGAGTTTGAGGATATGTTGGTGAATTTTCTCTTGTGATGGTGTTTGGGATTCCAGATAGGTATAGGTGGGGGTTTCCTTCGGGAATCTTGATGGGGGGTTGGGGGCAGTTTTGGAGTTCAAGAAAGTATTTTGAGAATTCTTGACAATTTTCCTGATGAGTTAGTGCGAGCTTTCCGTCTGATTTCCTGAAGCGTAAGTTTTGAGGAGTGTGTCCTCGACTTGTTCTATAGGGGTCTCGGATGTTAGAGTTGCGGAAATTTTTTTTGATAGAATTAAGTTGTTCCTGCAGGTACTCTGATGATTTTCATCATTTGTTTCCGGATTTCATGAAAGTGCTGCAAATTTCCATTGATTTATTACTGTTATATTTAAGAAAAGCTTCTTTGCGTTCTGCTACTTCTTTTTCACATTCTGAGTCCCACCAGGGATGTCTCATATTATTTTTCAATGGTATTAGTATTCTGGCCTTTAGTGTAATTTTGTTGTGAAATTTTTCCCAGGTGTCTGCTTGTTCTTTCTCCCATTCTTCTCTTAGGTTAGTTTCCCTGATCTTGTGTCAAATTTCAGTAGGTGTGTTTTTTTCTGATGTATTTTCTTTGGGGGTGAAATTCATTTTAATATTTTTGAAAGTATGTCTGTGTTTACCCCTCTGCTGACTTGAACATCATAGACTCCTTTATGTAGAGGATAAGAAATTGCAATGTGATCAATCTGATATTTACCAAGTTCTCGTATGGGGTATTTCCAGGACTTTTGTTTTCATGGATCCTTCCTCAAAGAATTTGTAATGATTTTTAAATTGCTGTGTCAGCAAATTTCAGTCTTGTGCCATTTTTGTTTGTGAATCTGGAGGCAGAATATTTACCAATATTATTCTGATATTCTTTTTCTTTTCCAAGTTGTGCATTAAAGTCACCAACTAAGATCCTTACATCCTCTTTAGGGATTGTGTATATTCAGTCTTTCCACACATATAGATAATTCATGCAGTCATGTGATAAACTTCGGCATGTGCACACCTCCCAAACCACATGACACTGTTTCTATTACATTAATAAGATAAAAACCGAAATATTGTATATGTTTATATTTGCATATATGTTTTCCATTTCCATTGCCATTAATATAGCTTAGAAGCCATTTCCAATTTTAATTTCATTAGTATAAAGTGTAGCAGTTTAACATATATCTCATATATGGAACTGTAATTGGTTTTTAATGTATCATGTGGCTGTATGTACCTTAAATCGTAAATTTTATTGCATATCCTTAGTGAAGGATCTAAGTTTTTTCTCATTGCAGGGCAACAATTAGATTTCATCAAAGCCTAGCTCAGTGTCGTGACCAAGAGGATACTGGTGAGGTAGAAAACATATCGGCTATGAGGCAACTGCAGTTCATGTGTGCTAAGTGTCTGCAAGTTTACAATACAAGGGATGTGCTAATAAGACATGTGTTCTGCCATGACTCACTTGTAAACACTCCACAGTATATTTGTGAACAGTGTGGTTTCATTTTCTCAGATCTGTCAACATTGTGTGCCCATACATCTCATCGTACCAGTGAAATTACTTTGAAGCAAGAAAGAGGATTGCAATTTGTGTGTGCTATTTGTGCACAGGTATTTTTAATTTGGATTTCTCTAACAAAACATGTATTTGAACATGTCACAGCTGTTTCCTGCCCATCATATATATGTATGCATTGCCGACAAATATTTAAAAATTTTACAAGGCTTCATCTACATCAGGACTCCACACACCCTTCTTCCTCATTATTGCAAACAAGGTAAGATTGAGCCATCCTATTTTAGTTTCTAGATATACTTTGCAGTTGAAGGTTTTACTTTAGTTCTTTGCTTCATATCAATGAATATTAGAACAAAACTATGTTTCAGTATTGAAGCAATGGCTGGAGGCTATAGTACATATAAATACACACAACCTGCAAAACCTCCCATGTAATATACCAGTTAACACGCTACCACCTCCCGGTTTCATATATAGGTCTGACCCCAAATCCACCTACCATAAGAATAAATGTCCACTGACAGTATTCACATTGAACCCAAAGCACCCAGTTGCTGTGTGTTCCATCACCCATGATTCGAATAATTTCAACTCCTGTATTATCTTGGTTCTCCAGGTAGAGCTGTGTCGATTTATTACAACCTAATGTCTCTGCCATCTTGCTGTGGCTTCATCAGAGGACAGCTTTTGAGTTGCCGCTATTGCCTGCTACTAAATAAGGTGATAGTGGCAACTCACAAGCAATCTTCTGATGAGAGCCACTGCAAGATGGCAGAAACTTTAAGTTTTAATAAATCGACACCACTTCACCTGGAGAAACAAGATAATACATACAGTGACCGCGGAAGCCTCCGTATTAATTTCAATTACTGTTTCACACTGCATGCAGTTATAGTTGTCCCAAATATCAGCAGCATCTTCTTTCTCTATATTTTAACCCGACTTCTTCAAAAAAATTATCATCTTGTCCTGTGTAAGATTATCGGCAGTTTTTTCTAAATCAACAATTACCATAAAAGTATATTTATTTTTCTTGATTTGCACTTCAAGTATTAATCTTCAGGCCAGAATAGCTTATCTTGTACCAAAGTTTTTCCTGTACTCAAACTGATCGTCACCTACTATCTCTTCTAATGCAGTTCCCATATTTCTATATATTATTCTGATCAGTAATTTTGAAGCCTGGAATGTCAGACTTATAGTGCAGCAATTCTCACATTTATTAGCTTGTGCTCTCTTCAGAAGTGTGAAGATATTACTTTAATTAAAATCATTTTGTATCTCTTCTGTTTCATAATTTTTTTTATATAAGTTCCAATAATCTTTCGCTTCCTTCTTCTCCTAGGGATTTCAGGAGATTTGCAGGAATCTCATCTATTCCAACTACCTTATTTGTTTTCAAAAAATTCAAAGCTCGATCAAATTGTATAAATCATCCAAATTGTCATCTCCTTTTTTTCCCAGTGCACTGTTGTTCAAATCAACACCATCATACTGTTTCTTTCTATATATATCTTCCTTTGGTTTGTTCTATCTTCTTTGCTTAAATGGTTTCCCATCTGCATAATTAATGTTTACACCTATTTTCTTTATTTATCCAAAATTCTGTTTATCTTACTATATGCCACATTTATTTTACTTATAACAATTTCCTATTCTAATTTTTCACTTGTTTATTTTGCTTTGTGTCATTTACTGTTTATTTGAATTCTAAATTATCTGTATTGCCTTCTTCCTGCTTTATCCTGGGCTTTTTTGTTCCTTGTTATCTGATCCATCAACTCCAAAGTTTCTTCTGTGGTCCAAGGTTTCCAGGTGGCTTGTTCCCTAATATTTCTTTACCAGTTTTGATTATTTCTCTCCTAAAACCATTCCATTCATCCTCAGAGTTCCATTAGAGTTATTTTTTAGCCTCACATCTACCATCTTTGCAAATTTTTCTCTCCTGTTAGATTGTTTGAGTCTGTTTACTTCCAGTCTGTTGTGTTAGTATTGCTTCTTTATTTGCTTGAACTTCAGCCTATCAGATTCTGGTTAGTCTATGTCTGCTCTTGATATGCTTTACAGACTAGAACTTGATTCTTGAGTCTGTTTGACCATGATATAATCTAGGCGATATCTGCCTGTATTGCCGGGATGTTTCCACATGTAGATCTTTCATGTGTGTTTCTTAGTGTTCTCCATGATGAGTTTGTATTTTTTACAAAGTTCTAACAACCTGCTTCCTTATTCATATCTTTCTCCTAGACCAAAATTTCCTACTATTTTACCCTCTTTTCCTTCTCCAGCTGCCACATTCAAGTCACCAATGATTATTAGATTTTCCTCCCGTTTCGTATTTTACATTAATTCTACAATTTACGCGTATATTTTCTCTGTTTCTTCATCATCTTCCTTGTTTGGAATTGAATAGGGTTACATATCTTTGGTATACCCTTAGAGTCTTTAACCCTTTAACTGCTACGGTTCGGCCGGCCGAGCCCTCGCTGAGTGCGGCTTTGTTTACGCCTAAGCTGTTTACCTGCGCTGGCCTGCCGCGTTAGACCGGACCGCTGTGTGCTGAATACATCTGGACCGTTGTGTGTGGAGTTCTTCTGCTGTCGCTCTGCGATTTGAAACCTCAGATACAAAATAAATACAGTTAATATAACATTTAAAGGTTTTTAGTTTAAAACTCCTCTAAAAGTGAGTGTCTGCGTAATCAAACATGCCGGTACTTCATATACTAAATAGATATTACAGCAACTGAAATGTTTTTAGTTTGTGAGCGTAGTAAATGTAATATAATTATAACTCTGCAGTTAACCATGGTTAGTAATTCTTTTTGTGTGATAAGCCTTGAAAAATGGTGCAACACACAGTGATACATTACATGTTCTGCATTGGTTTCTCGACGCACTTTCTGTATCGAACATACAGCGCATTTACGCATTGGCGTGCTCTTCTTTGAATTTGCAATATGAATGAAATTTGTAAAAAAGGTCTCAAAAAGTTGCGAGGGCGATTTCTAGGGGGGGGGGGGGGTGGCGTCTCACGTACCTGATCTTACAAGACGGGGAGGAGGGGGGGGTGTCAGGAAATCCTGAAAAATACCTCACGAAATTTAAATTTATGGATGCAACAGACGAAACTCTGCAACTGGCATTTTTCGTCCGGTTGCTACGCGGTGAAGAGCGTGAGCATTTAAAATGCAGTGTTCGAGAATGTGGAAAAAGAACTTTTTAAACCACTTCATATTGAAAATATAGTGTGAATTGATTCTCGCCTGTCTGTTGGTCTCATCAGCAATAGATATCATATGATATTCCGTTAGAAATATCAGGAAAAATGACAAACTGCTGGAATGTTAACGTAATCCACACTTGTATCCTGCAGCTTAATCGACAAGCACATACTGTCAAACGCGTCACTAAAGCATTCTCTTTTTCCACACATTTCGCTCGCACAATCTGTAGCTTCAAACTCTGAAAAATGGTCATTTTCCACTAGCTGATGTACACAGCATAGGAAAATTACATCGAGATCCTGTCGAAGGGTTATCACTGTCAACCATATCAAAGTGATCATATTCACTGTCGCTTCTAGTAAGAATCTCCATGATTTCTTCCGCGGTACAAACACGACGGCGTATTCGGGAGGACGATGCTTCGAATCCCCGTCCAGGCATCCAGATTTGGTTTTTCCATGGTTTCCCCAAATCACTCCAGGTGAATGCCGGAATGTTTCCTTCAAAAGGCCATAGCCGAATTCCTTCCTATTCCTTGCCCCCCATTCTTTACCATCTCTAAAGTCCTCGCTGTTAAGAGACGTTAAGCAGTTAAAAAAAATAATGACTGTATGCCATTTTCTCAGCGAAAACTAAAAGGAATAGAGCAACACAAATTAGATCGCAGCTGCCAATGCTCAAGGGCCGAATGAGGAAAACAACTAACCACCCTGGGTGGAAACATGGCTTCAGAGCCAGGCCGCTAAGAGGCTAGCGTCTTAACACGTCTGGAGTACAGACAGGGCGGCGAGGCGGCGCGTATATACACGTCTGGAGTACAGACAGAGCGGCAAGGCGGCGCGTGTATACACGTCTGTAGCACCTGGGCGCAGTAGTAGCCACGCGCGTTAACGCGTCTACAGCAGTCAAAGGGTTAATGTTGTGGCTTCCTGTTACTTTCTGCATTCTAATGCCATCAATTATTTCTAATTGACCTGGCTTTATGGGCCATTCAAAACTCCAGGGGCAAGAGAGTGACCTGAACCACTCCCAATTCTGCCACCGATCTTTAGAAGGCAAGCAGTGGGTGACTCCTTATACCAGGAATATTTCAGTCACCAGAACCTCGTTCATGCAAATAGGGTGCACCATGTGAAGGCGGGATTGACATTTGGTAGGAAGAAGTTAATAACCATTACATCCCTTTTACAATATACAATTAGAATATTACTGATCCATTCAGCATTTAATTTTCATTTATGTTTGTTTATGATATCAGTCAGATAATGTTTATATCAATTTCTACATAAAGTTGATATTTATGGAGTTGATTTTACACAATTCTTTTCTTAATACCCAGTCTGATGGCTTCTTTCAGATACTTATGAAATTATATTTCACTTTAGGCTATTGTTTTACAGCATTAGAATACAAAGAGCTGCTTCAACTAGGGATCATTTGAAATGGTGTTCTCAAACGCTGTTAAATTTTATTTGAGTAGAGTACTAAACTGATTTTGTTTAATTCCTTTAGCATGACAACAACTGAAAGTAATTTAGATAAAGTACACAGTTTCATTACAAGATATATGGATCCTTAAATCAATATAAAGTCTGCTATACTTCACATAAATTAATAGATTCAGGCATTGTGCTATCTACACACAAAAAACCTTGCAACATTCCCCTTGATAATAACTGATCTTTAATATGAGGCATATTTTTTAAGTAAGTACTATTTTGAAATTAAAAAAAAGATGTACAAATATATCTCAATAATTTTATTTTAAATGAAAGCCTGTACCTTACTCTACTTTTCTACATAATTCACTTCAATATTGGGTCACTTGTCATAGCGTAGTACCAGTTTTTGAAAACCCTCCTCATAGAAGTCGGCCGCCTGACCTGTTAACCACTGCATCACAACTGTTTTGACTTCATTATCGTCTTTGAGGCGCTGACCGCCCAGGTGTTTCTTCAAGTGCAGGAACAGATGGTAGTTCAAGGAAAGTCAATGCACTGCCTAAACGTTTGGTTTTTGTGCACATCCGTTAACATTTTCGGTACCAAACTTGAGCACAATTTTCGGTAATTCAAGTGCTCGGTCCAATGCCATATAACCCTGCAGTGGTCGCGCTCTGAAAAGTTCCGTAAGTGGTCGCGTGGATTACATATGAACTAAAAATAAGATGTCATTTATTTTTCAAAAATCATTTGTTTCTTTTTTAATGTTTAATTGGCATATCTTTTATTGAAAATAGACTTACATCATTTTTGTATTAACCAATTAACAGAAATAGAAATTCTTGATTATTTTGTACCAAAAATCACATATTTCACTTTGACATCAATTTTTTTTTTTTTTTTAAATCATAATTTTACTAAACTAATTGCTGTTTTCTAAGCAGGACAGACATATTATCTTGGAATGATCTGGACGAACTACTCTCATTACTACATCTTTTCTTTTATTGCACAAGTGAAATGGCCCCTCAGGTTTTTGTCCTGCAAAAATTTCCTTGTTGAATGTATATGGGTAGTGAACATCTACAACAGCAAATATCTTCAGTCAATATGTGGAAGATTTGTTTGGAATATATTCTGTCTAAATGAACAGTGTCCTCTGAAGACCGATAGTTGTCCGTCCAAAGTGATTTTAGCACCTGGGACAAAATACTGCTGAAAATTCTTCAGAATCAAATCAAAAATATACCTAAATTTCTAGTTTGTCAATAGTACCCAGATATTTGTCTCTTCAATATCAACAAATCGTAAAGTTCTGGTTAGAAACTTAAATCTTTGCTCTCACATAACCAAATATATTTATTCAATTCATGTTCTAGAATATTTGACCAGTACTCGAACGGCTAAATTTCGATACTTCGACCATCTAAAAAATCCCTATTAGTTCCATTATTTCAGCTGCATCTGTTGTTTTAGCATCTGTAAATTATTTGCTCTTGATATAATTAATTTTTTTATTAGTGTATCTGGTAATGAGGTAAATTATATTCTCATAAAAAAAAAGACATGTACACTTCAGGACTTTTTCTGACGAGCAATTAATTGGGTCCTGGAGCCACAAATACAATGTTATGGCTCCTAGTCTTTCCTCTATTCTAAGGAGCAGTCTTTGACCAAACGGTGCCATCCACACCTACGTAAAAGTCATCACGACTCCTTTGCTGAGGTGGATCAGAAGATTCAGATTCTGAACTAGCATCCTCACCAGAAATCTCGTCATCCTCCTCCGACACAGAATGATGGTACTGCTCTTCAAGAACATCTTCTTCTTCATTAGAACTCGAAATGTCATCATAAATTTGATTTTCAGTCTCCTACTGCCAAACATCTATTTGAGCTGCTTGTCTATCCATATTTTTTTCTAAAATTATATATATTATTCCATAATTTGAAATGTCTCCACCCCCTAAATAAATTATTTGTAATTAAAATACTTTTATTTCGAACAAACAAAGCAGGAAAAATTAATAACTAAAGAAAAAGGTACGTCAAAAATATTTACGTAATTGGTCGGGCGGATTACTGGGGTAGATCAGAGAAATTGCGGAGTTCCTGTGATGTAACCAAGCACGACCGAAGATCGGGCAACAGACAGGGGGGTCGATCAAATGTCAAACAACAAATACCCGGAGGATCAAAGCATTAGCGTTACAAGTTTTGTTGTAATATATGATTTCTCTCAAGTGGATTACATATGTAATCCGCGCGACCACTGCAAGGATAAAACACTACAAGAAACATTAGGAAAGTCATCACACAAGGAGGAAATCATAAAGCGTCTGTTTTCTCTCGCTTTATTGCCCACTTTCTGTACAAACTTTCATTAAACGACCGAAGGACACCCACTCCGTTGTTCATCATGCACTTTTGTGAGGCCATCTTTAAATACTCTCACCCACTTTCTCACCATAATGTTTTGTCCTTAAACTGCACAGATCTCATGATGAATATCGATTGGTTTTAGGCCTTTAGCACAAAGAAATCTTATAACAGCCCGTACTTCACAGTTGGTGGGACTCGCGATTATCGGAGGAATCTTGAACACTCAGTGAACAACGTAAACAAGGAAGAATTAGACTGTAATGGTGTCAATGC
>JARYHS010006964.1:10738805-10786761 GCA_031002005.1 Vandiemenella viatica | reverse complement strand
TGGCACTCAAGGACCAAATAAGTGCAGTGTAGTGGCCATCGTACTGCAATAGGCGTCACCAGCATGTCATACCCGCTCTACAGCAGAGAGATGCATTGAACTCAGTTTTCATGCATGATGGGGCACCACGGCACATTGCTCGTGAAGTTGAACAGGTTGGCACTCAAGGACCAAAGAAGTGCAGTGTGAGTGGCCAGCGTTACTGCAATATGCGTCACCAGCATGTCATACCCGCTCTACAGGAGAGAGATGCATTGAACTCAGTTTTCATGCATGATGGGGCACCACGGCACATTGCTCGTGAAGTTGAACAGGTTGGCACTCAAGGACCAAAGAAGTGCAGTGTGAGTGGCCAGCGTTACTGCAATATGCGTCACCAGCATGTCATACCCGCTCTACAGGAGAGAGATGCATTGAACTCAGTTTTCATGCATGATGGGGCACCACGGCACATTGCTCGTGAAGTTGAACAGGTTGGCACTCAAGGACCAAAGAAGTGCAGTGTAAGTGGCCAGCGTTACTGCAATATGCGTCACCAGCATGTCATACCCGCTCTACAGGAGAGAGATGCATTGAACTCAGTTTTCATGCATGATGGGGCACCACGGCACATTGCTCGTGAAGTTCAAATGTTTCTCTGAAACACAATTTGGAAATGGTCGAATTATAAGCCGATCGTTTCCAATGCTTGGCCAGCATGGTCTCCTGACCTCACCCTGTGATTTCTGGTTTGTATGCTACCTGAAGGACAGGGTTTACCAGGGAAACTTCACACATTTGCTAGTCTGAAGCCACAGCATACAAGAGATGTAGCCAGCATACCTATGGACAATGCTTCGTTCTGCTGTGCAGAATGCAATCCTTCAGTTTCTAGGCACTCATGGGGGCCATATTGAGCCCTTTTGTAGCAGTAATGATACCGGTAGGTAATAGTATGATGTACCATAGCAGCACAATAAAAGTGTTTCAATTGAACTGATTCGCATTATTGTCTCTTCCCCATGGCCCTTGGCATTAATGCTATCAAGTTTGGTACTGGCACAGTAATTAGTTTCTTCTGTTATACATGTTAAAAAGGGAAAGTTTAATTATAACCACCCGGTATAGTACAAGTTACTTAATATAACAGAAACATAAGGCATAGCAAATTTTTATAAGAATATAATATATTCAAACGACACTATAAATTGTTTTGTTACAACTCTTATATTGTAAATAGCCTGTATAACAAATAAATAATGGGATCACCTGAGATGAATTTAGTACAAGATTATGTGTTGATACCATTATTTGTCCCAAATTCTATTTCTTTATTGTTATGTGTTGTGCTGTAACTAAAGAATATTATTTAATAATTTTCCTGGTCAGTGTTACATTGTAATATAACTCTTTTCACTAAAGTCTTTTATAGCGTAGAGTATTAATACAATGCTCTAGGGTGACATGCCCAGTGAACCTGCTGTACCTGCATGATACTTTGGGGATCCAGTTTTCCAACGCCATCTTCTATATAAGTAGCCAAACTGCCTTGTACGCTTCTAGCCTGCTAGGTGGCCAAGCTCTCGAAAACATAGCTTATGAATTATGAGTATTGATCTATTATAATTTTCAGGTTTTAACTGTTTTCAGACCTTTAGAATCAATATTTCCTAGCCACTATACAACCACCACAGCACATCTGAGAATTCAGCTGTAATATTATGAGATAAAGTGATCCCAGTCTCTGGCTAGATACTGCTTCACTATAGACACCTGATATAACTGACACTTGGGGTTATTAATCATGAAATGTGCTAATCACAGTTTATGCAAACATATCATGCTATTACACTCAGCCACATTAATACAAGGCGTATTTTTTAAGTAAGTACCGTTTTGTCACACCGAGGCTGCAGGCTACGGTCGGCGTTCCGCGCATGCGCACTGGGTACCTGCATCTCTTGCCTACGCACTGACGCCATTACAGTCTAATTCTTCCTTGTTTACGTTGTTCACTGAGTGTTTAAGATGCCTCCGATAATCGTGAGTCCCGCCGACTGTGAAGTACGGGCTGTTATAAGATTTCTTTGTGCTAAAGGCCTAAAACCGATCGATATTCATCGTGAGATCTGTGCAGTTTACGGACAAAACATTATGAGTGATGGAATGGTGAGAAAGTGGGTGAGAGCATTTATAGATGGCCGCAACAAATGTGCATGATGAACATCGGAGTGGGTGTTCTTCAGTCGTTAATGAATGTTTGGTACAGAAAGTGGACAATAAAGTGAGAGAAAACAGACGCTTTACGATTTCCTCCTTGTGTGATGACTTTCCTAATGTTTCTCGTAGTGTTTTGTATGGCATTGGACCGAGCACTTGAATTACCGAAAATTGTGCTCACGTTGGATACCAAAAATGTTAACGGATGTGAACAAAAACAAAACGTTTAGACTAGTGCATTGACTTTCCTTGAGCTACCATCTGTTCCTGCACTTGAAGAAACACCTGGGCGGTCAGCGTCTTAAAGACGATAATGAAATCAAAACAGTTGTGATGCAGTGGTTAACAAGTCAGGCAGCAGACTTCTATGAGGAGGGTTTTCAAAAACTGGTACTACATTATGACAAGTGACCCAATATTGAAGTGAATTATGTAGAAAAGTAGAGTAAGGTACAGGCTTTCATGTAAAATAAAATTATTGAGATATATTTGCACGTCTTTTTTTATTTCAAAATGGTACTTACTTAAAAAATATGCCTTCGTATTAAAGATCAGTTATTATCAAGGGGAATGTTGCAAGGTTTTTTGCGTGTAGATAGCACAATGCCTGACTCTATTAATTTATGTGAAGTATAGCGGACTTATATTGATTTAAGGATCCATATATCTTGTAATGAAACTGTGTACTTTATCTAAATTACTTTCAGTTGTAGTCATACTAAAGGAATTAAACAAAATCAGTTTAGTAATCTGCTCAAATAAAATTTCACAGAAGTTGAGAACACCATTTCAAATGATCCCTAGTTCCAGCAGGTCTTTGAATTCTAATACTGTAAAACAATAGCCTAAAGTGAAATATAATTTCATAAGTATCTGAAAGAAGCCACTATCGTTCCGCATATTAATAAAAGATTTATGTAAAATCAACTCCGTAAATATCTACTGTAGATAGCAAATGATATACACGCTAATATCTGACTGAATCATAAAGAAACAAAAATGAAAACTAAATGCTGACGGTATTAGTGATATTCTAACTTATAAATTGTAATAGGGTTGTAAGGATTATTGGCCTCTTCCTACAAATGTCAATATCTCCTTCATGTGGTGCAACCCTGTTTGCTTGGACAAGGCTCTGGTGACTAAAATATTCCTGGTGTAAGGAGTCACACACTGCTTGCACAAGGCCTTCTAAAGATAGGTGGCAGAATTGGGAGTGGTTCAGCCCACTCTCTTGCCCCTGGAGTTTTGAACGGCCCATAAAGGCAGATGAATTAGAAATAATTGATGGCATTAGAATGCAGAAGGTAACAGGAAGCCACAACATTAAAGACCCTAAGGGTATACCAAAGATACGTAATCCTATTAAATTCCAAATAAAATGATGGCTTCTTCCTGGGAAAATGTTCCAGAGATAAAATAGTCCCCAATCTGATATCCAGGTGCAGACTGTTCAGGGAGTAGTCATCAGAATGGATAAAAACATTCTACGAGTCAGAGCGAGAAATGTTAGAAGTCTGAATAGGGCAGGATAGATTAAAAAACTTAAAATGGGAGATGAAACGACTTAAGTTAGATGTCAATGGGACTAGTGAGAATAAGTGGAAGGATGCACAGGATTTGTGGTGTGGACACACAGAATAATCAATACTAAAGCTGTAGGTGGAGTTTCTGGTGTAGAATTTGTAATTAATAAGAGAACAGGAAAAGTGTGAGATTAGTAACAGAATAATTTTGATGAGGGTAGAAATGATGCCTGCTCCAATCACATTAGTATAAGTGTATATGCCAATGTCACAAGGAATATGATGAAGAAACAGAGAAAATATATGCTTAAATTGAAGAATTAATCCAAAATACGAAACGGGAGGAATATCTAATAATCATTGGTGACTTGAATGTGGCAGCTGGAGAAGTAAAAGAGGGTAATATAGTAGGAAATTTTGGTCTAGGAGAAATATATGAATGAGGAAAGCAGGTTGTTAGAATTTTGTAAAAAATACAAACTCCTCATGGAGAACACTATTTAAGAAACACACATGAAAGATCTACATGTGGAAACATCCCGGCAATACAGGCAGATATCGCCTAGATTATATCATGGTCAAACAGACTCAAGAATCAAGTTCTAGACTGTAAAGCATATTCAAGAGCAGACATAGACTAACCAGAATCTGATAGGCTGAAGTTCAAGCAAATAAAGAAGCAATACTAACACAACAGACTGGAAGTAAACTGACTAAAACAATATAACAGGAGGAAAAAATTGCAAAGATGGTAGATGTGAGGCTAAAAAATAAGTCTAATGGAACTCTGAGGATGAATAGAAAGAGTTGAGGAGAGAAATAATCAAATCTGGTAAAGAAACATTAGGCTTTAGGGAACAAGCCACCTGGAAACCTTGGACCGCAGAAGAAACTTTGGAGATGATGGATCAGAGAACAAGGAACAAAATTACCCAGGATGAAGCAGGGAGAAAGCAATACAGACAAGTTTAGAATTCAAATAAACAGTAAATACAAAAAAGCAAAAGAAAAAAGCCAGCAAGAAAAAAAGTGAAAAAGCAGAAAAGGAAATGGTCATAGGTAAAATAGATGTGGCATATAGTAAGATAAACAGAATTTTGGAGAAATAAAGAAAAGAGGTATAAACATTAAATCTGTGGATGGGAAACCATTTAAGCAAAGAAGGTAGAACAATCAAAGGAAGATATATACAGTATAATGGTGTTGATTTGAACATCAGTGCACTGGAAAAAAAAGGTGGTGACAATTTGGATGATTTATACAATTTGATCGAGCTTTGAATTTTTTGAAAACAAATAAGGTAGTTGGGATAGATGAGATTCCTGCAAATCTCCTGAAATCCATAGGAGAAGAAGGAAGCGAAAGATTATTGAAACTTATATATAAAAAAAGTTATGAAACAGAAGAGATACAAAATGATTTTAATTAAAGTAATACCTTCACACTTCTGAAGAGAGCACAAGCTTATAAATGTGAGAATTGCTGCACTATAAGTCTGACATTCCAGGCTTTCAAAATTACTGATCAGAATAATATATAGAAATATGTGATCTGTAGTAGAAGAGATAGTAGGTGACGATCAGTTTCAGTATAGGAAAAACTGTGGTACAAGATAAGTTATTCTGGCCTGAAGATTAATACTTGAAGTGCAAATCAAGAAAAATAAATATATTTTTATGGTAATTGTTGATTGAGAAAAAACGCAATAATCTTACACAGGACAAGATGATAAAATTTTTGAAGAAGTCAGGTTAAAATATAGAGAAAGAAGCTGCTGCTGATGTTTGGGACAACTATAACAGCATGCAGTGTGAAACAGTAATTGAAATTAATACGGAGGCTTCCGCGGTCACTGTATATATTATCTTGTTTCTCCAGGTGAAGTGGTGTTGACTTATTAAAACCTAACATTTCTGCCATCTTGCAGTGGCTCTCATCAGAAGATTGCTTGTGAGTTGCCACTATCACCTTATTTAGTAGCAGGCAATAGCGGCAACACACAAGCTGTACTCTGATGAAGCCACGGCAAGATGGCAGAAACAATACGTTTTAATAAATCGACACAGCTCCACCCGGAGAACCAAGATAATACAGGAGTTGAAATTATTCGAGTCATGGGTGATGGAACACGGCAGCAACTGGGTGCTTTGGGTTCCATGTGAATACTGTCAGTGGCCATTTATTCTTATGGAAAGTGGATTTGGGGTCAGACCTATATATGAAACCAGGAGGTGGTTGCATGTTAACTGGTATATTACATGGGAGGTTTTGCAGGTTGTGTGTATTTATATGTACCATAGCCTCCAGCCATTTCCTCAATAATGAAACATAGTTTTGTTCTAATATACATTGATATCAAGCAAAGAAGATGTAAACTAAAACCTATAACTGTAAAGTATAAGCATTATCTAGAAACTAAAATAGGGTGGCTCAATCTTACCTCGTTTGCAAAAATGAGGAAGGAGGATGTGTATAGTCCTGATGCAGATGAAGCCCAGTCAAATTTTTAAATATTTGTCGGCAATGCATACAGACATAGGATGGGCAGGAAACAGCTGTGACATGTTCAAATACATGTTTTGTTAGAGAAATCCAAGTTAAAAATACCTGTGCACAAATAGAACACACAAATTGCAATCCTCTTTCTCTCTTCAAAGTAATTTCACTGGTATGATGAGATGTATGGGCACACAATGTTGCCAGATCTGAGAAAATGAAACCACACTGTTCACAAATATACCGTGGAGTGTTTACAAGTGAGTCATGGCAGAACACATGTCTTATTAGCACATCTCTTGTATTGTAAACTTGCAGACACTTAGCACACATGAACTGCAGTTGCCTCGTAGCAGGTGTGTTTTCTACCTCACCAGTATCCTCTTGGTCACGACACTGAGCTAGGCTTTGATGAAATCTAATTGTTGCCCTGAAAAGGAAAAAAACTTAGATCGTTCACTAAGGATGTGCACTAAAATTTATTACTTAAGCTACATACAGGTACATGATACCTTAAAACTAATTACACTTATCAGATATATGTTAAACTGCTACCATTTATACTAATGAAATTAATGAAATGGAAATGGCTTCTAGGCTATATAAATGTCAAAGGAAAGGGAAAATGACACATGTGGAAAACATATATGAGAAAAAAACACATATACAATATTTCAGTTTTCACCTTATTAAAGTAATAGAAATAGAGTCGTGTGGTTTGGGAGGTGTGCACATGCCGAAGTTTATCACATGACTGCATGAATTATCAATATGTGTGGAAAGACTGAATATATACAATCCCTAAAGAGGATGCAAAGAACTTAGTTGGTGATTTTAATGCACAACTTGGAAAAGAAAAAGGATATTGGAAAAGTATTGGTAAATATTCTGCATCCAGATTAACGAACAAAAATGGCATGAGACTTATTGGAATTTTCCAATACAGCAATTTAAAAATCATTTCAAATTCTTTGAGGAAGGATCCATGAAAACAAAAGACCTGGAAATTCCCCATACGAGAACTTGGTAAATATCAGATTGATCACATTGCCATTTATTATCCTCTACATAAAGGAGTCTATGATGTTCAAGTCAGCAGAGGGGCAAACATTGACACAGACCACTATTTAAAAAGAATTAAAATAAAATTCATCCCAAAGAAAATACATCAGAAAAAACACACCTACAGAAATTTAACACAAGATCATGGAAACTAACAACTGAATTCCACCAAAGAAAATTTCCACAACTATAACACCCGAGACCTCTACAGAACTTTTGCAGAAACAATCTGAGGACACACTCCTCAAAACTTATGCTTCAGGAAATCAGACGGAAACTTGCACTAACTAGTCAGGAAAATTGTCAAGAATTGATAAAATACTTTTGTGAACTCCACAACAGCCCTAAACCCCCATCAAGATTCCCACCTATACCTATCTGGAATCCCAAACACCATCACAAGAGAAAATTCACTGACATACCCTCAAACTCAAGAACTACAAAGCACTTGGAGGGGATGGTATAAATGAGGAACTATTGAAAAATCTTGGACCAAATTCACTTAAAGAACTCACACAAATCATTACAGAGATCTGGCAGACAGAATAATCACCCAAAGACTGGAAAAGTGTCCTCATTCACCCTTTACAAAAGGAGGGAGATAAAATGGATGTCAACTACTATCTACCGATGTCCCTTCCTGAAGTTGCATACAAAATTCTTTCAGTCTATCTTCTCAAAAAACGCAGGCACAACTCACCCACAAAACTGGTGAGTACAAAGCTGGCTTCTGCAGCGGTCAGAGCTGCATAGAACTAATATTCAGTTTAAAAACCACATTAAAATATAAAGCACTCATGAATAGCCTGGTCATTTGCTCCTTTTTAGATTTCATAAAGGCCTATGATTCAATCAACCAGCAATCCCTCTTCAACATCCTCGAAGAGCAAGGGCTAAATTCGAAAATCCTAAACTTCGTTAAACACTAACTGGCACAAACTACAAAATGAAATTCATGGGTGAGATATCTGAACCATTTCAGATCAATACCGGTGTTTGACAGGGTGATGGTCTGTCTACAATACTCTTCAACCTCATTCTGGATAAAGTCATCTGACAATGGAAGAAAGAACTTAATCACCAGAACTATTGGAAACCTATACAACTCAGACAATGTAAGAATGGTATTAAAATTTCCTGCCTAGCCTTCGCAGATGATTTAGCCATACTACCAGATGATGAGACCACAGCAATTAAACAGATAGAAACTCTCAAAGGATGCGCTAAAAGAGTAGGCTTACAAATATCCTTCCAAAAAAACCAAGTTCATCTGCTCAAAACTCCGCACTCAAAATCTGGTCTCAAAATATGAACAAATTGACGGAGTCCCATACTACAAGTATCTGGGAGAAGTCATTGAACACACAGAAGGACAAAAAATAGCACAGAAATTCACATGAAAAAACTTAGGAGAGCCAACAGTAGAACCTACAACATATACAATAAAAAATGTTTGTCCGTATATACGAAAGTCAGACATTACAACACAGTTATCAAACCTGAAGCCATAAATGCCAACGAAACCTCAACACTACACAGGAAAGGTGACCTAGAAAGCTTTTTGAAAGAAGAACGCAAAATTATAAGAAAGATCCTTGGCCCAGAAAAAACAGATGATGGATATAGACTTAAATCTCGAAAAGCAAAAGAAACACTGTCAAAACTCGCGGCAGACATAAGGAAAGGAAGATTAAGATTTTATGGACATATCCACATACTGCCAGAAACATGACTCATTGATAAAATTGTGACGTACAAAGAACAACGAAAAACTATGCCCTAAGTCCAGCAGATCAAAACAGACCAGGAAAATGCCCACATAAACTCATCAGAAATCATAGACAGACAAAAAATTAACAAATGGGAAGTAACGCCAGAGAATGAAGTAATTAAGAGACCGTGGACGAAGTGGACTGAAGAAAGGAAGAGAATCCACGGAGAAAAAATGAGAGCTGTATGGAAACTTAGAAAACTGAATCGTTCAGGCTTTGCGTGATCCGATAGGGTCTAATTGCAGATAATAAGAATAATAATTACTATTATTATTGTGTGTGGTTGTAAAGACCTGGTGACAGGTTTTCTATTGGCTGCTCATTCCGCCCCTGACTTAGCCGCCTTAAGCCTAACCCGGTAGTGCTACCAGGTACAGGGGACCTACAGTTTAACATGGAATCCAAATCACAGAAGCATTCTGGCATACTTCACATTATACAGCAAGCTGTGCCAGAGGTGAAAGTTGCGTTATAGGTCTATGGATATCTTCACCAAGACAGGGATTTAAACCAGGGACCTTTCACTACTTGTCAGACATCTTAACCACTGAGCCACTAGAGCGCTATAGATATACTGTTAACATTAGCATGTCACTGATGCAAACTCACAAGATTTTACCCATCCAAAAATCACCCATCGTGCCGAAAGAAGTTTTTACAACACTAAATTTCTAAAACTTAGTCCACAACCCAAAGGTTGGGCCAATTTTCTGGAAGGAGATGTACAGTACCAAGTTATTTTGTAAGAGTCAGAAAAGTTCATTCCTTTCCTCAGGGGTCTACAATTTAACATGGAATCAGAACCACAGAACGTCCTAGTGTAGCTCAAATAATGAAATACGAGTCCTAAACATTCCCGCTCAAAAAGGTATTTGAACCCACGACCAGAGAGGAACTTTCTGAAGTGGTGCCTTAACCACAGAGTTACCAGAGCGCCTTGTTTCGCAGTATACGTGTGTTAAGTACTATCAAAATCAGATTAAAAAAATGTGTGTTTATATGAAGATCATTGTAAAAAGAACAAACAGACATTCATTCTTATACATTAGATACGAGTAGAAACTATACTTTCATGGCTATCCAAGTACAACACATCATTCTTATAGCTGCAGATATTCTGTTAACATTGGCATATTGGCATTACAAACTCATAAGGTTTTACCCATCCATAAAGTGTCCAACGGACAACACGTCATAGTGAGAAGCTGATGGGAAGTTGCGAACTCACTGGTTTATCACCGGTCAAACAACGCTTAACGTAACTATAGAAGGTTTCACTTCACAAAGTACCATAAAAATGAACAAAGCTATTGCATTTAATATTGCTTAAATATTAGTAATTTGTAAGAGGAAATGACCCACAAGATTAAATAGTATTACAGGGAGAAAGCAAAGAGCACCATACAGAGAAAGGAGTGATACAACAGCTTCAAATACGACCACTCAATAGACTGTGAAATGAGGTGGCCTTTGAGAAACTGATGACCCTGGTGATGCAAGATCTACGAATCACAATCAGAGAACTACATAACTACAATGCCATTTTCCTTGCTCATTTCTTAAATCTTTTACATCCATCCCAACTGCACTGTGACTACTTATTCTATCAACCAACGATGAGTCTATACCGTTACCACCACATAGACGAGGGGTACCCAAAAATAAACGGAATACCATTGCCGTGGACAGAGCTTGTGTAGTACGCGTTTCTGCCGATAGGCGTTTATAGTACAACTCATTGTCAGTTCAGTGACACCCATGTTGTCTATCTGGCTTGTTCTGTTAATCTGCAGTGATTGTTTTTGCTAGCGCTGTTTTGTTATTGTTTTGTTTCTTATGATGGCAAGTTTAAGCAAACAACATGCAGCTGTGGAATTATATTTTCTACCCAGTAAAAATGCTGCTGAAACTGTTTTAATGTTTCAAACAGCTTATAAAGATGATGCTGTGGGAAAAAATAAAGTATACGAATGGTTTGCTCAGTTTAAAAATGGTGACATGTCGACTGATGACAAACTTTGATCTGGACGTCCATCAACGGCATGAATCGACAAAAATGTTGAAAAATTCGAGAGCTTGTGCTCTCAGACTGTCGACAGACAAATGATCAACTGTCAGAGTTTAGTGGGTTAAGTTTGTTCCTCGGGCTCTGACTGAAATCATAAAGAACGTCGAGTTGAAACATACCTTGCTTTGAAACAAGAGCTTGAAATTGATCCAGATTTTCTGTCAAAGGTCATTACTGGTGATGAGTAATGGTGTTATGGTTACGACACAGAAACAAAGCAACAGTCGAACCAATGGAATACGTCATTGTCGCCCCGTCCGAAAAAATATCGTAAAGTCAAATCAAACATCAAAACAAAGTTCAATTGCTTGCATAGTTCATTCAGAGTTTGTTCCACTACATCAGATTGTCAATCAAACCTTTTATTTGGAAGTTTGAAGAAGATTACACAACAATGTTCGTCAAAAAAGACCACATTTGTGTGAGACAGGAGACTGGTTCTTCCACCAAGACAATGCACCTACACACACAGCTGGCTCTGTTAGGCAGTTTTTGGTTAAAAATGGCATAGCTCCGCTGCTTCACACACCTTATTCACCTGACCTGGCTCCGTGAGACTTTTTCTTATTTCCACGCATGAAAATGGGCATGAAAAGACAACAATTTGACAACATTGAAGTGGTCAACAAAAAAATGAGGGAGGAACTGTCAGCCATTTATAAAGACAACTACAGAAAATGTGTCAAACAGTGGAAGCACCAGTGGGATAAATATATCAGTTGTAATGGAGAGTGTTTTGAAGAGGATAAGGTTTTCTTATTTAAAAAATTGAATAAATAGCCATATACTAAACAAATTAGCTAGTTACCAAGATATTCAACATAATTTTACAGTGAAACCAGATCATATAATTGGTTTTGCCATCAATTCTACCTGAAGCTTAGTAATTTCTCAATTACAACATTATTACAACTGTTCTTACTAAGAATGAAGTTAATGGTCATACCTGTCTGAAATATGTGGTGATAAGAATTCATCTTCATCAGCATCTTCGGAGACAACTTTCTGTAAGGAACAGCAGGATGTAATATTAGAATGCTAGTTTCACATCTCTAACAATACAACCAGTATAAACACAGATATATATGTGCAATATCAATAAAATAATAAAACTATTACTGAAACAACTGAAGATCCGGTTACTTTTGATGAATTGTTAATATCAAAAACTTCAAGAATATTAATTATGGCACCTAAAATATATATAAATTATTAAATGAACTTAAATTCTAGAACTACTTCTATAATTCGCAAGTTTAAATAAGTTAACACATTCCCATTTCTGTCCATCTATAAATTTTAATTTACGAGAAGGGATGTCAGGCTTTGGGAGAGATTATATTAGCATCTTCCACCCAAATGTCACTCCTAAAGGCGGCTAAATAAGAAATTATTAACAGCATGGGAATACAGAAAGCAACAAGAAGTCATTGTATTAAACACCAAAAGGGTATCCTAAGGCCAAGTAATCCTCTCAAATTGCTTATAGAATGATCACTTCTTGCTAGGTAAAATTATCCAAAGATAAAATAGAGCACATCCAGATAACTGGGTGAAGACTGCTCAGGGAGGAGTCATCAGAACAAACAGAAATATTCAGAAATAGTCAGAAGGTGGAATGTTAAAAGTCTGCAAAGCACAAGAAGATCAGAAACCTTAAAAACAGAGATGGGATTATTGAGATTAAGTTGCAAGATGAACAGGATCTCTGGTCAGGGAAAGAGAATAATTAGTACACAAGCTGTCAGTAGAGTCACTGGTATAGGATTTATAATGAATAAGAGAGAAGGGAAACAACTGAGTTATTATACACAGTTACCTGATGGGAATATTTGGATGATAGTAAAAACAAAGACCGCTCAAACTAAGATAGTACAGGTGTATATGCTAATATCATAGGAAGATGAAGAAGAAATTGAGAAAATATATACTGACACTGAAGAATTAATCCAACATGGTTAGGATAATAATCTAGTTATCATAGGTGACTGGAAGGCAGTAGTGAAAGAAAGAAAAGAGGGTAATACTGAAGGAAGTTTAGATCAAGGAAAAAGAAACGAGTGAGAAAGTAGGTTGTTCAAATTTTGTGAAAAATGTAAACTCATCATCGTTCACACACTATTTAAGAATTGTACACAAAATATATAAACTCCCGAAAAATGCAGAGGATAGAGGTAGGTATCAGCTAGATTGTATCATGGTCAAATAAATATTCTAGACTGAACTGGATTCAATAACTAATTGCAATGAAGCACTTTCTTCCTAATCTAATTACACCTTACTTAGTATTATTATTATTACTGTTATTATCTCATATACTATGAGCATTCAAATTCCTTTCCACTATTACAAACTTTAATTTTAAATTTCTTCAGAGTTTTTAGTACATTATTCATTACCTCCACTGGTAATTTATTCAAATCCCTGACCAACAAAAGAAATTTTTCCACTTCGTCATATATGAAATGGAGTGCCATCTTGTGTCTATGGCCATCTTTTGCTGCTTCTTTGACCAATATCCTTCCGAGCATGATCACCAACATAAGTTTTGTACACTTCCAGCACTCTCTTCACCCTTCTGGCTGTCAATTACTCCCAATCCAGCTCCTTCATAATAACAGTTACCGAGTGGATTCTGCGGTATTTTCTAGAAACAAATCCAGCTTTTCCCCCTTTGTATGCTCTCCAACTCCTGTATGTGACTCCCGAAATGTTGGTTCCAAACTGCACTATCATATTCAAGCAATTATCTGACCAAAATTTTGTGACCCAAGTCCTTAGCTTATCATCCTCCCCAGTAAATGAAGAATTCTACAATCTTTTCCTACCACCTTCCCACAGTTTTACCCAGTTTTGTAAATTATTAAACTTTCTGCAATATTTTTATTTTTTTTACTTATGGCTTTATGCCTCGTCGACAGCTAAGGTCATTAGAGGTGGGATGGGACTGGGGACAAGGAACGGGAATTGAATTTGTCCATGGTCTTTTGAAGGAAGCATCTCAGCATTTGATTGGAGTGATTTGGGGAAACCATGGAAAACCCAAATCTGGATGACCGGACGGGGATTTGAACCAGCGTCCTCCTGAATTAGAGGCCAAAGTGAAAACAGTAATTTAATTGTATTAATATTTAGATGATTATTGGTGACTGAGGGTGAGAATTTGTAGGTATTCCAGTTCATAATAGAAGAGTTTGGGTAGAATGGCGGTCACAGAAATTACTGAGTTCTCCCACTGTGGAGCAGTCACAACCATCTGTACATAATTATGTTACATTAGGTCAAGCGAATCCTAGGCGATGTGACAGATATTTGACTGGGACAGATATCTCAGGTCAAGCATGGGAGGGATTGGTTAGGCTGTAAGGGAATCATTGTTCTAAACTGAAAGAGTAGGAATGGTCAGAGTAATAATTTGGAGAACGGGGTGTTTAGTGTTCATACAAGTGTGCCAGGTCCCTTTAAATATAGAAATATTATTATATATTAGAGATAATGATATAAAAGTAAAGTCAGTTAAAATTTAGGAATAGCAGTTGCTGAAGGCAACAAGGAGCAGGTGTTTCTGTTATGTATTCAGATGAAAACTACATCAAAACTCATCACAACCACAGAGCCAATTCAACAGTTTTTTTTTTCTCTAAAAAATTTTCTTATAAGCAGGTTGGGTCATGAGGATATCATCCCTGCCACCAGTTGGCCAAGATCATGCTTTAATTGAAACTACTGAGCAAGAGAGACCTGCGATACAACTGCAGTGTTGTAACTTTTTCATAAATACAATTAAATTTGTATTAGAAGTTGAAGGGCAGCATCCATGAGTCAGCTAGGAGAGAGAGAGAGAGAGAGAGAGAGAGTGGAGGGTGGATGAATCGAACTGGTCCTTGCAATAAGTCAGTCTCAAACAAGTGTTAATTTCTTTCATTAATAAGGATAGGACACCTTGTCCATTAGAAAAAGTAATCTGCCAAGACTTCATTGAGATTTCTGGTTATCAGAAAAAGTCATTAATAAAAAAAAAAATTGTATAGAGACATGCAGTACAGCACACATTATGATGAACAAGGCATGGAAGACAAGTTTTGATGGAGGGTAGCCGGCTGTAATGTCATGTGTGGGTGGAGACTTTCCCAGCTTAACAATGCAATATGATGCTCTCGGGTGTCCAGCTGGATGGTGATGTAGTGTTTCCAGGACACCATTCAGCTGGGTACCTGAGAGATTAACATCACTCTAATATATTTATTTTATAGTAGCCTTGGTAATCAAAGTTATTAATAATATTCACTGAAAAACATGAGGAGATAGTAGGGAGACTAAATTATGATGTCTTATGGGCTACATTGATCAGCAGGGCAAGAATTAAGTAAGCAATACAAAAGTAAGCACAGCCTAGCTTAGCTGGCAGACTGAGCTGATCACAAACTATGAAATTTTTTTTCAAAATAAAGATAAAAGATAAATTATAAATGGTGCCACAATCAGTCTTGATCGTGTAAGCCAAGATTCTCAAGCTTACAGCTCCATGAACCACTATTAAATTTCCCTAACAAAGGCAAACTTACTGGAAAAAAAAGCTTTGATTTTATTATAAAAACATAAGAATTTTTTAAAACAATAGTAACAAATAGCAGCTTGTAATTAATTAATTTAGGTGATGGATAGGCTTGTTTTTTGTTGCAAGCCAAGTCAATTTTGCTCAATTTCAATCTCAATTCAGACTCAGGCTTCAGTCAATTCCTGTATTTCATATTTATCTTGACCAGGTATGAAAATCCATGCTCACACAAGTAAGTAATAACACATTTTGCCTTAATAAAAAAATGTATTTCAGTAACATGAAGGAGAGAATAACTACGATCAAAAAATTATGAATGAAGTGACAAACGGAACGATTAGTCGCACATGCACAATCATGCGTGTTGCAAGTGCGAGACAGCCAGTCAGCCGCCTATAACCGACTCTTAGCGAAGATCCGAGCGTACGGTATATCTGATCAGATTTGCGAATGGATACACGATTTTCTAACTGGTCGGTCACAGTATGTCGTTGTAGACGGGGTAGCCTCTTCTAAACTAGATGTTACTTCGGGCGTTCCTCAAGGAAAGTGTAATAGGACCACTTCTTTTCTTAATTTTTATAAACGATCTCAGGTGACAATGTTATTGCAGGATGCGATTTTTTGCTGATGATGCACTTATTAATAGGGAAGTGAGGTGCTCTGACGATTGCTTAGAAATTCAGTGCGATCTTGATGTTATTTCGGAATAGTGCCGTGAATGGCAGCTTACACTTAATTGTAAAAAGTGCAAGGCAATGCACATAAGTAATAAAAAGACTCCACTTGCTCAGGAGTACAAAGTTAACAATTCAGTTGTTGACACTGTGGATTACCCTGAAGTATCTAGGCATAACAGTACAAAGCAACATGAAATGGGACTTGCACATAACTTCCGTTGTAGGCAAAGCTAATTCCAAACTACGATTCATAGGACGTATTTTGAGAAGTTGTAATGCTCATACAAAGGAAATAGCGTACAAAACACTAGTGCGTCCGCATTTGTAATACTGTTATGGAATTTGGGATCCGTATCGCAAGGGTTTGATTGACACGTTAGAGAAAGTACAGAGAAGAGCTGCTCGATTCGTGACTGCTAGTTACAGTCATTACGTAAGTGTCACAGAGCTGATTCGTGGGTTGGGCTGGCATTGTTTGGCGGACAGACGACATCATTTTCGTTTGAATTTGCTGGAGAATATGCGAAAATCTTTAAGTTACGAGTGCAACGAAATACTTCTTCCCCCAACCTATTTAGGTCGCAACGACAGGAGGGATAAGATTAGAGAAATAAGATGCCGTACTGATTCATTTATGTATTCCTTCTTTCCTCGATCTGTTCGGTATTGGAATGCGCAGAATTAGGATTGGTGTTTAGCATCCTCTGCCACCCACAGTATTTGTGATTTGCAGAGTATAGATGTAGATAATGCAAATCTTGTCGCGAGCCCCCTACAATCAACTGCCAAACACCCAGAGGTTTGCATTGCCCACTACGAGAGACCCTGCTGGAAACAATTCTCTCCTCGGGAGGTAAATCAGTCAGAAGATTACGCAGACAACACTGTCTCAATGGAGGAGCCAAAGGTATTGAAGCAAATACAGAGCTCTACATCTGATATATAATCCTACCTTCAAAATACAGGACAAAAATAATAATAATAGATCAAACACTCAAAAATTAAACCATTGCCAAGTTTTTCCATCTTTGGCCAGGTCAATGACGCAAAGCAATGGTTTACCGTAGATTATTTCAGCCAGAGAGAGTGAAAGAGAAATCTAGACAGGGCTCACGTGATCTTGATTTACACATGTCAAACACACAAGGATGTAAAATGGTACCACACACAAAAACAAATTAAACCATTACTAAAAATGAAATCTACAGTATTGAAACAAATTTTCATTGAAATAGAGTAAAAAAAAAAAACTCGCACAACTCTAATACTTAAAGCTTCAGTAATGAATAGAAAATAAGACATTCATAGTAATCGTGGTAGACTACTACAAGCCATGGTGCCAATTTACCCACACAGCTTTCTTTATAGCTGAATTCTGGCATTCAAATTTTATTTGTGCCTGACACTGTCTGCAGTTGAAAGTTAATGTACCATCTTGTACGTGAAAATTTGTATGCGATATTCATCTAAGACTAAAAACATTTTCTAAATCTCTATAACCTATCTTAACATCCTAACGTTAGTGTACATTTTTTACATTATCTCTCTTTATTATATTTAACAACAAAATCATGAAGGCAAGGAGTTTCATACCATCATTACAACTGTATTATTTAGAGTAAACATGACTGATTATTTTAACAAGGCAGAACTGTATATCTTCCCACAAGCACAATAGTAGAAATGTAAAAAAATTGTTGTTACATTTGTGCTGGCACTAGGTGTAAGCAATAAGAGGACACTCAATGATGTGAAATCACTGGTCACAACAGACATGTTCAGCAAAAATTTTTTTTTTTTTTTTTACTTTTCTCAAATTATGAGAACAATTTCCAAGTCAGTGCCTAGTATGTTGTATAGATGACAAATTTGTAACATTCTGGCAGAACTAACTAAAACAGGAGGGCGAGGTATTCAAGAAAACAAAGATCAGACAAAGGGGGATTAGTGCCCCCAAGAGCTGTTATTTAGAACAAATTGTTACTCAAATAAACGTAAATAATAAAATAGCTTCACATACATCACTGGGATTACTGGAGATCGCGATTCCGCCAGGAGTTGTCATCATAATACTGCAGTGGTCAAACGCAAGTCTCCACTATAAATTATTCCCTAAGTACATTTAACGGTTTCATACTGGTCCAGGCTGTATTACAACATAATTTGTGCTTGAAAATAATGGTCCAGACTGTATTACAACGGAATTACTGCTTGATAATAATACGTCTTGCGACTGACTACATCAGTATTTCAACGATATTACTATATGTTGTTGTAGCGGAATCGCGATCTCCAGTAGACCCAATGTGTCTTTGTTTTCTGTACAGTACTGAAAAAGTTTAGATATCACTCCATTAAAGTGGAAACTAAAGTTCTGTATGAGCTAAAAAACATACCTATTCAACATTAAAAACTGTATGGACTTTTGCAAAGCAATTTATTTCTATGTTTCAACTGACATACTTAAATACATGGTGAATATGACGTGATTCCAGTTATATAGGTTAATTACTAACATGAGCTCGGTCATATAATATACCACACGGCCAACAATACTTGTATACACGATAATACGAAAGGAGCGGCCATGTTGTTGTGTGGTAGCATCAATACATGAGCTGTACGACTCCACACACACATAACAGAAGTAAACCCACCTCTTGTTTGACGCGGACGGCATTAACTGTCTCCATACCGCCTCCTACTGTTGTCTGGACAGAGTAATAAGCAGTATTACCTACTCTCACAGCAACAGCAAACACACAGCTGATATCCAACGGTTTCCATAAAAAGATACTACGTGTTCGAAACGAAACATTCCATTCCCAGTTACCAGTGTTAATATAAAAAGTGTACCCTTCAGAGATAAATATTCCGAAATTGGTAAATGTGTTAGGATTATTTTCTCAAATGTATATCGCCAAAAAAGTCACGTAACAGAGTATAATTTTGCCAAATATCAGATTATGATAAATTATAAATATGTAATGAAGAGAAGGCTACTAAAGTAATCAATTCAATTGCGAAGTGGCGCATACACCGTTGGCATTATTATTAAATTTTTATTATTGTTTTCTTCATGATTATCTTATATCCTTCCAGTGTTAAATTTCAAGCCCCCCCCCCTTTTCCACACTACTTTCACGAATTTTAATTTTATATTCCTTCAGTAATTTTTTCTTTGTTTAAAGAAAATAACTGTACATCAAACAAATGACAAAATTACTAAGCAGATACGAGGACTCTCACCATAAGCACTTTCATTGAGTAGAATACATTAGCGAACGAAACTCACAATTCTGATTAGTGGGGAATATTTTCTGCTCAGCGTTAAGTATCTCTGCATTTGTTATTCCTATCAGCTGATTCAAGCTGTGAATGTGTTGTATTGTTTTGTAATACGGCGTAAAGACGAGTAAAAAAAAGTGATATGGATACATTACAAGTGGCACACATTAAACAGGAGGTATATTTCTTTCTTTCAAATATTTGTGGAGACATTTAGTACGTGAATTGCTTATTACAATTCAGAGAATAAGTATCTGTCGATTCACTCATTGAAATAGTGTGTAATGCTAATGGGGTATATGTACATTAAACAGTCGTAAGTCAGCTTATTTTCTCTATTAACAAATTTAAGTTCAGTTGTAGTTGTTGTTGTGTGTATGAATTTTTAGATTTGATATACGCCGTTCGCTTTGATATGTCCTGTTTTATCATTTGAGGCATATCAGCAGATTGCTTTACAGCACCTACGAATGCTGTTTTGAAGGATTTAATTACGCTGAATTTGATTGTTTCTACTAATCTAGTTTTCCATTACAATACATCTTTATGTAGTGATTCAAGACTCTTTTCCACAGTTTTGGCCACACTTGGTGTTTATGTGGTTTGTGTTGTTGATCACTGTTGCCATTTACTTTGCATGTGCTGTACAGTGATTACTATCAAGCTGTATGGTCTGCTATTTTTTTCCTTGAATGTCCTGCCCTCTTGTTTAAGTCAAATCTAATTATTATTATTATTCGTGATTCACTAAAGGTGTGTGGCGTAGTGTGCATTGAACCTATCCGAAAGTGTAATAGTTTGGAAGGGATATATAATTAGATTATAGTTCTGACAATGCATTGTAAATTATTATGTGTTGAATAGTGCAAAGAACGCTGAAGAAAATGAAATTGTTTCCTAATTAATTGGTTATTTTATATCAGCTTGTATTTTTTTATTGCTTGTAGCAAATACCATATCTAGTTTCCTGATAAATTATTTACACATGTGATATTAAGAAGAGGTATGTTTCTCAGAGATGTTATTCTTGGTTTACTAAAATACTGACTTACATTTTGCAGCAAATAACATGGCATGGAACATAAAGCAAACACAGTAAAATAATTAACAAAATAAGTACTTTGGCATATACATATATAAACTTTAAATTTATTTTCAGTCAAATGTGAATATTGTAACAATTTGCATGCAATATTTTCTGAAACTAAGATCTGTTAAATATATAGGTATACAGATTTTAGGTAGGTTTCATTCAGCAGTAACAGTCATTTCTGTTACGACTTGAAGCTTTTGTGATCTCACTGAAGGATTCCATTTTTTTCATGAGTGGTGGAGTAATATCCAGATTGGGATATCACTGCAACCACTTACCGCCTCATGATATAAACACTTCCGGATGGAGAGAGTATGATATCACTATGTTGCTGAATGTGATGCGTACATTCTGTGTGCAGCTTCAAATGTCATTAACGGGGCCTTCCACAGAAAGTAGTTCATCACTAATACGTTCGATATCGTGAATCGTTAATTTTGCACCAGTAGTACAGAAATAAATTCATTAGTGATGAAGTTTTGATGCAGTCTGAACCTCACTGAAATGTAACTATCGAACACCTTATTGTGGATACCTAATTTATGTGTCATATTCTATCACTTTTACTGTCATTTACATCTTAATGCAGCCTGGACCATATTGAAATGTAACAGCCACACACCATAGTGCAGATACCTAATTTCCAAATCGTGTATCTTCTCTGTTAGTATGGTCCATTCATATTAATGATTTTAATAGCAATTTCAATCACGTGTGGAAATATAGAAGATTGGAATCAAATTAAAATCAATGGAATTGTGATTAATATCATTAACGTTACAGGAACCAAGGTTATAAATAAAATGTTACAATTATCAGTTTGGAATATTGTTAATATTTTAATAATATTGTTAATTGTGCAAGAAATAATTTTCTTTAAGTTTTTGAATCCATAATTTTTTATTAGTATTAGTTATGTTCTATGGCCTAACGTGTATTCACAAATCGATCGAAGGCTGAATACGTCACACACAGAAACATACTCTCTCCATCCAGAAGTGTTTACACCGCGAGATGGTAAATGGATATAGCGGTATCCCAATCTAGATATCACCTGAGTGGTGTCACCTCACATTCTCAGGGGCTTTGAGACGTGAATACACTGCATAGTCTGCACCCTGTTTCTGTCGCAGCAACAAATGCTTCTTGGGACTAACAATTTCTGTTTTGTTAGTGACCTGTTCACTGATGAAATTAGCTTTGACTAATTTGCAATATTAAATACTTTTACACCTTTTCATCCTGTACACTAACTACCGTATAACTTTTAACCATTACCCATGTGTACCTGAAGCAAAGCTCAGTATTTACTTCCATAACATTGGCACTAGAATGGAATTAGTGATGTCAATATTGTTTTTCTTCCAAAGTACCCAGTGTTAATGTCTTGCAGTATGAACATGCCTAGAGAGCCATTTATTTGAGTGGCAGTATTTATCATGTAAATTTTAAATATTTCCACAATATTTGGATTAAACCACAGTAGAAGGTGTGCATGACAACATGATTACTTCAGTATACCATGATTAATTGCTACTTGTGAATCAAACTGCATGACTATCCTACAAATATCATATTTTACTGTCAGCCATCTTTCTGGTTATTACCCGCCTCTGATAACCTCAACATTTAGGCGTAAAGCCATAAGTTAAAAAAAATATTTCTGATTATATATTTTTAATAATATTGTCTTCAACACTGTTTCAGTAATAACTAAATTATGGATAGAAACACCATATGGAAAAACTAATTATACCTTTCTACTTAACCATTTATTTGACTGTGAGCTTTTTACATGATTTTTTAATTTTACCCCTCTTTGTCAACTTATCATATTGGAGGCTATATAGACAACAACTGCAAACAGGATTACTGGAGATCGTGATTCCGCCTGGAGTTGGCATCGTAATACTGCAGTGGTCAAATACAAAACTCCACTAGAAATTCTTTCCGAAGTACATTTAACGGTTTTATGCTGGTGCAGGCTGTATTACAACCTAATTTCGGTTTGAAAATAATGGTCCAGGCTGTATTACAATGGAATTACTGCTTGAAAATAATACATCTTGCGACTGACTACAGCGGTATTACAATGATATTATTTAATGTTTTTGTAGCAGAATTGGAAACATAAAAACAAGGAAGGAATATTTCAATGTCACTCTATATCCTAGTTGTTTAGTGGCAAATTTAATCTGGCTCCTATTTTCACTAGTCGCTTACATAAACCAATATTAAAAAATATATTAAATGAAAAAGATGAAATGGTAACAAAACTATATCTGTTTTCAAGGATTGTGGATACTAGCAGTTTAAAATTAATCATATTCTTTGTAAGTATCAAACATGGTTCTATTATAATAATTTGAATCAAATTTGTAGTGTGTACCTTTAGCCATAATTCCTATTACTCTAATGCAATAGCCTAATGCTTGAAAATAAATTAGACTTAAAGTATTAAGATGCTAATTACTTTTTCAAAAAAGGAGAAAATGTTTCTCTTATACTATAGAATTTAAATCCATATTATGATCCTGTTTTTATACACTTTGAATATACTGTGTATTTATAGTAACATTTTTCTCAGTTTACCATATCTTTCAATTGGATTCTCCAGAAAGTTATTTTTCCCTCAAACTTATTTCATCTGTCACATCACAGGGGATATTCCTCCATACATCTGTGACGATATTTTCAATATATTATGCTGATAGTAAAAAAGTGCCAGAAAGCTTGCATCAATTTAGTTACATCAGCATCACCATAACACTTTGGTATTTTATTTGAACGGTTTTGTTATTTCAGCTATAGCCAAGAGACATCCTAGTTTTGAGTAAGAAACAATGGGAGAGACAAGATTCAGAGTATATTGTTCCAAGGATTTGGAGTCGAGTCCCAGAATTGCTTCTCTTGCACCACAGTTAATCCTAAACTGAAAATGATCTTTGCCTACAGTCTCTTCTTCTATTCTTTGTATTATTCTGGTCAGATAGTTCGAGGAATGTGCTAGACTTATAGTGCTATCATTCTCATATTTATCAGCTGGTGCTCTTTTTGAAATTGTAAAGATGATGCTTTTATGAAAATCAGTTGCATCTGCCCTGTTTTGTAACTGCTTGATATTGGTTTGAATAATCTTGACATTCCTTCTTTTCTAAGGGGACTGAGCATGGTTGGTGAGTGGTTAATACTCCAGCCTCACATTTGGGAGGTTTGAATCCCTGTCCGTGCATCCAGATTTGCGTTTTCCATGGTTTCCCCACATCACTCGGGATGCTTCCTTCAAATAGGCCATGGCCGAATTCCTTGCTCTTCCTTGCCCCAATCCCATCCCACCTCTAATTACCTCGCTGTCCACAAGCCGTAAAGCCCAAGCAAAAAAAATGCATTCCAGTCATTTGTGATTATTAGATACTTTTCCTCCATATATTGGATTAGTTCTTCAATTTCATCATTTATCAGTATTTTCATAAGATCTTTCTCTGTTGTTGGCATATACCCTTGTGCTAATGTGGTTTTTAACAGGCTGAGTTTCTACCATCATCAAACTAATCCAGTCACTAAGTTATCTATAAAACAAACCTGTTTCCTTACCATCTTGTTTACTGTAAATGTTAGGCTGAAAGACGCTCATTGAGTGAAAAAAAATGACCATTATGGTTTCTTGACACGTTATTCGCAGTATGGCACTTACAAAAATCAGCCAGAACCCATTTTGGCTAACTCAAAAGGACAATGTTCGCATTTGGTCCAGGTCACATTCTATGATGCCTTTCATACTTTTTTTAGAGCCTTGTAATGTGGTGGGTAAGGAGAGTATTATATACTAAATGCAGCCTGGACCGATTCATCGTGAAAACAAAGAGTTGGATACTGATAAGCCACAATGTTTTGTGTTTGTTTTTAAGAAACCACTATTTGTTGTGTTCTTTTTTGTTTTGTTTTGTTTGTTTGTTAAATTGTCGTTTTTTTGGTCTTGAACCAAATACCACTCCAGTAGCTCTACTGATAGTTCTGTGTTCCCAAAACTGGAAATACTTTGTATTTTTGCACTGAATCTTACTAATCCCAACGACATCTAATTAAATAGTCATTTCTAAAATTTTCTACATGACCTTATTCTGGCTTCTAACATTCCACACTCTGACTTGTATAATGTTTCTATCCAGTATAATTACTCATTTCTGAGTAGCCATATCTTGAGACCTGGTTAGGGGACTATTTTACTTTTGGAATATTTTGGACAGGAAGAAGCTTATGAGTCTATATGAAATTTTTGAGGATTAAATGGCTTGGGGATACCGTTTAGATCATTAATACAGTGGTTTCCTATTTCATTCTTTATCCTGATGCTATTAATTGTTTCTGATTCATCCACCTTCGGTGGTGATATTTTGGCTGGAAGAGGCAAATATAGTCTCTTCCAATCCATAGTACCTTTTATATACATATACAAAATTAAAATCTGTAGACAGACATAAATGATAATGTGTTGAATTGTTCCAAACTTACTTCCATTTCTTACATCTTGGAAGAAGTTGTGAAAGTTTATTTAATAATTTATATCTGCTTTTGGTGTCATGAAGTCTTTGATGTTAAAAGTTCATTGATTAGTAACTGGTTCTTCAGTTGTCAGTAAGGGTTCAATTATTATTATATTGTTGTTGTAGTTTTTTTTTACATATTCGCAAATTTTGTATTTATTTCAATATTTATTTATCCTAGTTTTATTTCTGGTGATGTGAAAGTAGCCTGTTAATATTATATTTTACTGATTCTTACAGAATGATACCTCAAAATATGATGTTCAAGAAGATGTTTTGTTGCCATATATTCCAGAAAGGTATGATTGTTAATCTCATTCTTAAACAGTGAGAACTATTATAACATTATTGTGGTAGAGAGATTATGAAATATCGTATTGAAATGATGGTAAAACCCCTTAATGTGTCATTGTACAATAATGTTGCATATCTTAAAGATTCATTGATTTGTTTAGTGCATTGCAATGTTCCTAATAGTGCCTGGTGGTGAGTATGTAGAGTATCAGTTGACAGAAGGAACATTCCTGGTTATTGAGGTCCTGCCAGAATGTGCTTCACTCTCCACTGAGTGGCTGTGTTTGAAGCCGTTTTGCCATTCCTTTATCTGTGTGGTGGTCTTTGCTTTCCTGTCTATTCTTGAACAGTTTCCTACTAAAAATCACCAACCTTATTGCAATATTTAGTGCAATATCATTGTTCATTTTTTTTGTATTTTTCTAAAATGAACACCCAGTGGCCCTCACATTTCCTACCTCTTTGATACATGGTCTGTTGGTTATTGGCAACTTCTGCAGGCTGCAAGTATGTTATATTATGTTTACTTAAATCTTTGAACTAAATCAAGCCTTCCTACCTTAATTTGTTTACACTCGAAAAATGTTGGTCCATATTTGACAGAATTTTGTTTTGAGTTTTAGGATCTTCAGCTCTGTCCTGCTAACAATCCTTTCTATGCAGTTGATCAGTTTGATTGCTTCCTGTATGTTTTCTGATTACAATTGCAAAGTCATCTGCAAAGACTAACCAGTTGATGTTTATGCCTCCCAATTTTCACTATTTCCGAATATTCTTACCCGTATTTTATTTTCGTCCATTACTTTGCAATATTTGCAGCGTTTATACTTTCCCGTGATTATCATTTGTCTGTGTCTCCTCCCATCATCCTGATCATCACAATTACTACCTTATTCATCTCTGGTTTTGGTAATGTGGTAGGTCTCAGTGTGCATATCCAATTCTGTTACCATATTTCTCATCTATAGATATAATTAAGTTTTATTTCAAAATGTAGAAAAGTGTATTAATGTTTATTTTTTGTGGTGGTCGTTCTTCCCTCTTCTGTGCTGAATGATAAGTTTAGTTTTCTTATCCTTCCTTGTTAAATGTACTTTAAGGGTCAAATATAAGTCAAGATGGTATTTCAGCAAATATGAGTCTAGAACCTTTCAAACAATTATACAAAATGTGATTGTCTCTATTTGTGTTTAATACTTTTAAGTTCTCCATGCTCAAGAGATTTTATTCTCCCTAAGGTTGAAACATAGGTCAAGTTTGTGTTTGGTCAGATCAGGTCAACCTGTCATACTCTATGACCTTAAAAACTGGAACTGTTTTAGACCCGTGATGATATGCCAAAGTGGTCATGGGCTTACACTAGTTTTGAACAAAGCCCATGTTTCTGACCCATAAAGGATAACCAGTCTTACCATAATCATATATATTTTTACTTTTAGGTTTTTAGTCATCCTCTTTTCACATATCGCTCCAGCTGTATCTCCCCTCTTGCTCAATCAAGTTTCCTTCTGCTCTTGTTATTCCACCCAGATATCTAGATGTATCTACCTGGGTCAGCATTATCCCCTTGGTGCCCTTGATGTTAGTTTACAATTTTGTTTGCTGCTAACCAGTACTTTAGTCTGCTTTGTGTTTTCTAATTTTTCTTTCCACAGCCTGAGACTCTGTTGTAGGTCATCTTCAGTGTCAGCTATGATTACTAAGTCATCGGCAAACAGGAGTTCCCTTCTGCCACCAACCCTGATTTGCTCACTAATTTAATGTATACTCACTGATGTTAAAAAACGATTTTACATTTTCTTTATCCTATTGATGATCTTTTCAGTAATTCCTTTCCTGTTGAAGCACTAGAACTTGCAGTATTCTATTATAAACCTTTCCCAAATCTGTGAATGCATGATACAGACTTTTATTTCCTTGTCTTGGAATTGTCCTACAGTAAACAAAGGATGAGTTGTACTCTTTCCTTTTAAAGACTCATAATTGGATTCAATTATATTCGTGAATTTTTTAAGCCTGTTGTCCAGGATTCTTGTAAACACTTTGTAAGCATAGAGGGGCCAGTAGGCAACATCTCTGAGACTGGAGAGCTTCGGCGAATGAGGAGAGTCGAGTTGGAGGCAGGACTCGGGAGGTAGAGGCTGATGTTGCTGGAGGATAAGTTGGTTTAGGTACGGCTCCGACGGAAAGGAGAGGTGTTTGCTTCGTGTGGTATGTTGCGACGTGTATATTCTGCATAGTGCAGTGTCGTAAAACAGTTGAGAACAGTGACTATGCTAGTGGTAAAGCAGTCAGTGAAAACCACAAAAGATAGTCTCCTTATCGCAGAGTGTTGTGTGTGAGATTTCGTGGGTATAAGTAAGTGTTTGTGGTGATGTCATAACGCAGGAGCCTGCTTTCTTTGAATATGAAGTTCTGATAAATGATTCACCGTCAAACTTGTAAAAGATGGTAGGTCACACTTAATTTTTGAGGAAATAAAATTGTTATTTCGCAACTGCTGAACAATCACTTAAAAAAACCTAATGTTTTCTGAACTATTTTCCAACGTTATGTTGGTGGTGACCTGATCTGAGCTTGTTTATTAATTGTCATTATGCTAAAAGCAAATAGCAGTTTAAAGCCATTTTATGTGTTACAACTTCCAAGAGACATCCAGTAAGTTTTCATTCCTTTGAAGTCACCCTCACTCAAGTATATTACCTTTATTCATATACAGTGGCATCAGTATGCGTGATCTCCATTTGTTATGCATTTTTCATTCTAGCCACATTATCTGCAGGATATTGTGTTCTCAGTCAACACCATAATATCCCAGCGCTCTCACCAAACATCTGATGGGCTAGGTGCTTTTCCTGTTTTAATTTTCCCGTAGTCTTATCTGTCTCTTCCCTTGAGTCACCATTTCTGATCCTGACACTTCTGGCATTTCTTCTAGTTCTTCTCTGTTGTTTCCTACATTCAAAAGCTGAATTATTAATCCCATTATCTATCTTCAACTGTTAAATTTATGAAATAATTTTACCACTCTTTTCCTTCACTACACTTATACGTCCCAAGTTTTTTGTACCATTCTTTGGTTGTTTCTTCCTTTACTGTAGCACTTGTTCTCTTTGCTATCTTGTTAGCTTCCTTGTATCTTAATGTTTCTTCATTGACTGATGGCGTCAACTGGAAGACAACTTACTATTAAGGCCATGTTACTAATAATACATCAGAATAGAGACTGACATTTCTTTGATTGGTGATACTTTCATAGACTATGAATTTGAAACATATTTTGTGAATGTTTTACAACTCAATTGCATCACTGTTGTAAGGTGTAATGTGTAACAATTGTAACTTAGTAAAAAGTGTGGTAGTTAGCAATATATCTTGTACATTGAATTGTTATTGGTTATTAATATATCCTACGCCTGTAAATATCTTTATTCGTGAATTTTAGTACATATATGTAGTAAAGGAACTGATTTTTTTCTCATTCTAGGGCAACAATTAAATTTCAACAAAGCCTGTCTCAATGTGGTGACCACAAAGATTCTGGTGTGGTAGACAACACATCAGCTGTTAGGCCACTACAGTTTACTTGTGCTAAATGTCTGGATATTTATACTTTCACAGGGATTTGCTAATAAGGCATACTTTCTCTCATGACCAATACGTCAATACTCCACGTACATCTGCCAAAGATGTGGTCAGGTTTCTGCAGATCTGTCAACATTATATGCCCACATGGCTTCTCATAACAGCAAAATTAGGTTTGAAGCAGCAACCATTATTTCAGCTTGTGTGTGCTTTTTGTGCACAGATATTTTTGTCTTGGAATTCTCTTAACAAAACACGTGTTTGAACATGTCTCGGCTGTCTCTTGCCCCTTATATGTCTGTATTGATTTCTCAGAAGTCTTTCAAGATTTGAGAAGGCTCCAACTCCATCAGGACTCCAGCAGATCTTCACAACTTTTCTTGTACATTTTTGCAGAAAAGGTAAGAATGAGAGTCTCTATTTTAATTTAAGATGGCAGTAATGCTTTTGTGATACATTTTTTCAGATTAGATCATCTTTTTTTGCTGTTGGAATAAAAAAGTATGTTGCAATACAGTAAAAACAGTTGGAGACATATATATATAATTGTTCCAGGATTTCTCTCTTAATATAAATTTGTGATTTTCCTTTTATTAATATAGAATATATAGACTAACAGTTAAGAATAATATAATGTCTTGTTTGTGATGTCTAGTATCAGTTTCAAATTCTTAGTGAACAATGATTTATCAGTCTTGAATGATCCCAGTTCTAGATTTAATAAATGATGTTTCTACATCACACACAGTATTGTTATAGTTAAGATAATATTATTGTTAGGAAGACAAGTAAATTGAACACTACAAATGAATCACCTTTGTTTAGTGATTTTAAGAAACTATGAAATACCCAAAACATTTTTCCCAGGCAGGTAAAGCTTTAAAAAATTGGATTGTAGATATATCAGTTCTGATCTTGTTAGACAGTCTCAGGTTTTATGGATTAAAAAGATTTGTATTAAGACCTTATATTTCATTACTCAATATGAATTTGTAGATATTCACAATTGCTTTAGATTTTTGTTACTGAATTTTCAGCAGAATTTAAATAAGTTAGTAAATGATTCACATAATATGTTTTATATTATAGTTGAGTAAATTTCTATTTATGTCACTAATGGTCAATGAATTTCGAAGGATATTTGAGATACTCACCTTGATGTATTGGTATAAATAATAAGGAAAATAAAGCAACAGGCATTGAATTTAATGCCTGTATGGTACTGATTCAGTATTAAACTTTCGGTCCAGCCACTAGTGGGTTGAATATGCAGCAAACTGAATCTCTATAAGCAGGTTACAAATGACATAATTATTATTTTTATATTGTTGATACTCAGCAAGAGCCTTTTTTTTCTAGATACTTGTGAAATTACATTTCCCCTTTGGCTTGTCTTACAGGACCAGGGTTGAGAAATCTGATCAGATCAGGATTCATGTGAAATGATGATCTAAAAATTTTCAGAATTTTATTTGAGAATATCTACAACCATACTCTGCAATCCACCAACATTATGGGTGGCAATGGGTGCTAAGCACCAATCTTAATTTTGTGCATTTAAATCCTGAAGAGCATGAGAAAAGAAAGAATACATAAAAGCATCTTGTTTTTCGAATCTTTTCCCTCCGGTCATAGTGTCCTAAATATGTTGGTGGAAGAAGTATTTCATTGCATTCATGCGTCAAAGAATTCACATATTCTCCAATAAATTAAGATGCTAATGACATCGTCTGTCTTCCAAACAATCCCAGCCCAATCTACAGTTTGTGTCAATTCTGTGATGCTTTGATAAGGGCTGTAGCAACCAGTCACGAATCGAGCAGCTCTCCTCTGCACCCTCTCAACTGAGTCAATCAAGCCCTTGTGATACAAATCCCAAACTCCTCAACAGTAATCCAGATGTGGACACACTAGTGTTTTATATGCTATTTCCTTTGTGTGAGCATTACAAATCCTCAAAATATGACTTATGAATTGTAATTTAGAATTAGCTTTGTCTATGACAGAAGTTATGGGCAAGTCCTTTTTCATGTTGCTTTCTACTATTACCCCCAGATACTTCAGTGAATCAACCGTGTCAACAAACGAATTTTTTACTTTGTACTTGTGAACAAACTGATTCTTTCGTTACTTATTCGCTTTGCTTTGCACTTTTTGCAGTTAAGTGTAAGATGTCATTTATGACACCATTCAGAAATACCATCTAAATCTTGCTGAATTTCTAAGCAATCGTCTGAACACCTTATTTACTTATAGATAAGTGCATCATCGGCAAACAATTGCAACCAGCATTTAGCTTTGTCACCGAGATCGTTTATTGCACTTCCTTGAGGAACACCAGAAGTAGCATGTAGCTTAGAAGAGGCTTCCCCGTCAACAACGACATACTGTGACCGACCAGTTAGAAAATCACGGATCCATTTGCAAATCTGATCCAATATACTGTATGCTTGAATCTTCACTAAAAGTCAATTGTGTGGTACAGAATCAAAAGCATCCTGAAAATCCATGAAAATTGCATCAAATTGTGAACCTGCATCGATAACTTTTATTACGTCATGGGAAAATAAGGCGAGTTGTGTTTGACACAATCTCATCCTCCGAAATCCATGTTACCATGGTGTAAGTAACTCGTTCTCATCTAGAAACTTCATAATGTTAGAGCATATGACATGTTCCAAAATTCTACTGCGGACAGATGTTAAGATATATTGGTAAATAATTCCTAGGATCACTCCGATCTCCTTTCTTGAAAAGAGGAATTACCTTGGCTATTTTCCAGTCAGAAGGTACTTTTTTTTTCTTCTAAAGATTTATGGAATATAGCTGACAGAAATGGTTCAACTTTCTCCGTATAGATGAAACTAGTTTTTTAACTCTTTTAGTATTCAACACGGGTGAAAACTGAAAATAATAAACTAAAGTAGCATTTTTATTAAAAGATGTGTTCAAACTTAAGTAAAGTCTGTTGTGCAAGTTGACATGAATTAATAGACAGTCAGGTTTGGCACTATCCACACACATGGCAGCTTGTGAAATACCCCTTGCTGGCAGTTTTATTCAAAAAATGTTTTTAATGTTATGGTGGCTGAATATAAAAGCTTGTTATGTTTGCATAAACTGTTATTAGCATGGTTAATAATCGCATGTGTCAGTTAAACCAGGTATCTGTAACCAAGCAATGTACAGGCAACAACTGACGTCAACTCTTTCTTGTAATATTAGCATCTGAATTCTCAGACGTGCTGTGGTAGTTATGCAATTACAGGAAAAGATAAAGGCATCAATACAGTTAATTTCTCAAATAATATTCCTAAATGGTAATTAATGGTGTGAAATATTTGTGTTATTAAGAAAGTATAAATGAAATAAAACTAACAGTACGATCCTAAAATGTAAAAAATTTAATTTGAGGTCAAATATTTCACTTTCTCAGACAAAATATATTCGAACACATGAAAGACCATCTCGTACACTTTAAAGGCATTTCACGAAACTAATATTTGGTTATGTTATATGCTAATGAAACTAAGAGATACTTCTATGTAAGCTGTGAAATTTTATGATCATATTATACTGTATAAAACAATTCCATAACTTATATTTTTGTTTAGTAAGTGATACAATCGTTTTAAGCTCCAGTTATCATTCAGTACTTACATAACTTGAAAATCAAAGGCTTTCCCTGACTTAACTGCCTAAGCATTTACTGATATAATTCAGCCAATCAGAACACACCATGAAAACTAACTGGAGAATTGCATTTCTAAATGATCAAAATTCTACCCACACAGTAAAACAATTGAGAGGTTATGTTGTTGACCTTCAGAATGAGTTAAAAACTGTAATATTGGATACAATAAAGTACATAGGTTACCGAATTTGATGTAAAATTATCAAATAGTATGTCTGGTTTGCATAATTTTTATCTGGTTGACAGCATGTTGTTATTGGTGTAAAAAAATAATGCTAACATTATATAATAATTAAGTAACGGTAGTTTAAGAAGGTGCATCATCAGTATGCAAAGGTTTTATCTTCCCCCAAAATTTAATCAGTTCTCGTTTAAATGGATTGAATAGTCCTATGAAATGACAACACTAAAAATCACTTGTTACTCCATATTTATTTTTCTTAGTTCCGTAATAACATCACACATTGATAAAGCACTACGCATCGTCGTTCACAGATACTAAACTGTGAATATGTTTTGACAGTGATTGAATATCACAAACTAACTACTTGACAAACCAAAAAAAAAAGTGGCAACCAACTCTGCTCACTATCTCTGTGTGCTTATGTAGACTCCATAAAATATGTAAACATATTACAAAGAGTGCCGACAGACGTTTCTCAAGTGTTAACAATTCGTTGTTAATAAAATCCATATAAAAATAATTATAAATTTCACAAAATCAGTCATTATAAAACCCCTTACAATGAAAGGCAATACTGTTTACATGCATATACACACAAAATCATCATCATAAACCAGTACAAACATCATGGTTCACATCAACACTTACAATTATAAATTTTAGTTAGTATTTCATATATAATACTGTACCTGATCATATTATATATCACTTACACAGATTCTCTCCATAAAAAATGTTTATTTACATGATGAATATGCACAAATTCACAATTAATCTCATGAAAAATATTATTATTACAGCTTTATCAATCCTTATTTCAGGATGTAGCCTCTTTAAGCCAAATGAGCTATAGTATTACAATTTATTTCTACATAGTTTTGTTGTAGTTCCTTCCAGGCTGTTCGATCTTGAGCAACGCTCTTCCAGTTCACTGCCTGTAACTCGACGTATGTCTCTATCCCAGGAATCCGGGGGGTCTTCCTCTTGCTCTTTTCAGGTTCCTTGGTATCCAGTCCAGTACTGCCGTAGTCCATCGGTCATCTCTTTTGCTGAGCCGTTTGACCAACCCATTGCCATTTTTAGGTCATGACTTCTTTTAAGATAGTCTGTCACTTTGGTTATTGGTTGCATGTGCACAGCCCTTTTCCTGTTTCTTCTTGTAAACCCTAGCATTGCTCTTTCCATACTTCGTTGGGCAGATCTCAGTTTTTGCTTCATGTGACTGGTTAGAGTCCAAGTTTGGCAGGCAAAAGTAAGGACTGGTAATACATATTGTTCAAATACCTGTTTTTTTTTTTTAAAAAAAAGATGTACTGACATGTTAGATTTAAAAACAATGGAATTTCTTCCATATGCTCTACAGCCCAGCTTTATGCATCTGTAGATCTCGGGCTTTGAGTCGCCATTCATGTTGATCAGTTGGCCAAGATAGATGTACTGTTCTACTGACTCAAGAGCAGCTCCTTTCATGTCTGCCTTGTCTTTGTCTTTTTCTGCCCATTTGTTTGGCATGATTTTGCTTTTTGACATGTTTATTTTAAGGCCCACTTTGCTGCAAGCTGCCTCTAGTTCATTTATCAGTTATTTTAGTTCTTCCAGACTGTTTGAGTATAAAACTATATCATCAGTGAATCTTAAGTTGTTCAGACTTCTTCCATTTAATCTCAACCATCTCTTTGGCTTTTGAATTTTTAACATCTCCAACTCCAGGACTGATGTGAATAGCATGGGGGATGTATAGAATCCTTGTTTTACACCTCTTTCTAGTGGGAACTCTTTGGTGGCTTCAGTGAAGTTGACAAAGGCAGTGGCAGTGCTCTAGATGTTGTGCAGTATGTTGATATAGCCTGGATTCACTCCTTGTTCTAGAAGGCTTGCATGATTGCTGAGTGATGGACTGAATCAAAAGCTTTTTTAAAAATAGATAAAGGCCAAATAGAGGGGCATCTTATATTCATTTGCTTGACTTATTACTTCGTGGATGACTTGGATGTGATCTGCCATGCTGAATACTGACCTAAAGCCAGTCCTGTTTGATTGGTTGTACTGTGTCCAAGGTACACCTGATGCTGTTATTGATTACACTGATAAACAAAAACAAAAATAAGCTTTAGGCGGAAATCTCGGTATCCAGCATGTGTTCTAAGACAATTGAAACTTGCTGATTCAGAATATGCAAACCGTTTGTCACTATCACCCACCATTCTTGAGATATAAGACATTAACCAATTATAGATGGTTAACAACTCACAGACAGAAGTTTCAGAAGAGCACTATTACTTGATGTAGTACTAATGAACACATACTAGATAGATCAATCTAGTAGAAGGTATAATACATATATAAATCATATACATATAAAATAAATGTCCATAGTTTACAGTGAGTTTGGTTTGAATTTCTTTGCTGTATAGTTGCGTTTGTGCTGAGCTATTTGGCATCTCACGCTGAAGCGTCCAGCAGTAATCATCCAACATTGCTGCACTCCCATTGCTGCACTCCATTGGCCCTGATAGCTTGACTTCATCACCGAGATGTCCTGATGAAACCGTTTGCCTTGTTCGTCGCTGACAGAACCTAGGTTCTCTGGAAAGAAATCGAAAGTTGAGGAGTTGAATTTTCAGGTACATTTTGGAACCCAGCATGCTGTACGCACTAATGAACTTCTGCACAACATTCACAAAGTCAGGAGATTAATAATTTCCAAGTAAAATGGCTACAAGTAATTTGAATGCCATACATGCATCTCTTTCAGTATCACCCAGTAAGTTCGAAATGGCTGTCAGCAATGATCTTTCTTATTTGTGGCACCTATGAACACACCTTCTTTCTCTTCTGCATAACTCAACTCCGGGAAACTTGTTGCACAGGTACCGAAAAGCATCTGAGTTGTTATCTAATGCCTTCACGAAGTTCTTTATGATCCTCAGCTTTATATGAAGTGGAGGCATGATAGCTTTGTCTTGCTCAGCCTCATAAGTTGCACGCACATCTCAAACAGATGTACTGCGGTGCCCACAACTTATCACTATCCAACTTCTATTCAAAGTATGGTTCATATGCTCTATTCAGAAACAGTGTAAGAGTCTATCGAGGGATTTGTCTGTCAGATAGTCGCACACATAGCAAAATAAAAGTGGTGAATCATACAACCTCTTGATGCCATCCTTTTTCCAAGAAAATAAAAAATAAACAATTGAAATAATAGTACTGTGGTCTCAAATATATGTTAAGTGTAACTGTATTTAAAATAGACTAAAACACAAATTTTCATTACAAATAATGAAAACTGACAAAATCATATTCGACGGAAGGTGTTCCATATAAATATGTATTTTTTTATATATCTTCGAAACATGACGTGGTACAGCAGAACGGTTTTTATGTTTGAAACCAGCACATAAAACTGCATTATAATATGTAAACGTGATGTCAGGTATATACAGCTTGTTGGTATGTGTTACCTTCGCAAACACTTTGTAAATGGATAGGAAGGAGGCTGATGGGTAGTTCTTAATATTTTAACTACATGCCTGTTTTATGTAACAACACAATCATTGCTTTGTTCCAGCTGGAAGAGACATTTTTCTCTTCGAGGCATTGTGAAAATACCTAAGCTAGGTGTCTGTAGGTTTCTTCTCCAGTCAATGGATAGACTTTCATAACCACTAGCTGATCCTTTTTACATTTCATGCACTGCCTATCTAACTTCAGATGGGAGGACTTCAGGAATTGGCTAGTCTCTGCTAGATGTCATTAAAGGATTTTCATCTTGCTTGCTGTATAAGGTCTGATACAAGTTCCTGATATGGTCCAATACTGCTGTTTTGTGTGTAATACATTTCCTTATCATTGTCTAAAGCTATTATTTGTTTCCTTGCTATCATTAATCTTTGCTTTGCTTTGCTACCTTATAGGCTTTCTTGTTCATTATGTCTGATCTAACCAGGTTTCCGGTATATTTCTTGGTAAAGCTGTTATTTCTTTTCTATTAGTCATGAACTGTTCAGCATATTCAATTAGGTTTTTGCTTAGATTTTTCTTTCATTTTCCTTCGTTTATTCAGGAGTTTTTTTTGTGTCTTTGCTAATTATACTTAATTTGGTGTTTTTAACAGTGCCTTCAATTTCTATGGCTAAATTTCCACTGAGTGGTGGTAGCTAGATTCTCCAATAGTGAGCAGTTGGAAAATTTCTTTCAGTTACTGAAGTTTTATTGGTTCCATTTATTACCTTCCGCCTTTTCTGTTTTATGCTGTTTCACTTGGACCAGCCTGTGATCGCTTCCGGTGTTGAATTAATTTAGAACAGTGACGTTTTAAACAAAATGTCGGCTATTGGACAGAATATAGTCTATTTGATTTTTAGTTTTATGAAAGTGGAATCCACTTTCTACTTTGATGTTTTTAAAAAATGTGTTCATGATGTGCATTTTTGTGTGCTCTGCAAATTGCACAAGCTGTTCCCCTCTGTCATTCCTTGTTTGTATTCCAAACTTATCAACCATAACGTCTCCTTGTTTCTTGTTGCCTGCAATGGCATTCAAGTTTCCCATGATAATCTGGAAATGACAGTCATTGTCACTGTTGTGTAATTTCTTTACATCATCGTAGAAAGACTCTACTTCATCGTCTGAGTGCCAGGATATTGGAGCATATACCTGCAGTACTTTTATTTTGTATCGATTTGATAGTTGTAATACTACTCTTGCTGCTCGATCTGAAATGCCTTCTATTAGTTTAACTTTATTGGTTTATCAGGAATCCCACTCCATTTAGCTTTCCCAGGGAGTTTCCATAAAAATATACACATCCATAATTAATCAACTCCCATCTAGCTATACATAATTCTTAAAAGTCTTAAGGTCTATGGGCTGTTACTGCAGGTTTAAAGAATGTGATGGGAAATATAAAATTTGTATACTTAGATCATAATGTACAATAAATATGACTCTGAACTAAAAAAAATTAAATTAAAAAAAAAAAATCTGTATCTTTTACTAAGCTTACTGAAATCAAAGAAATGATTTTAACTATGAAAAACTGATTTTAAAACTAATAACAAATATGGAGAAACTATAAAATAATTAAGTTTAGATTAGCATTTCAGTGGGTAACGTCTTTAGTTCCAAATTTTATGAGTTTCATGTAATATTTTCCAAGTTCATCAGGAATCTACTGAATTTCAAATCATAAACATTAATTCACTGATTATGAGAACTTCTTGAATCATACTTGTATTCACATTATAATTGCATCATGCTAAATTTTGTACAGTTATTTTATTTTCTTGCAGGTGTTATCATGCCATTCCCATCCATGATCAGCAGCAGTCGTACACTTCTGAAATTTGTAGAAAGTCTCTTACCAAGAAAAGAACCCTGATGGTGCATGAAAGAATTAATATCAGTGAGAAACTATGTAGTTGTGGAGTTTGTGGGAAGTCCTTTGCGACTTCTAGTCACCTTAAAACACACAAAAGAGTACATATATGTGAGCATCCTTATTCTTGTGAATGTTTGCGAAAAGTCTTTTAGCAGGTCAAGTGAACTTTTAACACATAAAAGAATTCATACAGGTGAGCGTCCTATATTCTTGTGAAGTTTGTGGAAAGTCTTTTGCGTGGTCAAGTAACCTAATAACCCATAAAAGGGTTCATACACGTGAGCGTCCTTATTCTTGTGAAGTTTGTGGAAAGTATTTTGGGTGGTCAAGTAACCTAATAACCCATAAAAGGGTTCATACAGGTTAGCGTCCTTATTCTTGTGGAATTTGTGGAAAGTTTTTTGCGAGTTGTGGTCACCTGATAACACATAAAAGGATTCATACAGGTGAACGTCCTTATTCTTGTGAACTTTGTGGAAAATCTTTTGTGAGTTCCAGTACCCTCATAACACACAAAAGAATTCATACAGGTACCGTCCTTATTCTTGTGATATTTGTGTAAAATCTTTTGCGAGGTCAGGTGACCTAATAACACATAAAAGGGTTCATACAGGTGAGCGTCCTTATTCTTGTGAAGTTTGTGGAAAGTCTTTAGTAATTTCTAGCCGCCTGATAATACATAAAAGGGTTCATATAGGTTAGCGTCCTTTTCCTTGTGAAGTTTTTGGAATAGCCTTTGTGATTTCTAGACATCTTTTAAATTATAGGATTCATATGGAAGAACGTCCTTATCCTTAGGTCGTTAGTGGGGAATTAATTACAGAAACCAGTATGCTCATAGCACATAAAAGAGCTAATAAAACTGAGCCACCTTATGCTAAGTGAACTTTGTGGAAAGTTAGTTTAAATGGTCTCATGATTCAAAAAGAGTTTATATAGATGAGCGCTTTTATTCTTTTTTTAGTTTGTGGAATATCATTTATTAGCTGTGAAGTCTTATAATGCATAAAAGCGTTCATATGTGTGAGAGTTCTTATTATTGTTATATTTGTGGAAAATTGTTTATAAACTCTAGTAATTTAACATAAGATATTCACACATGATGGGCAGAACTATGGTTGTAAACTTTGTGGAAAATGCCTTAAGGAGTCTTGTACCTTTGGAAGACAAAAAGGAATTCACATGAATTATCAGAGTTTTGCTGGTGAAGTTTCCTGAATATGTATGGAATCTTTATGGTCTTATCACTGAAAAATTCGCAAAAAATCATTTATACATGCTCAAGAACTTATAATGTTTGATATAGTTAGTACAGTTTTGCATACTTATATTTGTGAAAATTCTTTTAAAGAGCCTAGTAACTTTGGAACATTTAAGATATCCATATGAGTGACCATCTTCGTGCAGTTTATGGGAAATCATTCTTTAAGCTGTAAGCTGAACAAGTGTATTTATACAGGCACGGGGCCTTATATTTGTGACTTGTGTGGGATGTTGTTGAGTCACTCTAGTAGTAGTCAGTGAGTAGGCTTATGCTTGTAAACATTGTTGTGAGTTTTTATCACGTAATGTAGTAATACATATATGAATCCTTATTCTAGTCCCTGTTTTAGAAACTAATTTAAGCCCTATGGTATCCTTATACAAGCCAAAAAAGCCATATAAGTTATTTAATTTCTTTGTGATGGTTGCGGAAAAAATTCTAAGGAATTATCTAGTTATAAAACTTGTAAAAATGTTATGTGGGTGTGCATCATTATACTTGTAATTTGTGGATAATTATGTAAGTGGTCAAGTTATTCTGATAAGCTACCTTATTTCATGAAATTTATATGAATAGGTTCTTTATAAGACATAAAAGAATTCATATGATTGAATAACGTTATACTTGTGAAGATAGTGACAAACATTATCAGTAACACATCAAGAGATACCCTATGCTTATAAATCTTGTAAACTCAAACACTATACTGTTATTCATATATTAGCAGCCCTGAGCTTGTGAAATTTGTATAAAATAGTTTAGTGTCTTTAAGTTTTGTTCACACTTTCTATCAATTTTTGGTGCACTGGAGAATATATTATGCTGATGGAACATTTGGAGAAAAGTTTCCTGAAAATCGATTACTCAGTCTAATGGAATTGTTCCTTAGCCTGGGAAGTATTAAAAAATTTATATTAACATCAATATTTGTATGTTGTGTTAGAGACATTTATATTACTCAAATTGTTGGACTTATTGTTTTAGGTTATTATATTCAGATAATATTAAATAATATTTACTAATGATTCAGGTATTTTTATTTTCTTGATTTTCTCAAGGTGAATAAAATATCTATATAATTAATGTTTAATTTGTTTATTTTACAATATTTATTTATCCAATAATTCAGCGCTTTTCATTAGCTTGATTATGTTTTTTCTTACACTGTATGTGATCATTATTGTTTAAAGTCCTCCAATAAAACCTCTTTCTTTAATTTATCTTTTATGATTGTTCCTTTTAAACATCACCACTGCTATTTGAAGAAAATTATGTATCTATAGTACTTTGCACAAAGAATTATTATTTGGACATGACCAATATGATCAACTTTTGGTTTTGAAGATGTAACAAAATATAACCATTTCTTTCTTCATACATGTTCAGATATTAATCACACAAATACTTATTTCACTAGATTTGTTATCTCACTAACTCTGATAAACATGTGTGTTAGACTCATGATTGATAAGTGTTTGTGCTCCTCTGTGGCTGGTGGCATTTTTTTTAATTCCTGGTATTAACTATTTGTAATATACTTGATTTTTATATTTGTAATTATAGTACAAAATATTTTCTTTTTGTTAATCATCACCTATTGAGATTCAATATATGTTAAGAATGTCTTAGAGCTTAATAGTCAGAAATAACCTTCCTATTTAAGGTGGTGTTGTAAACAACTTAAGAAATAATGTTCATGCTTATTAAAAGTTTTTTTGTTGCAAAGAGATTTTATAATTTTTATCAATTTCTCAGGTGTGGTTTAAATTCTGTTTTGAATAATTAATCTATTGAGGTTCAAAAAAAGAAGTGATTTTCTACCTGCATCACTGTATTTGCACCAACCAGTGTATATATTATACAAATAGATTGAACCATTAATATTAGCAGTGGTGTTGCTGAACACAGATCTAGTCTATGAACATGTTGCAGGTGTCCTGTGGGTGAGTCTGATGGAGGTAGAGCTCTCCATTACAGTTCTTTGTGAAGCATCAGGCTTCAGTCAGTTTACCTCTGAACATAGATTGATGTTAGTCACTGAGCCTGGTAGGTGATCTAATAATGCTAAAGCCTGGAATTTATTTTGTGAGGACACAACTTTGACCCTTACTTTGGCAGTCTTGATTGTGGTTATCTATTGTTTTCCTCAGCCTCTTCAAGTAAATATTGGGATGATTTATTTGAGACACAATAGGAAAATTACTTTCTGTTACTTTCCTATAATCCACTCCCCACACTAATGGCACTGACGACCAATAAAACCCTCACACAAAACTGTTATTCAGTTGGCAGCTTGAATGTGTTTGATTCCTATACTGTAGCTTTCAGACCATCTCTTATTATTTGAGGACAAAACCCATTTAGTTATTTCACTGATACCCACTTCTGTGTCTTCCCCAACAGGTGTAGGGTTGTGGGTAGTATTCCTTCTATTACTGACTGTTAAGTAAAAGCAATCACAATACTTGGCTGCCATACGTCTCTTGTACACAACATTGTCTTGAAACATCTGAGGCTGTTAGTAATGACATACATAAAAATGGGATTGAGGTGTGCTGTTGATCTACTGGTTCTTATCATCTTTTATACATTTACTCTGATTCAAATAGAATGGTTAGCCTATCGTTATCTAATTAGCTAACAGAAGTAATAATGTGACCTCTTAACTATTTTTTAGTGAAAAGTATTGGATATGAATGTTAGTTTTAACAGTTGGATAATAGAAATGTGTATCCAATTATATCATACTTTATGGTGAGTATGTAGAAACAAGAATAACCTTTAGTAATGAAATTATATTTGTTGGCATTTTCAGTACAATGACATTGTTCTCTTTCTGTCTTCATTATTTTCTTGCTTGAACAATATCTAAATGCATTTCCTGAAAGGGAGAACAGTATCTCCAATGCTTATTGTTGGTTCTGACTTGAGTGGGCTATATATTTGGATCAGTTTCTGAAATGTGTGTCTGTACTCAAGATGTAGGAGTCTTAAGCTGGTGGAAGTGAATGGTTATTGTCTGGCATACAAAGTAGAAAGGCTTTATTAACATTGCAGGCATTGAACCCCCAAGAACTCTGCTGGTCGTTGCATCTGACCTTCGCGAATTTTACTTTCTTTCATTATATTCTTCTTCCCATTTGTGTGTGACAGTCGGCAACGTATTGTTTAAAATTGTATACTGGAGTTTAACTTCAGTTCCTAAGTGTTATTTGGGATTCTGTTAAACAAACTTCAACTTGTAATCTTCAAGTGGTTTTCATTACCCACCATACTTCTTGAGCTTAGCATAACCCTGTGACCAGCAAATATTTTAGAAGAGGAAAATCAGGTACTATATGTTGAGCTACTCTGTCCTAAGTCTAGCCTTTTCTAAAACACTAAAATCAGAGTGGAAGAACAGACTTGCTCAGACTCAATTCTGATGCAGGAAAAGTCACCACTTCTAAACTAAACTCTCATTTCGTTTTCATAGCACCGTAGCTAGAGGTAGTAGAAAATTGTTTTTAAGAGATCATTGCAGTTTTTCGTCGATGAAGTATGAAGCTAGCAATGACGCTGAATTTTCTGGTTTCTTAAACTTTGTACCAAAGTTTAGTGGACACAGCATTCTGTTGAACAGGTTCTTCTGTGGCTGCTGTCGTTTGTCCTATCGTTGAGAGTGTAGATGCCGTGCAATGGATTGCTGCCTTGATTACAAAGCGCTGCATGTAATAGCAGCAACTGGTGTTTATAGCGGAATCTGAGGAACAGAGAGACTTGCTCAGGACATTTCTGTCACGATTCGCCAAGTGTAGGACATGTCGTTTGTATGTTGGCATGTGTGTAAGTTTCCTCTTGATTCAGATTACCCGCCGGGATGTGGTCTTGCTCGACCACTATCAGTCTGCAGGACTAGAGAGATCAGGATAAAGGCTCTTATCAGCCTATGTCTAAGAGCGCTGTGTCCTCCTCCATGTCGCCTCACACTTAACTTTTGGTGGCCAGTTTCAGAAAGAAAAAAAAGAAAAAACATTTTTATTTTCTTATGTTTTCTAAAATGTTTCATGATAAGAAAAATAAACGAGCAGTAATTTCGATTATTACTGTGCTAATTATTGCCAGTCTGTGTCACTCAGCTCTGATCGAGTGGCCGTTACTTCCCGCACTGCGAAAAGCGCAGTAGTATCACCCCTGTCACATATCTTTGACAACCTTAAAACCAAATACAAAATAGTGTAATAAAATTACCTAGTGTTGTATTGAACAATTTACCACAAACGCTAAATTAAATTGAGTGATATGAGATGCATGTCAGTCAAAGAATATAACATTTATAATGATGATAATAATAATAAGAAGAAAAAGAACAACAACAACAACAAAGAGGTATATAGATGACAAAGGATATTGACACTACAGAATGCAGTCCATAGCAATTAAATTAAAGCAAAAAAGTAGAGGGGTGAATATGTTGCTTCCGCTGCTCTGTACAGATGTGGGACGCAGTTGGCTTGTCCACCAATTAACTGTTTAGGTTTCCAGGCTGGAGGCTGCAGCAGGTGTTACGAGGCCCCGAGTCTAAACAGAACGACCGACAAACTTGACCCACTGTGCACACGAGCTGTAGGAAACCGACACAGCAAAGTTGGCAACTGGTGTATCTGAACGTGTGAAGATAGGTAGTTTATCTAGAAATTAGGATCTCAAAAACTTTACACGTCATTAATTGGCTTGTGGTAATTGTAAACGCAGATAGAAGGTGGACACTTTGTGTGTACTGGCTGAGGTGTGGTGCACACAGCCACAGCCAGGCCTCGAGTTGCTGCTGACTGCTGATCAGTGATGTCTGTCACATTGAATGCGAGGTTACACTCGCTTCCTGCAGTGAATGGCAGGAAAAGTGATGTCACTGGCTAGGGGTCGCAGTATTTAATTTAACAAAACGATCTACGTTATTGTAGGAAAAATATACTCTGATATTTTCTCTCAATGCAAAGAAGGAGGTGCTGATTTAGATATTTTGATTGATATTGTCGTGAATATTGTTCTAGATGACTCGAGATTGGCTTTGTGTGGATACCTGTACGTTTGTCGTACTCATTTCTGGTGTAAAAAACACGTGAGATGGTCTAAATAAGAGGTAACAGCCGCGAGGAAGTATGTTCAGCAGACAGACATTATTTCTTAATGCCAAGTTGATATGCTAACTGAAACCCAAAGTTCATTAAAATCGCTTAAAAATCAACTGAAATTTATATTAGCAACTTAAATATTACAGCGAAAGTTTGTTTCAGTACTCTAACGTTGAAAAATGTATAAATCAATTTGAATCTGTTTGCGAAATTATAATACATTAAATTTAAAAAAAAACAAAAGGTCCCATTTTTAAAAGATCTTTTCATCAGCAACAGGAGAGCGACCTAAACCTAGCCGCAGCGGTGATAATGCCAAAGAAGTAGGAAGAGGTGAAACTGCGGGTGATATCGTACTTGATGTGTTTTCCAATTATTGCCTCGATCAATTTCTGACAGGGAAACAATTTCAGATCCCGCTGTAACAAGTAGGTGCGAACAATTAAAAAAATTTCGTCTGTGAATGATTAAAAATTTAATTGCAAGTCCAATATATTCAGAAATTATGGATCGTTACACTAAAAGAAAATAAAGGAAAACGGTAACTTTAAACCGGTCTTCGGCCATTTTTACCATCATTAAAACCCGCCATGGCGTATCAGCTGTCTCAAAAGACGCAGCCGGCTGCTGACACAGACAGTGTTCCGCTCCTGTTATCGTCGAGCGGGAGGCCGTATGTTCTACTCAGCTGATGTTCCAGACTGACATGCGCCAAAACTTTCGTTAGCAGATCAAAAGGAATTTGATTTAAATGTTTTTCCTTCGAAAGTTTGGCGCTCTGAGAAACCATTCCAGTTGATTGTTTAACGATTTGTGACTACGAATAAGACCTGGGGCCATTACTGAACCCCTCAGTCGAGGCAACAGTCAGCGCAGTGGAAGATAGAAAGCGGTAACACTTCAAATTGTTCAAATAAAAGTAAAAGAGAGGTTTTCTACCAAAAAAAATGTAAAAAAAAACTTAAACTAAAATTGAGGGAAATGTATATGGAGTTTTTAGAATAAACAAGGCTTTATTAACCCTTTGACTGCTGTTGACGTCTATACACGTCATGCTGCCTGCAGGCCCCGAGTGCTGATGACCGGTATAGCCGCAGCCGTCGGATTTCCCCTGAGTGCTGATGACGAGATAAGCCGCACCCGCCTGCCGCTACCTGTGTGATGATGACGAATATAGACCCGCCGCTACCTGAGTCGTAAAGCGTACTACTCGCCACATTTCTTAATAGCCTTTCGCAGTTTTGGTCGCTAGCTTATCGTACGAATGTTTGTCTGCTGGGAGCCTAGGCTTCGCTCTACAGTTCACTGTTCAACGAAAATTACATCATTGTTCTTTGTGTCCTGTATTTTATAAAGAAAATTGAAAGACGTCGTGGGTGCATTGAGGAATAAATCATGGAGATTCTTACGATGAGCGACACTGAGGATGAACTACTTCATTTTGATGGAAGTGATAGCTTTTCCACAAAATCAGAAAGCTGTATTCCTGAAACATACTCGTCAGGAGGGGTGACAATGCAATCTCATGTTTCAACAAGTTAGTTGTTCTGAAGAATCAGAAAGTGATAGTGAAACGCCTACGAAGAAATTACGTCTTGGCGATAAATCTAACTAGACAATCATTTTCGTCCAGTTAGTCACGCATTTGATGTTACACTATTGGGACATGAGTGTTAAATAGGGAATGTGTCAAGTATTCTGTCAGTTTTCATGTTATTTCTTACAGAAGAACTGACGAAATATATAGCTGATGAAAAGAATCGGTTTTGTATAACCACTATGAAGAATACTCCAGAATCAGAGCTTTCTCGAATATCAAAGTGGAAAGATACTGGATATGATGAAATGTATTGTTTCAGAGCTATTTGTCTTCTGATGCCTAGCGTGAAAAAAATTGAAACTTAGGGAATATTGGACCAGAGATGTCCTTCTAAATACTCCAATTTTTAGTGAACTTATGTCCAGATACCGCTTTTTGTTACACTGGTGAGGTTTCGTGCTATTTCGCCGTAACCCGCCCCCCCCCCCTCTATTTCACATCACGTAATTAATGGACAGACACTTCATAGCTTAGAAATGAAAAATCTGTTGAGTACTTATGAGGAACAAATTTCATCAAAGAAACAAAATTACGTATAATCGGGTAATTACAAAGCGCAGCAAACATTCAGTCAACATCGAGATATTTTTTTGTGTCTTACATCTACAAAGATATTCCGGAAACCAAATTTCGGTGTGTGGGGGAGGCTGCTTGAACAATTATCATTTTAAGGTCTCTTTCTATATTCGTGAATAGCGCGAGGAAAAATTGGATGGCTTTAACTCTCTGTATGAGTACGAATATCTCTAATTTTACAGTCGTGGTCTGAACGCGGTATGTAAGTGTGGAATATAATATTTCTAGCATTTTTTTCGAATCAACAATAACACTCTAATACAGTAAGGGACCTACAGAAACTGAAAAGAAAGAAGTGTAAACTATTGACGTAAATTTAAAAATCACCACGCTTTCGACATAAGCTGCAAAAATCGAGAGAAAAATGCAAGCAAGAAATAATTATTAGTTATGAAAAATAGGATTAATGATTCAGTTTTATTCTGTAGTAATTTATTTGCAGAGAAACTATGTAGTGAGAGCATTTATTCTGTATCAGTCGTGAGAGGTCACAGTGCTTCGCCAGAAACATTCAGCACAGGGCGGGTGGAGCCGCTCGGACGGCTCCGTCCCCAGGGATAATCACTTAGCGCAGGTAGCAGGCCACAGCGCGGCAGGTACACGATCCGCCGTCAGCAGTCAAAGGGTTAACCATGAAGCACTTAAATAAGAAATTAATAGTACACAAGAGAAAAGCTAATGGTAGAGGAGAATCGGGTAATATGGAATACCATATATTTTTTGTTGTACAAACCAGTGCTGAAATTTATTTTACACCTGAAATTCTTGTGACAACATAGTATATATATATATATATATATACTTGTGTATATGTATATCGTTAAAACAGTAAAAACAAATATTTTTTAATTAATTGGTTTTAAATATGTAATTTGGAGGGTAATATGGAATGGAAGGTTTCAAATAATGGAAACTAACTGGAATTGAGAAAAACATATTCAATGATACATTTTAATCAACATGATTTATGCAAGTT
>JARYHS010006964.1:10715886-10737805 GCA_031002005.1 Vandiemenella viatica | reverse complement strand
ATCCACCTTCGGTGGTGATATTTTGGTTGGAAGAGGCAAATATAGTCTCTTCCAAACCATAGTACCTTTTATATACATATACAAAATTAAAATCTGTAGACAGACATAAATGATAATGTGTTGAATTGTTCCAAACTTACTTCCATTTTTTACATCTTGGAAGAAGTTGTGATAGTTTATTTAATAATTTATATCTGCTTTTGGTGTCATGAAGTTTTTAATGTTAAAAGTTCATTGATAGTAACTGGTTCTTCAGTTGTCAGTAAGGGTTCAATTATTATATCGTTGTTGTAGTTTTTTTTATATATTCGAAAAAATTTTGTATTTATTTCAATCTTTATTTATCCTGGTATTATTTCTGGTGATGTGAAAGTGGCCTGTTAATATTATATTTTACTGATTCTTACAGAATTATACCTCAAAAGATGATATTTTGTTGCCATATATTCCAGAAAGGTGAGATTGTTAATTTCATTCTTAATCAGTAAGAACTATTATAACATTATTGTAACTGACAGATTACCAAAAATAGGTTGAAATGATGGTAAAACCACTTAATGTGTCATTGTACAAAAATGTTGCATATCTTAATGATTCATTGATTTGTTTAATGGTTGACCATGTTCCTAATAATGCCTGGTGGTGAGTATGTAGAGTCTCAGTTGACAGAAGGAATAAGTGGTCACAGTGCTGCTGGGGCACATGTAAAAGAGTTGAGCAATGACTGAGAAAGATGGCAGTGTTGGCATCCTGGTCTTTGTATGTTTTCTGCAAGTTCTCTGAACGAGATTTGACGATCCTGCATCACTTAGGTTCTTAGTTTCTGAGAGAATATCTCATTCCTACTTGTTGAGGTCCTGCCAGAATGTTCTCCACTCTCCACTGAGTGGCTGTGTCTGAAGCTGCTGTGCCAATCCTTAATCTGTGTGGTGGCCTTTGCTCTACTGTTTATTCTTGCACAGTTTCTTTCTAAAAATCACTAACCTTCTTGCAATATTTAATGCATATATTTTGGCATTTTTCTAAAACGAATATCCAGTGGCACTCATATTTGCTACCTCTTTGATACATGATCTGTTTGCTACTGGCAACTTCTGCAGGCTAAAAGTACGTTATATTAGGTTTACCAATATCTTTGCACCATATCAAGCCTTCCTACCTTAATTTGTTTACACTCGAAAAATTTTGGTCCATATTTGTCAGAATTTTGTTTTGACTTTTAGAATCCTAAGACCTGTCCTGCCAGCGATCCTTCCTAGGCAGTTGATCTGTTTGATTACTTCCTACACATTTTCTGTTACAATTGCAAAGTCATCTGCAAAGGCTAACCAGTTGATGTTTATTCCTCCCAATTTTCATTATTTCCGAATATTCTTACCCGTTTTTTATTTTCGTCCATTACTTTTGCAATATTTGCAGCGTTTATACTTTCCCGTGATTATCATTTGTCTGTCTCTCCTCCCATCATCCCGATCATCACAATTACTACCTTATTCATCTCTGGTTTTTGGTTATGTGGTAGGTCTCAGTGTGCATATCCAATTCTGTTACCATATTTCTCATCTATAGATATAATTAAGTTTTATTTCAAAATGTAGAAAAGTGTATTGTTTATTTTTTGTGGTGGTCGTCCTTCCCTCTTCTGTGCTGAATGATAGGTTTAGTTTTCTTATCCTTCCTTGTTATATGTACTTTAAGGGTCAAATACAAGTCAAGTTGGTATTTCAGCAAATATGAGTGTAGAACCTTTCAAACAATTATACAAAATGTGATTGTCTCTGTTTGTGTTTAATACTTTTAAGTTCTCCATGCTCAAGAGATTTTATTCTCCCTAAGGTTGAAACATAGGTCAAGTTTGTGTTTGGTCAGATCAGGTCAACCTGTCATACTCTTTCACCTTAAAAACTGGAACTGTTATGCCAAAGTGATCATGGGCTTACACTAGTTTTGAACAAAGCCCATGTTTCTGACCCATAAAAGATAACCAGTCTTACCATAATCATATATATTTTTACTTTTAGGTTTTTAGTCATCCTCTTTTCACATATCACTCCAGCTATATCTCCCCATTTGCTCAATCAAGTTTCCTTCTGCTCTTGTTATTCCACCCAGATATCTAGAGGTATCTACCTGGGTCAACATTATCCCCTTGGTGCCCTTGATGTTAGTTTACAATTTTGTTTGCAGCTAACCAGTACTTTAGTCTGCTTTGTGTTGATCATGACACCTTTTTTCTAATTTTTCTTTCCGCAGCCTGAGACTCTGTTGTAGGTCATCTTCAGTGTCAGCTATGATTACTAAGTCATCGGCAAACAGGAGTTCCCTTCTGCCACCATCCCTGATTTGCTCACTAATGTAATGTATACTCACTGATGTTAAAAAACCATTTTACATTTTCTTTATCCTATTGATGATCTTTTCAGTAATTCCTTTCCTGTTGAAGCACTAGAACTTGCAGTATTCTATTATAAACCTTTCCCAAATCTGTGAATACATGATACAGACTTTTATTTCCTTGTATTGGAATTGTCCTACAGTAAACAAAGGATGAGTTGTACTCTATCCTTTTAAAGACTCATAATTGGATTCAGTTATATTCGTGAATTTTTTAAGCCTGTTGTCCAGGATTCTTGTAAACACTTTGTAAGCATAGAGGGGCCAGTAGGCAACATCTCTGTGACTGGAGAGCTTCGGCGAATGAGGGGAGTCGAGTCGGAGGCAGGACTCGGGAGGCTGATGTGGCTGGAGGATAAGTTGGTTTAGGTACGGCTCCGACGGAAAGGAGAGGTGTTTGCTTTGTGTGGTATGTTGCGACGTGGATATTCTGCATAGTGCAGTGTTGTAAAACAGTTGAGAACAGTGACTATGCTAGTGGTATAGCGACAGTGAAAACCAGAAAAGACAGTCTCCTTATCACAGAGTGTTGTGTGTGTGTTTCGTGGGTATAAGTAAGTGTTTGTGGTGATGTCATAACGCAGGAGCCTGCTTTCTTTGAATATGAAGTTCTGATAAATGATTCACGGTCAATCTTGTAAAAGATGGTTGGTCACACTGAACTTTGGCCGAAATAAAAGTATTGTTATCTTGCAACTGCTGAACAATCATTTTGAAAACCCTAAAGTTTTTTTGAACTATTTTCCAATGTTATGTTGGTGGCGACCGGGTATGAGCTTGTTAATTAATTGTACTAAAAGCAAATAGCAGTTTAAAGCCATTTTATGTGTTACATCTTTCACGAAACATCCAGTAAGTTTTCATTCCTTTGAAGTCGCCCTCACTCAAGTATATTACCTAAATTCATATACAGTGGCATCAGTATGCGGCATCTCCATTTGTTAGGCATTTTTCATTCTAGCCACATTATATGCAGGATATTGTGTACCCAGTCAACACCATAATATCCCATTGCTTTCACCAAACATCTGATGGTCTCGGTGCTTTTCCTGTTTTAATTTCCCCGTAGTCTTATCTACCTCTTCCCTTTTGAGTCACCATTTCTGATCCTGACACTTCTGGCATTTCTTCTAGTTCTTCTCTGTTGTTTCCTACATTCAAGAGCTGAAATATTAATCCCTCCAACTATCTTTAAACTATCAATTTTATGAAATAATTTTACCACTCTTTTCCTACACCTATATGCCCCAATTCTTCTACTTTCTGATGTTTTTTTGTGATCCTATTTATAGCTTTTTCTCACTCTGATGTCCCAAGTTTTTTGTACCATTCTTTGATTGTTTCTTCCTGTACTGTATCAATTGTTCTCTTTGCTATCTTGTCAACTTCCTTATATCTTGATGTTTCTTCTTCATTGACTGAAGACGTCAACTGGAAGACAACTTACTATTAAGAGCCATGTTACTTATAATATATCAGAGACTGACTTATCTTTTATTGGTGATACTTTTATAAACTATAAGTTTAAAACTTATTTTGTGGATGTTTTACAATTGCAGCAGTGTAGTAAGTACAATATATAACAATTGTAACTTAGTAAAAAGTGTGGCAGTTAACCATATGTCTTGTATATTGAATTGCAATTGATTATTAATATACACTGTGCCTGTATATATCTTTATTCATGAATTTTAGTAAATATACACATTAAATTAACTGATTTTTTATCTCTTTCTAGGGCAACAATTACATTTCAACAAAGCCTGTCTCAGTGTGGTGACCACAAAGATTCTGGTGTAGTAGACAACACATCAGCTATTAGGCAACTACAGTTTACTTGTGCTAAATGTCTGGATATTTATACTTCACAGGGATTTGCTAATAAGGCATATTTTTTCTCATGTCCAACACGTCAGTACTCCACAGTACATCTGCCAAAGATGTGGTCAGGTTTCTGCAGATCTGTCAACATTATATACCCACATGGCTTCCCATAACAGCAAAATTGATTTGAAGCAGCAACCATTATTTCAGCTTGTGTGTGCTTTTTGTGCACAGAAATTTTTGTCTCTGAATTCTCTAACAAAACACGTGTTTGAACATGTCTCGGCTGTCTCTTGCCCCTTATATGCCTGTATTTATTGCTCAGAAGTCTTTAAAGATTTGACCAGGCTCCAACTCCATCAGGACTCCAGCAGATCTTCACAACTTTCTTGTACATTTCTGCAGAAAAGGTAAGAATGAGAGTCTCTATTTTAATTTAAGATGGCAGTAATACTTTTGTGATTCAGGTTTCATATCAGATCACCTTTTGTTGCTGTTGGGAAGAAAAGTATGTTGCAATACAGTAAAAACGATTTCTCTCTTAATAGAAATTTGTCATTTCCCTTTTATGAATGTAGGCATATAGGGACTAACAGTTAAAAATAATATAATTTCTTGTGTGTGATGTCTAGTATCAGTTTAAAATTCTTAGTCAATAACTTTTTCAATCTTGAATGATCCCAGTTCTAGTTTTTAATCAATGATGTTTGTACATCACACATAATATTGTTATAGCTAAAATAATATTGTTAGGAAGGCATATAAATTGAACACTATTAATGAATCACCTTTGTTGAGTGATTTTTAAGAAACTATGGAATATCCAAAGCAATTTTCCAAGGCAGGTATAGCTTAAAAAGAATTGGATTGTAAATGTATTAGTTTTGAACTTGTTAGGCAGTCTCAAGTTTAAAGACTAAAAAGATTTGTATTAAGACCTTATATTTCTTTAACAAATGTGAATGCGTAGATATTCACAGTCAGTTAGCTATAGATTTTAGTTACTGAATTTTCAGCAGCATTTAAGTAAGTTAGTAAATGATTCATGTAATATTTTTTATGTTATTGAACAGTAATTTCTATTTAATTTTATGTCATTGATTGTCAAAGAATTCTGAAGGATATTTGAGATACTCACCTTATATAGTCTAAGAAATAATAAGGAAAGTAAAGCAACATGCATTGAATTTTAATGCCAGCATGGTAGGGGATAAATGTTAATCTTAGGGTTCGGCCACTAGAGGGTTGAATATGCAGCAAATCGAATATCTATCAGAAGTTTATAAACCAAATTTTACTTTAATCTGTCCAATGATATGATGATAATGCAAGTGTTGATACTCATTATGAGCCATTTTTTGTAGATACTTGTGAGATTACATTTTCCTTAGGCTATTGTCTTACAGGACCAGGGTAGTAGAGCTGTAAAAGTAACGAGAAATTCTGTACCCAAATGTATTCGGTACTAAACCAATCAGTACCTATTACTTTCAAATCGTTACTTTCGGTATAATCGAGCGCTAGCACGAAGCATCGCATCAAGTCGCGTCACGTATGGGATAGCTTCGTTACTAATGTATCGTTTCATTAATCGTTACTTTCGCATGAGCTTAGCATGAAGCATCACATTTGCTTTGAGTCGGGTCACATACGGGAGGACTATGTTTGTACTTGGTAAAGTTTAAGTAAATTGTTTATTTAGTAAAATAGGTTTAGGTAAATAGTTCATTTGGATAAACCATAAAGTCAAGTTATTAGCACATGGATCTTATGGAAAATATATGAATGAACACTTGATTTACTGTAACTAATATTATATACTAAAGAATAATCTAATTTCGAAACAAACACCTGTTTGCATACAAAAAAAAGACCTGACCTTTCACCTGACTGTGACATACAGTATATAATGACGTATAACTAATGACGGTTATTTTTTAAAGTAGCCAACTCAAAACCCTGCATAAAAGCCTGATATGATAATGGGACATGTATTTGACAAATAATCTCATCGAGGTATTTCATTTTTAAATAGGAGGATTCACCACTGTTTTCATTTATTTTTGTAAATTCTTCGTCTTTTTGTGACAGATTTGTTAAAATAAATGTGGACATACCATCAAGTCGGGCCTGCAGGCAGAGTGCTACTGACTCTCTCTTTAATTTTTTCATTTTAAAAATATCAATATTCAAAATATTTAAATCAATAACATAGGTACAGCACAAACATGAGATTAGATTCGAAATTGTTGTTGCGTCGCAGTTACAACAAACATTCAAATTAAAGCCATTACCACATTGATCACATGGATTCTGCATTAGTAATATCAATAACTAATACCAGGAAAAAGGAATAAAGTCATTGTACCTTGTTTTTTTTTTTATGGAATTCTATAACTGCAAAAATGGTCTGCTAGATATGTTTCTGGAAATTATCGCCGAACGCAATCAGAACCAGATATGATAAAAGAGCTGGAATGGGATTCACTGTAAAACTGAAGGAGGGCGAAGAGGGTCATGGCAGTGTATAAGGCATATATTGATGATGAGGCATGGAAAGATATTGGTGTAAGAATTAAAAGTAAGGCTTGGAAGGGAAAAGATGACCATGACCACAAGCTGACACTTGATTTCAGGCACAAGGGTGTGGAAAGATTCTCTTTTTTAGGTAAGGGGTCAGGGATTGGAATAAGTTACCAAGATAAATGATGAATAATTTACCAAAAACGTTGAAAGAATTTGAAGTTAAAATTTGTAGAGGGCAAATGTAGGTGGATGCAGGAAAGAGAGGAAAATGAGTGTGTAGGGGAATTGCCATCAGAGCATGCACTCTATTGCAATTTAATTAAATATTATTAGAACAAAACAAGTGGAGAGATGTATATCACAAACTATTGGATAACTCTTTTATATTGTAAGTTGCACTATAAAATAAAATAGAAGGTATCAAATATTAAAATAAACAAATTCCATAAATGTTTGAAATCAATAAACCTCAGCATTGAACGATCAATGAAAAACAGTAACTATCTCAAATTATTAATACAAATTTTGTATTTATAAATTATGCTCTGTAAATTTTAATGTTAAACAAAATAAATACTACAAAATTAGTTTTCACTGAGCTGGAACGTGTTTGTATCTATATGACAAATATGAGTAACGTAACATATGAGTAACAAAATGAATTTGAGAGTAATGATTCGGTACTTCGAGTCATTCGATGAACCCGTTACTCAGTAACGAATACATCGTTACTTTTACAGCTCTACAGGGTAAACAGATCTGCTCAGACCAGAGATTATGTGGAATGATGATCTAAAATTCTTTGGAATTTTATTTGAGCAAACTACATTTTTAACACCTTTATTATTCAGCATCTGTGAAAACTGAAAATAATGTAGCTAAAGTAACAGTTTTATTACAAGATGTCTATATCCTTAAGTGGAAATGTATTTTGCTCTGCAAGTCAACTTTAATTAGTAGACAGCCAGGCTCAGCACTATCTACACACACACACACAAACACACACAAGAAATACCTCTCGCTGGCATTTACTGATTCTCGTAATATTGGCAGCTGAGTTCTCAGATATGCAGTGGTAGATATGCAATTGCTGTAAAGATTGATGATATATGTCTGAACAAAGTTAATATTCAGTAATATTCAGAAATTGTGTTCAATGTTGCAAAAAAATTTGTGTTATTAAGAGAGAATAAAGAAATGAAACTAACAGTAAGTTAGAAAATTGAAAAAAATAGCCATATTATTTAATTCAAGGTGAAACGCTTCACCTTCTCATACAAAGAGCTGTCACTTTGGTAATTTGCTCGGATATTCTAAGCGTGATCACTGGGCATGTTACCCGAGAGCATTGTATTAATACACTGCACCTGACAAGGCTTTGTTCTTATAGTGAAACAAGTCATATTGTGATGTAATACTGACAATACTTCACACTTATTAATAGAAACTAAAGATTGAAGCTTTATATTTCTTAACAACTACACAAAAACCATTAATAAGATGCAGAAATCATAAGAAAATGTATAGAAACACACAAAACCAATCTAATACTCTTTAAAGTCGTTTCAAGAGACTAATGTTTTGTTAAGATACATCTTAATGAAACTGAGAGATGCTGCTAAGTTACTGGTAAGCATTTACTGGTACAAATCTGCCAATCACAAAACACCTTGAAAATAAACTACAAAATCTGAATTGCTAAATGATCAAAAATCTCTGGTGGCACTGACAACCCATACAGTAAATAATCAATTGAGAGGTTACTGCATTGAGATTGAAAAAGGAAACAACAGAATGTGTAATAAACCTATTGCAATGGATACGTAGGCTACTGAATTTAGTTTAAAATTATCAAACAGTACGTTTTGCATCATTTTTATCAGGTTGATAGTGTTTAAAATAATGTTGACATCATATAATAATTAAATATTGGTGGTTTAAGTATGGTAATGTTCACTGTTATAAAAAAGAGTGATAAATGTCTCAGTAAATAATTACTTCTGCCTGTCATCAAATAATAATGATTATCTTTAACTACTTTTTTCTGCAGGTTGTTATCATTGCTAGGCAGAGGGTTTACCTCCCCCCCAAAAGTTAATGAATTCTCCTTATAGTGACAAATCATTTTTAGTTCATATTTATTTTCATGTGAGCTATATATCATCACATGCGGTCAAAGCATTAGGCTCACACGAGATAGTAAAGCACAAATTCGTTTTGACACTGACTGAGTAATGTAAACTAACTGACAAACCACAAACAAAACTTTTGACAACAACGGACGACTGCCTGCTCGCCATCCCCAAGCTCTTAAGTAGACTCCATACAAACATGGAAAATATTACAAAGAGTGCCAACAGACATTTCTCAAGTGTTAATAATCAAATACATACAAAAAATAATTACAAATTTCATAAAATCGCTTGGTTATTAGAAAACACCTTTGATTGAAAGTTAGTACTGTTAACATGCATTTACACACATAATTATAAACATAAACCAGTCCAAACTGTTCAGAATTGTCCTCCAAACATTGAGGCTTACATCAACATGATTACAAACTTTTATTTAATATTTCATACATAATATTGTTCCTGATCTAAATAAGATAATGTGCATTTACATATTCAATATACACAAATTCACAAGACATATTTACTAGACATATGCCAATCCATAATTAATCAACTCCTATCTAGCTACACATAATTCTGAAAATTTCATAAGTTAAAGTTGTTATTACATACTGAAACCATAATGTACAGTAGTTGTGAATCTAAAATAAAAATTAAATTAATTTCTATATTATTTATTGAAGCTTACCAAATACAGTTAAAAGATTTTTTTAGATAATTGATTTTAAAACTTATAGTAAATGAAAAGAAACTTTAGAATAAAATCCACCCTGTCACAGCTGTGGGGTACAAATCTTTAGATGCAAGTTCAATGAATTTCCTTCAATATTTTCCTGGTTGTAAGAAATCTTCTTTACTGAATTTCAAATCATAAACATTAATATACTAATTCATAGAATATTTTGAATCATACTTGTAAACCCATTATAATTGTATCATGCTAAATTTGCTACCATTATTTCCAGGTGTCATCATGGCATTCCCATTCACGATCAGCCGCAGCCTTACACTTCTAAAATTTGTGGAAAGTCTCATACTAATTCAAGTACCCTTATAGTACATAAAAGAATTAATATTAGTGAGGAGCCTTGTACCTGTGAAGTTTGCGGTAAGTCTTTCATTAGGTCTTGTAACCTTGCAGAATATGTGAGAGATAATACTGGTGAGCATCCTTATCCTTGTAAAGTTTGTGGGAAGTCCTTTGCAAGGTCTAGTACCCTTCTAAAACATAAAAGACTTCATATATGTGAACTTCCTTATTCTTGTGGAGTTTGTGGGAAATCTTTTGTGGGATCTGGTGACCTTATAAAACATAAAATGTGTCCATACAGGTGAGCGTCCATATTCTTGTGAAGTTTGTGGAAAGTCTTTTGTGAGGTCTAGTAACCTTATAAGACATAAAAGAGTTCATACAGGTGAGCGTCCTTATTTTTGTAGAATTTGTGGAAAATCATTTTCTTTGCAATTTCTAGTCACCTTATAATCCATAAAAGAGTTCATACAGGTGAACGTCCTTATTCTTGTGAAGTTTGTGGAAAATCTTTTGTAGGGTCTAGTCACCTTATAATCCATAAAAGAATTCATACAGGTGAGCGTCCTTATTCTTGTAAAATTTGTGGAAAATCCTTTGCGACTTCTAGTAAGCTTGTAGCACATAAAAGAGTTCATACATGTGAGCGTCCTTATACTTGTGGTATTTGTGAAAAATCCTTCACAACGTCTAGTAACCTTATAAGACATAGAAGTGTTCATATAGGCAAACATCCCATATAGGCAAGCGTCCTTATTCTTCTGAAGTTTGTGGAAAATCCTTTGAAATTTCTATTAACCTTATAAAAGGTTTTATAGAGGTGGGTGTCCTTATTCTTAAGTAGTTTGTGGGAAATCATTTACACAATCTAGTGTCATTATAGCACAAAAAGGAGTTCATAAAACTGAGCTGCCTTATACTCATGAACTTTGTGAAAATTTGTTTAAATGGTCTCATGATCGTAGAGTGTATATAAGCATACACACAGATGAGAGTCCTTATTCTTGTAAATTTTATAGAAAATCATTTACAGTATCTAGTAGCCTCATAGTGCATGAAAGAGTTCATATGGGTGAGCATCTTTATGCTTGTAAACTTTCTGGAAAATAATTTATAAACTCTAGCAACTAGTAATGTTATGAAACATAGTGTTCACACAGATGAATAGAAAATCTTTTGAGGAGCCTGGTACCCTTGCAAGGTAGAGAAGAATTCACATGAATTAGCAGCCTTATGCTTGAGAATTTTTAGAATATATGAGTGAGTAGTCTTATCCCTGTAAAATGCGCAAAAAATCTTTTATGCAGACTCAAGAATGTATAATATAGAATATAGTTATTTCAGATTTGCTTCCTTAGGCTTTTGAATTTTGTGGAAAGCCTTTTACAGTACTTAGTAATGTTAATGATATATGTTTGAGGGAGCAACTTTGTGTAGTTTATGGGAAATTGTTTAATCATTCTTTTAGCTGTAAGCTGTATAAAAGTATTTATACAGGCAATGGCCTTAGATTTGTGAATTTTGTGGGAAGTGGTTTAATTAGTCAGCCTTATGATTGTAAATATTGTTTATGAATTTTTTTATGGTATCAGCTTAACTAGTAATACATTAAAGAATTATTATTATTGTCCTGTTTTTAGAAAATCATTTAAGCTCTATAGTATCCATATAACACACAAAAGAAGCCATGTAAATGATTAAACTTATTTGTGTGATGGTTGTGGAAAAATATCTACTGTCTGTGAAACCAATAAAAAGGTTATAGAGGTGAGCAGCCTTAAGCTGGTCATTTGTGGAAAATTGTGTAAGTGGTCAAGTAGTTTACACCTATCCTGGTAAGCTATGTTATTTTCATGAATTTTGTGGTTAATTTTTTGTACATAAGACATAAAAGTATCATATGATTGAATTACTTTAGAGTTGTGGAGATTGTGTAAAACATCGCCGAGAAGCCATTGATGTGAGATACCATATGCTTATAATAATTTGTAAATATCATATGGATTATCTTTAAACAGTGTAACATACATAATATGTAAGCAGCCCGGGGCTTGAGAAATTTTTGTAAAGTAGTTTATATTGTCCTGTTCCTTTATAAATCATGGATGAATCCATTTGAGTGGGCATCAGTTTCTCTGTAAATTGTACAAAGTTTTGTTCACAATTTCTGTTAACTTTTGGTGTATTTAAGAACACATTATGCTGATAGAACATTTCATTGAACTGTCTGCAGAAAATTGATTATTCAGTGTAATATGATTGTGTCAATGTTTTGTGAAATTTTTTGTAATATAAACAATATATTAACAACAATTTTTGTTAGTTCTGTTAGAGAAATTTATAGTTTTCAAATTGATGGATATATTGTTTTATTTTAGTTTAGTCAGATAATATTCAATAATATTAACTAAAAATAGTGGTGTTTTTATTCTATTGCTTTTTGTTAAAGGTTAATAAAATGTCTATAAAACGATTATTTTAAATGTATTTGTTTTTCCTAATATTCATGTCCCAAATATTTCAGTACTTTGTTACACGTTGATTATATTATTTTTTTAATTAGTTACGCTGTTTTTGCAATAATTATTGTTTTTTTTTATTTTTAAATCCTTCCATAAAACTTCTTTCTATACCACTATTTGAAGACAACCATGTGTGTAAGGTAATTTGCACAAATAATTATTATTTGTATATGACCTATATGATAAACTTTTCATTTTGAAAACATGTAACCAAATATGTCTTCTTTCTTCGCACTTGTTGAGGTTTTAACTATACAAATATATTTGAGAAAGGCTGCTAATCATGTGATCATTGATGTTAGAGTCATGATTGTTAAGTGTTTGTGCTCCTGTTCTCTCTGTGACTGATGGATTTTTCTTTAAAAATTCCTGTTATTTAATGAGAGTAATATTTCTAATAATGCTTTTATATTTGGTTTTGGAATGCTTTGTGTTTTTATTTTTGGAGTTTCCACTTCTTGGGTTTTCTTTTATTCTCAGTATATAACTTTGTTAATTTTTTCTTACTGATTTTGAATATATGTTAAGAATGCCTTAGATCTTAATAGTCAGAAATAACATTTTATGGTTGTATTGTATCTATAAGAAATAATATCCAGTTTTATCAGAAGTTTTTTTGTTGGAAAAATATTAATTTCTTATCTGTTTCTCAGGTGTATTTTAAATAATAATATATTCAGCTTCACAAAGAAATGATCAGACTGAGGTAGAGCTCTCCATTACAGTTCTTCGTGAAATATCAGGCTTTAATCAATTTACCTATGAAAATAGATTGATGGTAATCATTAAACCTGGTAGGTGATCTGACAATACTAAAGCTGAGCATTTATTTTGTTATGACACAACTTTGAACCTTACTTTAGTGGTATAGGTTTTGGTTATCTATTGTTTTTCTCAATGTGTCACATAAATAGTGGGCTGCATTATTCGAAACACAATAGAAACATTAATTTCTGTTCCTTTCCCTTAAACCACTCTCCATACTACTGACATTGACCAATAAAATCATCACAAAAGATCTGTTATTCCGTTGGCAGCTTGTATGTGTTTAATTCCTAGAGCAACGGTTCCCAATTTCCTTCTGGCCACGGAACCCTAATTTATCATACATTTTTTGGCGGATCCCAATTTTTATAAGTGTGAGCTGAAAAACCAGTCTTGCATCGGTAACTCGTCACTAACCGAATCAGAACTATGATACCTTTCTCACGGCACGGTTATGAATCTTTTGAATGAACAGTTTATTTAATTCTCGGATAGAACACGGAATCCTTGTGACCCTTCCACAGAACTCCAGGGTTCTGTGGTCCTCCCTTTGGGAATCACTGTCCTAGACTGTGGTTCTCATCTTGTCTCTCATTACTCTAGGATGAACCCCATTGTGTTATTTCACTGATACATTATTCAGTATCTTTACATTATTCAGTATCTTCTCACGCAGGTGCTGTGTTTTGGAAAGTATCCGTTCTAGTACTGACCATTAATTAGAAGCTATTGGTCCCTTGTATGCAATATTCTCTTGAAACATCTGAGGCAGTTAATATGACATACATAAAAGAAGCGTTGAGGTGGGTTGTGGATCTACTGGTTCTTATATTTTATATATTTACTAACAACGGATAAGGAAAAAACTTATCACTCAACAAAATTGAAGGATGTGACGAATAAAAATGTATGACAGACAAAAACAAATACAATATTTCAGTTTGACAGCTTACTCATTTTATAGGAAATGCGTCAGATGGCTTGGAAGGTGTAAACAAGCTGAAAATTACCACCTGATCTTACCCAACATGAACGTAACTATGATGAGCTATGTTTACGCCACCTTGATAATATTTCAGGAGGAATAAGTGAAAAATTAATGACTTTATGAAATTTCTGTGACCTGTCTAAGTTGTTTGACAGCATTGTTAATTAAATTCAGATACAAAAAATAAAGTGTTGTGGTATGGATGGTATTGTTAATAAATGGCTGAATTCTAACCATCTGAATAGAAAACAGTGTATCATTAGAACATTTTATTGTTGAATCATGTGGTTCACTGTTTTCTAAGTGGAGATTCATAAGATGTGGAGTACCCCGGGTTTCAATATTGTGGTAACTATTTTAATATATATATATACCCTGTGTTACATCTAAAAACTTGAAATTTGTTCAATTGACACAAGCATAGAAATCGAAAATACTCCAGATTTCCTGTACAAACATATTTCAGATTATGTCTTTGACTTTATTAATACATGGTTTACAGCAAATGGCTTATATATAAATTTAATTAAACTCTGTATATGCAGTTCAGTATATCACACATATTACTGCCAAACATAGACATAAAATTTGGAGGCCAGTTCATTCAAAAGTTAGAGAGTGTGAAATATCTCAGTTTGCATGTTGATCATAGTTATTGTTGGAGGGAGTATGTCTCTGACTTACTGAAGCGATTGGATGCAGCCACCTTTGAAATTCGTATAATTTCTGCAATAGGTGATTGTTGTATACGAAAACTAGTTTATCATATACTATATTATTTTGGGGTCTACTTGGAGAGAAAAAGTATTCATGGCCCAGTATGTATACATTTTAATGCCCTGCTTATTCACAAAGTATACTCTAATTTAAGCAAATAGTAAAATACTTAATTGACACTACAAGCAAAAATGTTCTTCACAAAGATTAAATGTCATTCCAACTTGTTGAAAAAGGGCTCCAATATTTGGGGATAAGTATCTTCACTTTCCACATCCCACAGAGCAAGTCTCTGATATTGGGAGCCATGGAAAACGAATGTATTGTTTTGAATTGTTTGTTTCATGTAAGGAGAAGCGTCCGACGTCCAGGTTCAGCCCGTTCACGTCGTGTGTAATCTGCTGGCTTCTGAAGCCCGCTGAAACCTACCTGACAGAGTTAACGGATGAGCAAACACACTCGTGGTACTAGATACGCTTACCTGTGAGCAGTAGATACGTATGTATAACGATCTCTGCCAAAGATAGTGAGTTACTTATCTGACATCAAAATACTTATGCTTGAGGCAGCAAGGCTCATAGCAGTGCCAAGACTATGCCAAACGTCTCAGTGGGCTGAAATTCACAGTGGATGTATATTTACTTCTAACTGGAAATAGATTACATTAAATAGGAAAAGCAGCGTGGTATTATAATAGTTATTTTCTGTATTAAACCTGACTATAATAATTGTGACTTTAACTGACCCTGGGGTGGGTGGTGGAAATTACACGTTGCCGTAGTATAGTAAGTCTTGATATGAGGAAAACTTACTTAAATGTAAAAACAGTCTGTGGCAAATAATGAGAACACAGGCAGTAAACTAACTACTAGGGGAGCAGGTAGAATAGTGAATGCATTACTTATCGTAATGAGCGTTGCGTTGAATCGAGTTACTTCCTGTTCCTGTTGGACTGACGAGTGCTGGAATGAAGAGATATGAACACCTGGCTCAGGGCCTGATTAAGACAGCGCGGGGCTCGTAGCAAATGTGAAGGAGGAGGGGGGGGGGACTTGTAGAGTTAAAAAAAAGGTCGCGCGTCTAGCCTGACGGGGAGGCTCCGGAAGACTCCTAGGCGCGGGCCCCCCTAGGAGTCGCGAGGCCCCCCAGAAGGTGCGAGGCCCGTAGCATTTGCTAACTCCTGCTATGTGGATAATCCGGTACTGACCTGGCTGCAGGAATTTTTATTAAATCAATAACGATGTGTATCGTGTAGGCTATGATCAGGCATTTTGAGATTTGTCAATGATAGGCTACAATGCTGGTGACGCCATTTATGCCATTCGCATAGCATGTACTGGAGGGAGTAACAATATGCAGAGACAATCCTGCTGTATGTACATGCTACGCGCTGGTTGTAATTTCTGCATATTTTCCGTTAGATTAATCGGCAGAGGAAGCATCTTCCATCATGACTATGTGCAGCTAAGGAGAGTTCTCGACTATCGGATAAAAAATATTAAAACTGATCCCACATTTCCAACTATTGTTTTGGCCCCTTACAAAAGCTGAAATAAAGGAAACAGACTTTACTAATGCGTCAGGATTCTACGTCACCTCTAGGCTGTAGGCTGTACTACTGAAACTGGAAGTTACAGGGTGTTTCAAAAAGAATATACGTATTTCGAATGCATATATTTATTAAACTCTAAGACATACGAATATGAAACTTAACGACACATATTTACGAACCTCTTAAGTTCAGATTTCAGATGTTCAATATGTCCTTACATCAGCCACACGAACAATAACACATCGATACTCAAATTCCTCCCATACTCGGGCAAGCATGTCCTTCGTCACTGATGTTACGGCAGTACAGGATCCGGTTCCTCAAGTCCTCAAGGTTCTGTGGGAGTGGTGGTACATAAACGTTGTCTTTAATGAAACCCTACAGGAAGAAGTCACAGGGTGTCAAATCCGGTGACCATGGAGCCCAGCTGATGCATGCTAAGTCGCCAGCTCCTTGACGACCAATCCAACGGTTCGGTAGAGTTTCATTCAGATATTCACTGCACTTGGCGACTCCAGTGAGGGGGTGCCCCGTCTTGTTGAAAAACGAAGTTGTCTTCGTGCAGCCTCGGAAACAAGCAGTTTTGTAACATAGCGAGATACTGCTGACCGTTAACCATGTTTCCATCAAAGAAGAATGGGCCGTAACAGATGATCGGGATATCGCACAAAACACATTGACTTTAGGCGAATCTCGTACATGTTCAATGACTGCATGTGGGTTCTGTAGACCCCAAATTCGAACATTAATGTTTGTTTACCTGACCACTAACATGGAAAGTCGCTTCATCACTGAAAACGATGCGTTGTGTGAAAGTGTTATCATTGTCAATAGCATCATTAATCTCGTTACGAAAATGCCACACGTTTTCCGTTTGTCATGAGGACGCAGAGCTTGTAAGCAACTGTAACTTGTACGGCTTCATAACCAACCGACGTCTCAAAACTACGCCAAATTGTTTTTGTAGGTAGTTGTAACTCCCGACTGGCACGACGAGTAGATTTTGAAGGACTACGTTGGAAAGTAGTTTGAATTTGTGCAACATGTGCCTCAGAAACACGAGGGCGGCCAGGACTCTTTCATTTACATACACATCCGGTATCTACAAACTGTCGATACCATCTACGAATGTTCCACCCATTCGGAGGATGCATTTGGTACCTCAACCTGAAACGTCTTTGCACTGTAATCATGGCATTGCACTACTCAAACTCGATAACACAAAATGATTTCTGGCTGTGCAGCAGCCAATTTAAACGTATGACCGTTACCAATAATAACACAAGACGACTGACATCTAGCGGCTATTGAATAAACTAGACTATGTATTCGTTTCTCCAATAGCCGAACCGTGGCGCAGCGATCGATAGTTTGGACAAAAGAATACTTTGTAGTACGTATATTCTTTTTGAAACACCCTGCTGACTGAAACCACAGAGAAGATTACAAGCAACATTCTCCCTGCAGTTTGCTACAATGTCCTACCTGGAGCGCCATTTGAAAAAACTAAAACAAAACAAAAATCACTCATGGACGAGTAACTGTTGCGTCACAAGCTGCAGCTGACCAGAATGTGTCTACCGCGACACAGCCAGCCTAAAATATAACCACATGAAGGACTTGGAGTAGGGTATTGTTATATACCATGGTACAGGATATGGGCAGCTGGGGTTAGTCTTTCTCTAGTTCACAACTAGGCGGGCGCGTGTTGATCTGTACCTCTCTGTTCTCATATGACCTCCACACGAATCAAAACTAAACTTCGTCTGTCTCTCACAGTATTCGGAGCAAGCAACAGCTGACTAAGTAATTTGCGTATCTTCATCGGTGTGTGTGAAAGCTACTCACGCCGGCTTTGTCTAACAATCTTGCGAGTTTTACCTAAATCACTCAAGCGCATGGTAAAAAGGCATTTTACCGAGCGTGGTGGTGTAACGGTTAGCGTTCTGGCCTCGCATTCGGGAGGATGGCGGTTCCCGTTCGAGCATCCAGATTTGGGTTTTCCATGGTTTCCCCAAATTACTCCAGGTGAATGCCGGGATGCTTCCTTCAAAAGGCCATGGCTGAATTCCTTCCCATTCCTTGCCTCCCATCATTTCCCGTCTCTAAACACCTCGCTGTTAAGAAACGTTAAGCAGATAAAAAAACGCATTTTTATCAGCCTCTCTCTTAGTTGCCTTCCTCCTGTCTTTCTTGCAAGATGATCTGGGCTTCACTGCTTACGTTGATGTGGAGTGTACGTCACGAATTGTTTATTCCAGCTGAAGCCATTCTGAGTCACAGAAGGCTCTGGACCCCGCACTAGTGTTCGTAAATATTAACTGTGCTGATGACGATGACATCTGTGCCCTCTACTAGGAATTCAGCCATGACATTTTGAAGGAACTGTCCTTGGAGTAATTTAAGGAAAATATTAAAAAAAAAAAAAAATTGGGTGTCCAGTAGGTTCCGTCTTTCATATATTTCAATGGCGCTTCTAATAGTTCATTTAAAAATTTGTGAAAATCCATAAAAAGTCCAACTGGAAAACAATGCGGGGCCTTGTGTTTAACAGACCCACCAAATACTCGGCGGCAGCGTAAGCGTGGCGTGCCTGCTTTGTGTTGCAGGGGTCACCAGTTTGAGTCCGGACTAGGGCGTGGGTGATTTGTGAATGTCTTGTGTGAACATTACAAGAGAAATATAAATGAATACACGGAAATGAAAACGTATACATCGGTAAAATGCAATAATAAAACAAAATTCGATCAGAAATCCACAAACATATTTAAACTTACTGAGCATAGCGGTTATACAATTGACTAGAAACCTCGCTTCTCTTTGCAATTCTACTTGGTACCCAGTTAGAATCCCTGTCTTGGCAGCTGTTTTCATGGTCCCTAACCCTCTGACGCAGCTTACTGTGTAATGTGAAGTACGGCAGAACGCTTCCAAGGTTCGGAATCCGCATTAAACTGTGGAGACCTCTATACTCGGTAGGATTACCGGGATATTATAGGTGATTGCGATAGAGGCGGATTTGACAGCTGTTAATTTTTAAAGTGGAATGTTCGGATAAATAAACTAAAGTGTAAGAACACATTTTTCTGAAAATATAAACACTTCTGATATTCTCCGAGAGTGATTTTTAAGTCAGGGATTAAAACCGACATTCTAGCTAATGTGAGGTTCAGTCAGAGTTTTTTGTGTAGCGAAAATATGCGCAACGCGTCGAATTATTCATGGCTATGCTCCATTTTTTTTTCTCATTCATTGGTTTTGTAAGTAAGGGAAATGAAAGTTGAGGCATTTTTAGGCAGGGTGATCTTTTTAACTTCATTCTTGCTGACGTCCTGTCGGTCTGCATAGCTTTGAAAATTCTTTCACCATCGGCGCCTATCCCAGCCGCCTTAATGCTGTTAGTAATCTCTCCCCCCCCCCCCTCCCATAAGCTTGGTTGTACGACTGCTTAGAGTTCCAAACAAATCGGAAAACACCCTACACCCCTATTAAGGATGACCTTTCCTTTATAGTTGCCGCACAGACAATGTCATAGACCCACAGAGTCCAATTACAGACAAAATGTATTAAAAACATTCAGATATAAAATACGTAATAACTGTAAATATATACCGTGTATGAGTAATTTGTATGAAATAGAAAAGTGGTATGACACAAGGGAATAATTCGAATCGAAACGTGATACATACCTGTAGACTGTTATCAAGAAAGGAAATATACTTCCGTCAATATGACGTCATGCATGCGAACATTAAACCCGCCTAAATAAAAACAAGTCGAGAGGAGATATTTGTAGCAGAGATAAATGTGCACTAAGTGAAAAGTTACATTAAGAACAAGATTCGTCCACCTGTGACAGTGGACGCATGGAATTAATGGTTATCTGCAACTGTAAATATGGAGTGAAAAGAAATCGAGGAAAACTGAAAAAAAGAAAATTAAATACAGACACATTACAATTTTTATGTTTTTTTTCTTTTTTTTTTTGTCAGCCGTGGCTTTGTGGTAACTACACAATTTTGCGACACAAAAACCAAAGCAAAACATAGACATTGAACAATACTACTTTTGCTTTATGGCTTTATGCCTCGTAGAAGTCGATTGTCCTTAGAGGCAGGAAGGACTGGACGCAAGGAATTCTGCCTTGGCCTTTTAAAGGATGCATCCCGGCATTTGCCTGAAGTGTTTTAAGGAAACCAAGAAAAACCCAATTCTGGATTGCCTGATGGATATTCGAACCCGCGTCCTCCCGAATGCGAGGCCAGAGCGTTACCACTCACTCACTACGCTCGGTAATAAACTGTATTGCTGAATGCAGTGTATAAAACGGAAAGGAAAGGAAAGCTGGTTAACGATATGAAAGTTACAGCTCAACAGAAATACTCGTAATGTAAAAAACGGAAGTAAGGTCCTTTCCCCTGTCATTTTCTTAAATTACCAATTCTCATTTGACGAAAGAACTGCACTGCACTGCAAAAAAAAAAAAAAAAAAAAAGTTTGTTACCACGTGACTGCGCGACAGCGCTCTTGCGGCAACAACCGAAACTACTACAATTTCGAACCTTGCACTCCAGTAACCGTATCTGATTGGCTAACGCTCTGGTCTCGCATTAGGGAGGACGTTTGGGTTCGAATCCCCGTCCGAGCATCCAGATTTGGGTTTTCCATCATTTCCCAAACCACTTCACGCGAATGACGGGGTGGGTTACGTCAAAAGGCCATGGCAGAATTCATTTTCACACTTCTTTCCTGCCTCTAATGGCCTAGACATCGATGGCGCGAAAATGATAAGCAAAAAGTTTTAAGGGTTGCTATAAATTACAGAATCTTGCTTCGAAAAACGAAAAGCATCGTGTTTAATTTGCTTTTTACTTTGAGCCATTATTCTTATCACGTTATTCGATTTAAAAACTCAAATGAGTGATATTAAAACATTCCTGTCAGAAGTCATAATTAACGATGAAAGATCGAAATTCTTTCGAGGCAACTCTATCAAATATCGTTACAAACAGTAATAGCAGAATACATTTCAGCCAGTGCTATTACTGCTGCAAATTTCCCGCAACTCACCTTAGGAATGCATTTATAGAATGAAGCCTGTACACAAAGGTGAAACAAATGGAAAAAAACTATAATAATTTCACGTTACGTTCCGCCTCCAAAAGAAAAAATTATTAAGCATGAACTTTGGATTTCTGAGAGGTGATATTCTGCCGCCTGTGGACAGCCTGGGAGCGTCCATACACTACGTACGTAGATCCAGTTTTGGCCTCATGTGAATTCCTCGCCCCCCCTAGACTATACCACGTAGTTTAGGGACGCTCCCTATACAGCGTAGAGTTAGGGGGCGTACAATAATTATGTGAGCTGCAATTGGGGGTGGAGGGGATGGGGCAACGGAAATCTCACTTCAGCTTTTGAAATTCTTGAAGGACTGTAGAGCTTAAAAATAGTCTACAAATGACG
>JARYHS010006964.1:10698852-10714886 GCA_031002005.1 Vandiemenella viatica | reverse complement strand
TCAATAATTGTTTTGGTAGGTCACCCCAACCTTTAGCATGTGAGATAAAATTTTAACTATCGTAAAAAGAAACATCTCGTTCTACTAATAACTAAAAACACTGAAAATTAAATATCGTAAATAATAAAAGTAGATGGTTGAGAAAATTTCACTTTAAAGAATTTAAGATAAAAAAAAAAAAAAAAAAAAAAAAAAAAAAGAATGAGAAGAAATAGGTTAATAGGTGACCAAAGAAATTGCCAGCGGTGTATTCACTCCATTGCAATTAAATTAAATACTGATTTTCATGTCCACAGCAAATAAGTTTTCTTGTTAAATCTTTGCAATGAGAAACAGTTTGTAACAAGTATCGCTGGTGCCGATGAGTTTTAATTGTATGAAGAATCTGTTCATAAAAACTTGTGTCACAGTGAACATCAAGTGTTCTTTTCATTCTTTGTGTTTTGAATTCAACTATTATGGTAAGTGTATGTAATTTCTTTACAATTTATAATTTTAAGGAATGATGTTTATGTCGTGTTTTTAGCTGTAATGAAAAAACTGCAGTAATGACACTTTCATATTTACAGTTGTTTTGAATAGATTCCCGTAAGATGGTTGAGTATGGTTTAGAAAAAGAATTAAGAATTTAACTGATCAGATATAGAGTATTGGTTCATTTCTCTTGAACTATGAATTTACAGTTAGATGCTTCGACTGATTTTAGCCATATTGTCGAGGATTCTGTTCAGATTGTAATTCACACTGGACTGGAATGTAAACCGTATTTATTAGCATAGCATTTGGATATTAGCATTTATTTTTATTTTGTTTCATGGGAAACATGTTCCTGATGCGCCTGAATGCATTTCCATATGTATTACAGTATAAGCAGCCTACACCGAATTATTATTAATACTTTTGTCGGCACAACTTGAAGTACGACAGTTTAAGTAGGCTATATTTATAGTAACATTTTTCTCAGTTTACCATATCTTTCATTCAGATTCTCCAGAAAGTTATTTTTCCCTCAAACTTATTTCATCTGTCTCATCACAGGGGATATTTCTCCAAACATCTGTGATGAAATTTTCAATATATTATGCTGATAGTAAAAAAGTGCCAGAAAGCTTGCATCATTTTAATTTCATCAGCATCGCCATAACACTTTGATATTTTATTTGAATTGTTTGTTATTTCAGCTATAGCCAAGAGACAGCCTAGTTTTGAGTAACAAACCATGGGACAGACAAGATTCAGGGTATATTGTTCCAAGGATTTCGAGTTGACTCCCAGAATTGCTTCTCTTACAGCACAGTTTATCCTAAACTGAAAATGATCTTTGCCTACAGTCTCTTCTTCTATTCTTTCTTTGTATTATTCTGGTTAGTTAGTTCGAAGAGTGTGCTAGACTTATAGTGATATCATTCTCATATTTATCAGCTGGTGCTCTTTTTGAAATTGTAAAGATGATACTTTTAATATCAGTTGAAATCTGTCCTGTTTTGTAACTGCTTGATATTAGTTTGAATAATCTTTACATTCCTTCTTCTCTAAGGGGACCGAGCAATGTTGGTGAGTGGTTAACACTCCAGCCTCACATTTGGGAGGACGCTGGTTCGAATCCCTATCCGTGCATCCAGATTTGTGTTTTCCATGGTTTCCCCACATCACTCGGGATGCTTCCTTCAAATAGGCCATGGCCGAATTCCTTGCTCTTCCTTGCCCCAATCCCATCCCACCTCTAATACCTTGCTGTCCACGAGGCGTAAAGCACAAGCAAAAAAAATGAATTCCAGTCATTTGTGATTATTAGATACTTTTTCTCCATATATTGGATTAGTTCTTCAATTTCGTCACATATCAGTATTTTCATAAGATCTTTCTATGTTATTGACATATACACCTGTACTAATGTGGTTTGAGCAGGCTTAGTTTCTACCATCATCAAACTAATCCAGTCACTAAATTATGTATAAAACAACCTGTTTCCTTACCATCTTGTTTACTGTAAATGTTAGGCTGAAAGACGCTCATTGAGTGAAAAAAATGACCACTATGCATTATGGTTTCTTGACACGTTATTCGCATTTTGGCATTTACAAAAACCAGCCAGAACCCATGGTGGCTAACTCAAAAAGACAAGGTTCGCGTCTGATCCAGGTCACGTTCTCCACACATGATGCCTTTCATACTTTTTTTAGAGCCTTGTAATGGGTGGGTAAGAAGAGTATTATATACTAAATGCAGCCTGGACCTATTCATCGTGAAAACAAAGAGTTGGATACTGATATGCCACAATGTTTTGTGTTTGTTTTTAAGAAACCACTATTTGTTGTGTTCTTTTTTTTTTTGTTTGTTTTGTTAAATGGTCATTTTTTTTTTTTGTCTTAAACCTAACATAAATACCACTCCGGTAGCTCTACTGATAGTTCTGTGTTCCCAAAACTAGAAATACTTTGTATTTTTGCACTGAATCTTACTAATCCCAACGACATCTAATTAAATAGTCACTTCTAAAATTTTCTACATGCCCTATTCTGGCTTCTAACATTCCACGCTCTGACTTATAGAATGTTTCTAACCAGCATAATGACTCATTCCTGAGTAGCCACATCTTGAGACCTGATTAGGGGACTATTTTACATTTGGAATATTTGAAAAGGAAGAAGCTATGAGTCTATTTGAAGTTTTTGAGGATTAAATGGCTTGGGGATACCGTTTAGATCATTAATACAGTGGTTTCCTATTTCATTCTTTATCCTGATGCTGTTAATTGTTTCTGATCCATCCATCTTCAGTGGTGATATTTTGGCTGGAAGAGGCAAATATAGTCTCTTCCAAACCATAGTACCTTTTATATACATATACAAAATTAAAATCTGTAGACAGACATAAATGATAATGTGTTGAATTGTTCCAACCTTACTTCCATTTCTTACATCTTGGAAGAAGTTGTGAAAGTTTATTTAATAATTTATATCTGTTTTTGGTGTCATGAAGTTTTTGATGTTAAAAGTTCATTGATAGTAACTGGTTCTTCAGTTGTCAGTAAGGGTTAAATTATTATATCGTTGTTGTAGGTTTTTTTTTACATATTCGCAAATTTTGTATTTATTTCAATCTTTATTTATCTTGGTTTTATTTCTGGTGATGTGAAATTGGCCTGTTAATATTATATTTTACTGATTCTTACAGAATGATACCTCAAAAGATGATGTTCAAGAAGATGTTTTGTTGCCATATATTCCAGAAAGGTAGATTGTTAATTTCATTCTTAATCAGTAAGAACTATTATAACATTGAATTGAATTGAATTGAATTGAATTTGGTTTATTTCCAGTGCCTGTAGTTTGTACAGAATTGGACAAGTCAAAGTATATAACTATACAAATGTTTTTTTTACAATTAACATCATTACTACCTCTAAATTACATTTCACATTATTTACATATATATCATTCTAAAACTAGTTACACACATAGCATTCTAATAGTAGTTATACACGTAAAAGACAAAATAAATTGAATACTACATCAGAATTCTTTTATGGAATATAACACTTTATTAGCTAAGTATGTTTTCAGTTCACTTTTAAATTTAGCTCCTTTTAACAACTTTATTTCCTTGGGGAGTTTGTTGTAAAATATTACCCCTTTCTTAAGTGGATCTTGTTCTGCAAATTTTTTGTTTACTCTCACTTGAAAATAGTTATCTTCACCTCTTGTACCATGGTTATGAATGCTACGGTAGGTTACTGTTTTGTCTGGGCTGTTTACTACCAAGAGTATTACTTTAAAAATGTACAAGGCATAAAGTGTTAATATTTTATTCTGCTGGAAAATGGACCTACATGAATCTCTCTGTCCTATACTGAATATAAATCTAATAACTCTTTTCTGTACCTTAAATAACCTGTCCAAGAAGCAGTGTGCGGCTGCTCCCCATATTTCGATGCCGTAAGTTAAGATGAGTGTATCAATCCATAATATACTGTTAGTTTAAAGTCTTTTCTGAGGTAATGAGATAATCTTTTTAATACAAAGGAATTTTTGTTTACCTTTTTACAGGTTTCATTAATATGTTCCTCCCATGATAGGTTGGAATCTACTGTGATACCTAGGAATTTAGCGGATGTTACCTGTAGAATATTTCATCACCACATGTAAGGTCTTTACCTAGTTCAAGTTTGTATGGTTTCTTAAATAAGATGTAAACAGTTTTTGAGGGATTTAGACTCAACATATTGTTCATGCAGTAATGGTAAATGTCATCAATTTTAAATTGCATACTTTTAAGTAAACTCGCATTATTCGTATCTGAGGTTAAGGACTGTAGTATCATCGGCATAAGAATAGTACAGCTATTGTCCTGTTGAGGTATATCATTGACATAAAGGATGAAAAGGAGTGGGCCCAGAATAGATCCTTGTGGTACCCCTCTTTTTACTAAGCATTTTTCGATTTGAATTTTATGTGTTCCTCAGCTGTTTTTTTAAGTATTTCAGTCTGCTGCCACCTATTGCTCAGATATGATTTTAATAAATCAGAGGTTATTCCTCTGATACCATACATCTTGATTTTTTCCAGCAATATGGTATGATCCACTGTATCAAATGCTTTGATAAATCCATAAAAACTGCTGCTGTATGTTTATTATTATCGAGGTTTTCAAGAAGGCTTTCTATAAATTCTGTTATTGCACTAACTGTTGATAGTCCCTTCCTAAAACCAAATTGTCTATTATTAATTAGGTTATTAGTTTCCAGAAACTTTGTTATTCGAGCAGAAATCACATATTCTAGTATGTTACTAAACGTGGAAATGAGAGCAATAGGTCTATAATTACTCAATAATTGTCTATCGCCTTTCTTAAAAAGTGGCTTGATAACTGATATTTTTAGGATATTGGGGAATTCACCTGTAGTAAGTGACATATTTATTAAATGAGTTATGATGGTAAGAATAGGTGCAAAACACTGTTTAAGTAGCCTATGGTGAAATATCATCATAGCCACAAGCTACGTTTGTTTTTAATTTCCTTATTATGGAACTAACTTCATTTTCTGTTAACCGGTTTAAGAAAAATTGTTTTATCACATTTGGGCAACTTCCTGGGGGTTGTAGAGTTAATTGAACCACCATAATTGTTTGTTTGCATTAGGAGGAGGGAAACCAGAAAAATACTCATTGAAAGCATTGGCTACCTTCTCAGGGTCATTTAAAACACAGTTATTTAATCTTATTGAAGAGATATCACGAACATTACTAGTGCATTTGTTAAGTCCAGATATATCTTTTGCAATTTTCCAGACTTCTTTTGGTAGATTACAAGATTCTAAAATTCTTTTTTCATAGTATTCTGCCTTACAAGTTTTTTATTTTATTGAAATATTCTAATTTGTATTTTTTGTACCTCTGTTTGTAAAAACTGAGACCTGTCTGCTTGTACAAAAGAAAAGCATCCATCATATCGCTTCATCTTTAGACATGAAACTGTTAAAGGAATTTTGACTCCATTATTAGTTTTTAAAACTCTTTTTACTAAGGACAAGACAGTTCAAGAACCTACTGAAGTTTGTACAAAAGATTTCCCAGGCATTGTTTACATCTTTCATATATTTTATCTCACCCCAGTTGAGTTTTTTGAGTTCTTCTAAGTTTAGTAACTTTTTTTGGACATGCTTCTACCTGATTCAGATATTCCTTTGCTTATTTTATTTTTTCCATGGTGATAATTGATAAATAATTCCTGACCATAGTGATCAGCAACAAAATTTTCTACATCAGAACTTCTGCAAATATCACTGAAATGTTTGAGATTATGTAGTCCAGCTGAGTCTTAGAACTGCTTGTTTCCCTAGTGGGCCCTGTGATTAATTAGTTAAGCCATATGCATCAATGGTATCATTGAACATTTCAACCCATCTGTCCTGTGAGAGCCCATCAATGTTTAAATGTTTAAATGTTTTGATATAGAACAGTGATTTAGTTTAAAAGTTTTGAAAACAATCTATAGAAGGAGTTAATATCTCCATTTGAGATCTATAAACTCCAATTATAAGGACACTGGTTTCTCACTTATAATATTTCTACACCTACAACTTCAAAATCCATCTCTTTACCATAGTCTTTTAACCAACCTATTTCTTTGCAATTCATGTTTATATTACAGTATATACATACACCACCACTTTTATGTTTATCTCTGCAGAAGGAGCTTAAAAGGACATAATTTTCTATTTGCATGGTATTTATCTCATAGATTTACAGCCATGTTCTGTAAAGACTGCTATATCATATTTCTTTGAATTTATTGTATTGCTTAAATAATCTACTTTGTTGCTTAGGTACTGAACATTTTGATGATATAGTGAGATATTCCTGATAGGGTTAGTAACATTTTCTGATTTCTGTCTTATAACTAGATTTGGAGTATCTGGCTTATGTTCTAACATTACACTTTATTTGCCTTTGTGTGTTTATCTATTGACCAACAGCCCCTATCAATCTCTGATGTGGGGTGTTGGTTATTTCTAAAAAACAATCAGGTTGGTTCTGAAGTGGTATCTGGCAGTCTAAATTACATATTACATTTCTTCCTGCAAAGTTCAAATGTAGGCCAATGTGTGGTGTGATATGACCTATCTAAACTACTAATGTCCACCATATCTACGTTACTGAAATGGTTACAAATGATTTGTACATCAAGTTGGCCTTATCTATTTCCACATTACACATGACCAACTAGAAGGTCATATCGTTTAGGAACATTTACAACTATGATAGTGCTTGATAGTTTTGAAAAAGTATTTTCTAGTGCAGATATTGCATCGGCTGTTTGATTTTTATAAACATCATTGGCACCCCCTATAATTACTACAAAATCGTTACTTGTAAGCTTAGACATATCATTATTGCTAATAACGTTAACCAAAGTTGCATTTGGCTTTACCAGTCCCTCTACTTCAAACGACTTTAGTATAGCATTCATTCAATTTTGAAGATATTCCACGTCCGTGGCTGTCCGCATATATTTTAACTTTGCATAACGCTTTTTTTTAAGATTTTCTTGGGCTGCATGTTTTACTTCTTGTTTGATATTCCACACTCGAACTGTTCTCGACAACTTCTTCATCCCCGTTATGTGACAGTAATTCGTATCTGTTTCTTAGTGGTAAGACATTTTTATTGATTGAATTTAACTTTGAATTTGACTGTCGTTTAGTGGGGATTGTTTTCCACTGACTTTTTTTCCGTTTGTGTACTTACATAAATACCGCACATTGAATGATCGTATTCTTCAAGTTTTTTCTTTAGTTTCTCATTTTCATCCTTAAGGCACTGCACATCCTCTTGCAGAACTGCAATTACATGAAGCAGGGAATTTTTGTTATCTTCGGACTGTGCCTCGTTGTTTATACCTTGATCATCAAAGCATGCTGGGCACTTCCATTCTACCAATTCACTCGGAATTTCTTCTTCCTTTATGTTTACACATTTGAAATGATTCCACTTGTCACAAAAGTCACACAGTATACCATTTCTCACGGGTCTATTACACTTCACACATTTTACATTTAGAATAATTCTACTCGAAACTGGAGCTTCGTTAGCAACTACACCGACCGCTGCCATCTTGATCCACTAATGTCATTATTGTAACTGAGAGATTACCAAATATTAGGTTGAAATGATGATAAAACCACTTAATGTGTCATTGTACAAAAATGTTGCATATCTTAATGATTCATTGATTTGTTTAATGGTTGACCATATTTCTAATAATGCCTGGTGGTGAGTATGTAGAGTCTCAGTTGACAGAAAGAATAAGTTGTCACAGTGCTGCTGGGGCACATGTAAAAGAGTTGAGCAATGACTGAGAAAGACGGCAGTGTTGGCATCCAAGTCTCTGTATGTTTTCTGCTAGTTCTCTGAACGAGATTTGACGATCCTGCGTCAGCGAAGTTCTTAGTTTCTGAGATAAGGTCTCATTCCTAGTTGATGAGGTCCTGCCAGAATGTGCTCCACTCTATACTGAGTGGCTGTGTCTGAAGCTGTTGTGCCACTCCTTTATCTGTGTTGTCCTATCCCAGATTGGAAGCCACTTAACTTTTGGCCACAACCTGAAATATTGAGGACACGGGTTCGATACCTGAGGCAAGGAGCGGCTCTCGCCAAAGGTTTTGGATGGAAAGTAGGCAGGCAAACTCACGCTAGAAATGACAAAGCCAATTCCAGAACATTGGAGTTTAATAACTTCAAACTAGTCTACAGACAGTTTGAAATAGGTTGTTAGGAAATGCTAGGTGCGGGAGAGAAAGTTACTGCTTCCCCAAGTCAGATCCGCTGGTCAACTACGGCAGCATTAATACGCAGCAGTACAGCGATGCAAACTGTACAGCACTACGTAGCAACTTGATGGTACTGGCCCCCCCCCTGTGGTCTCCGTGATCCTTTATACTAGGTCAAAACAATTAACCTCGTGTCACTCGGCTGAATCTTATTTAACCATGAACAGCAGCACGCCTGCTCGACCAGTGTGGTTGTAAGCAAAACCAATGGGTGACACAAACTCTTATTTACATGATACTCCTTTTCCATCTGACCCTGACGGTAGCGTGCCTTCCTATAAGGTCTATTTATCCCCAACAGACCATGCTCTGTATCTGACCCTATCTGCAGCGCGCCTTCCTATACGGTCTATTGATTCCAAATGACCGTTGCACCCCAACGCGTCTGCCCGCTTGGCTGTCCAACACGTGTGGCCAACACAGCGTAGGCAATACACAGGCTACAGCTAAATATCTTTTTAACAATTATATTTTCTTTAATATTGAGTATATTACACCTCCCTTCCCGGAGAAATTGATGCAACATACCAGTTGCAGCAATTTTTGCTATTCTGGATCTGACTGTCTTTAACTTCCTCTCCATTCCTATGTCTATGTTAGTTGACATCATTACATCATGTTTATGCATATTTTCAAAATTAAATTCAATAGATAAGTATTTTTCATTAACATATTGTTTCCTCATTTCACAATTCAGTTACTACATAATTTTACTGATATCATATAGGTGAAATTTCTCATTAATTAAATTCAATCTTAACTATTCACATTATCAGCTGATTCTAAGATATTATTGAACCTTAAATTCATTAAATCCTCACTTCACTACATTATAATTAATACTAATTTACGTTACCTTTACTAAGCTATAATAAAATACATTTATGTTTTGACAGTACTATTCACCTTTTGTCACTTCTTTTAGCTATGGTTGTATCTTCTTTTGAAAAATTCGTGATGGCAATGCTTTCGTCACCTTTTTTAGTTCTACTGAAAATAACTCTTTCATCCTCCATACTAGAGTTTGATCTTCGACTACCACTGAGTCGTGACTCTCTACAATTATTTACTATTGTAGTTCTGACACAAACTTTCCCACAACAGTCGTCATCCATATACTTTTTAGTATACCTGAAACACTCTCTGCAACACTTGCAGTAGCGGCAACAACAACAAGTTACTAAAATGAATACAATTATACATCCTGCATAAGATGCAAAAGATACACCAAAAGCAAAAGGTTCTCTTGCCTCTTTTTCTTGCCTCTCTATTTCTATTTCCAAGTCTTTTATTTTATGACCCGCAATCTTTAAGTCATCTAACTGCATTGCCACACGTTCTAAAGGTAATTTAACTTGTAACAATTCAGATACATTGTGTTTTTTATCATTTATTATACAACAATCTATATCTATAGTTAAATTTGGGATAACGTCCTTGCTACTGACATTAGTTCTGATTACATATTCTGATTGTATAAATACTCTGGTACCATAGCCTTTGCATTGTGTATAAAACTTTATCTTTCCTAAACCTTTTAAGACAATGTCTGTTGGAGCACCTCCTCCACACAGAACTGTAAGACCTTCTTCTCTGGGAGTCAGATACAACCATTCATTATGCCCGAGATGCGTCCATAAGCTTTGATTTAAATGCACTACTTTCTTTATACAATCAGTCGGTATTTCTCTGACTGGTTGTAACAGCTTAGCTTCGCATTCTTCGTGATCATAAGTAGATAGCAAAATGAATGTTTGTTTACAAATACGATTGTCCTGATCCAACAGTTTGCACTCCAATTTATCAAAATTTAACTTAGCATAATGTCTCTTAGCATCATCAATGAACAATAATTCTTTTTCTGGTTGAATATAGACATAACTGCCTGGTGAGGTCTTTATCTCCATTGGCAATGGAATTACCTTGTACAAATTAAAAATATTATTATCTATTAAAGGTACATGAATAACGTAACCAAGGACGTTTCCCGATAAAAATACGTCTAAGTCAATAAGCTTAAGTAATAAATATCCATAGGCCTCAGTTAGTGGAACTGGAAATTTTAGATCTCTTAGATCATCACGAATCAACTTTAAGTAATTCACAATTTGAACTGGGTTTATGATGTGTGGCTCAAGGATTCCTTTCTGTGCATTTACAATGGCAGTTATCACTAATTCATAATCCCTTTCAATTTCTTCGAAAATTAAAGTAAGCTGGATCAAGTGTTCATTAATTGCTAATAGAGTCGCTATACGCTGGATTGTTGCGTCATTAGTTTGCACATAGTCGAGAACATAACGCTCTATCTTTTTCATCCCTTCTGCTAGTATCTTTTCATTTTGGACGACACTAGACATCGTATTATTAATCCCATTCAAAGTAGTTTTTACAACAGCTACCTGTTCCTTCGTTAATTTCAATAGTTGCATTTGCTTGCCCTCCATGTCATCTATTTTTGATTTGAAATACGTTGCGTCTGCTGCACTTAGTGTTCCAAAAAGTACCTTGCTGATTTCTCCGACAAAATCGAAAAGACCTCTCTTTTTCCTACTTTCATGTCTAGTCAACTGAGATATTAAACTTTGTGCGTCTTTTATTCTAGCTACATGCCTATCAATGTGTTGTTCGATTCTAACACATTCTTCATTACTTATGTTTAGGTGGAACAATTTACTTCGACAAAATTCTATCGACAATTGTGCATAGGTCTCTGCCTGTATGAACTTTTTCATTATATCTTCCAGTTTCACGTAACTTACAACCTTCCATGTGGTACTGTACAATCTAGCCTTACCCAAATTATCATAATATAAACCCGGAGAAGAACTTATCTTCTGCACATGGAAATCTTCCCATGCTGAACTTCCCGTTAGTATTATTAAAAGTCCCAACACAATCTTCATGAGTACCATGGCCTGCAATTAGAAAAATTCTTTTAATCTATTTGCGTGTACTTTCATTATCTTATTTCTTTTTGTCTTAAGAATAACATTTGGTCCTTCTGTTTTCAAACTTCGTAAGGCCCTATCCATTGTGAATCTAACTTCTTTGAACGCCCTCTTCTTACAGACTCGTCATGCAATAAAACCTTATCACCTGGTTTAAACAATTTTGAGTTTTCATTTCTGTCATAGTACTTTTTATTCGTCTCCTTACTCTTGTGTAGATGTTCCCTAGCTATTTCATGTAACGATTGCATTTTACTCTTTAACTCTTTAACATAGTCATCATAACAATACAAAACTTCTGTAGGTTCTTTTTGTAATATACCTGGAATATTTGCCTTTCTCCCAAACAAAAGTTCATGAGGTGTGAATCCCGTACTACTATGAGGTGTTGTGTTGAATACGAAAATTGAATACTGAATCCAATCATCCCAATTTCTTTGATCTTTAGCAATGAAATGTCGCAGATATTCTACTAATGTTCTGTGACTTCTTTCAAGAGCACCGTTACTTTCCGGATGGTACGCACTAGTTTTGATTTTCTGAATCTTCAAGATTTTACAACCCTTTTAAATACGTCACTCATGAAATTCGACCCTGATCTGTCAAAGAACAGACGGTATCCCGTATCTAAGAATTATTTCTTCCACAAACTTTCGTGCAACGGTATCAGCATCTTGCTGTTCAATTGGTACTGCTAAGGTATACTTAGACAATTCATCTTGAAAAGTTAGAATGTATCTATTACCCTTATCGCTAATACTTAGAGGACCGACTATGTCCATACAACATTTTTCAAATACATGCTCAGGTGTGCGAGTTATCTCTAGCGGCATTTTGGTTTTGTTCTGTGTAATATTCTTTTGACAAGTCTCACAGTGTCTGATATAATTTTCAATGTCTCGTTTCATTCCCGGCCATTGCTTATACTCTTTCACCTTCTCGTACGTCCTCGTCATTCCCTGATGACCACCTAAAGGCACGTCATGACTCTCCTTTAAAATCTGCTCTTTTTCCTCCAAACTAATTTCAGCTGGTGTCTCTTTAAATTTACTTTCATCGGAATTTTGACCTACTACTTCATTCTCCTGACTCTGTACATTAACTTCCCGTATACGGCTTAGCGCATCGGCATTCGTATTTAACTTTCCTCGTTTATACACCACAGTGTATTCGTACTCTTCGAGTTTAAGTCTCCATTTTATTAACCTAGAACTCGGATCTTTAACACTGAATATCCACGTAAGGGGTTGATGATCTGTTACAATAGTGAATTTTCTACCATACACGTATGGTCTAAATTGTTTAACTGCCCAGACAATTGCTAACAATTCTTTTTCCGTCGTTGAGTAATTCTGTTCTGCTTTGTTTAATGTTCTAGATGCGTATGCTATTGGCAAATCTTTTCCAATTGATTTACCTTGCGATAACACAGCTCCAATTGCAAATTTACTTGCGTCTGTGGTAACTATGAACGGAGATCCAAAATCTGGATATTGCAGTAATGGAGGATTGATTAATAAATCCTTTAATTCCTGAAAAGCCTTTTCCTGGGATTCTTCCCAAATATAATCTTGCCCTTTAACTAGTAATTCATGTAAAGGTTTTGCAATTTTACTGTAATTAGGCATGAAACGTCGGTAATATCCTGATAACCCAGAAATCCCTTAAGCTCTTCGTAGTCTTTGGCTGTGGAAAATTCTTCACTTTCTCAACTTTAACTGGATCCGGTTTTATACCCTCATCTGTGATTATGTGTCCTAAGTACGCAACCTGCGTCCTAAGAAACTCGCACTTATCCAATTGAAGTTTCAAATTGTTTTCCCTTAACCTTTGGAAAATCGGTAAGTCTCTCATTGTGTTCTTTCAATGTTGTTGCGAAAACGATTACATCGTCAAGATATATAAAGCATTTGATACCTTGCAAACCTGTTAATATACTATTCATCAGCCTTTGGAAACATCCTGGTGCTCCCTTTAATCCCATAGGCATTCTTCTGTATTCGTAATGATTGAAATTTGAGCTAAAGGCGGTTTTCTCCCTGTCTTTCTCATCCATAAGAATCTGATAATAACCACTAGCTAAATCGAGTGTTGAGAAATATTTAGCTTTGCCTAGACGATCTAGAATATCCGAAATGTTAGGAAGAGGAAATGCATCTCCTACTGTAATCTCGTTTAATTTCCTATAGTCTACGACAACTCTCCATTTTTGTTTCCCACTAGCATCTAGTTTCTTGGGTATAAGTAACAATGGTGAATTCCAAGCACTTTTACTCGGTACTATTATATCATCATCTAACATTTTGTCAATTTGTTCTTGCAAGATCACCCGCTGCGCTTCTGGTATTCGGTATGGCCTTGTATTGATAATTCTCCCTTGTGCTTCCGGTACTATAGGTATCTCATGTTTTATGACGTCTGTATGCGTAAGTTTATCTCCTGGCAGAAAAAATATATCATTAAACTCTGCACAAATTTTAAACAACTCGGATTTTTCTTCCGGATTCAAATGCTCTGTTCGCAATTGCTTCTTAAGTTCTTTAACCCTTGAATCAAACTCTAACTGTGGTTTTTGTTTCATTGTTCTTACTTTGTATGTGTCCACTGTTGTACCTTCTGGGACTGTTTCAACTTTAATTTTAGCACCCTCAAGTGTAACCTCATTTTCTGAAGTATTAGTTACGCTAATTAGACAAGATCCATTCTCTATACTTACAAGAGCATCTGGTATATAAATATTTGGTACTAGTTCTGTTTTATACACTGTTCCTTCGGTTAAGCCTGGTTCACTATCTACCAGTAACCTAAGAATTCTTTCTTCCCTTGGACCCACCTTTGTCCTTTCATTTATCTGTAAGCTAGGTTCATCCTCTGCAGACATAGCAACCGTTTCTTTCTGTATACTTGGGACATATTCTCTTATAGTTCAAAATTGCCTTCTGTTTTCTAAAGAAATCTCTTCCCACTAACCCATTATATGGAATGTCTAAATCCATTCTTATAACATGAAATTTATGCTCAATATTAATTTTTCCAATGGTTAAACTTAGATTTACTGTTCCAAATGTAGTGACCACTTCTTCAGCTATACCTTTTATATTTACCTTTTCATTTTTATTTAACGGCACATTATCTTTTAAGTAATCTTTAAGAATAAGACTTGTTTGAGCTCCAGTATCCACTAATAACTTAACCTTATTATGTAAGCATTCGTCACAGGGTAAATTTAAAACTTCATTTTTTATTTGGCGGTTTACGGCCAGCTTTGGACCCATACGGACGTGGACTAACCGCCATTGTTCGTCCGCTAACAGTTTCCCGATCGGCTTCCCACCGAACTACTTGCAGCTTTAGTGCGACATTCGTTCGCATAGTGCCCCTTTTTCTGACACTTAAAACAGATAATGTGGCTCACGTCCCGTGACCTACATTTTTCCTCTGTGTGCCCACGCTTGTGACACTTTTTACAATATTCCTCATCAACAACTGGTACTCGACGTACCTTATTTTCCTTCTTCCTACACTCTCTTTGTGAGTGCCCTATTTTTCCACAACTGAAACATTTCAACACACGGTCGGCAACCTTTCGTGGTTCCTCCGTCCGCCTATAACTTCTTTCAGCCATAGACAAAATCGCGCTCTCTTCTTGAAGAGCTAACTCAATCGCTTCCGGTAGGCGAATACTCTCTCCTCGACTTCTCACAATTGTCTGAATACGATCGTTTGATAGTCCCTGAATAAAGCACGCCCTACCAAGCAAATACACGAGGTTTACTGCCCCCGCTAACATATCATCACTGCAGACCCTTCTGACAGCTTCTCTAAAATCGCGCTGCATTTCGTCTATACGACTACCCCACGAAGCTACACTTTCAGATTTTCCCTGTCTAGCTTGAAACATTTTGCAAGCATAAAAGTCAATTGTTCTTTTACTGGAGTAATTTTCCTCTAAAATTTCTTTTACCTCAGGCCATGTATTAGTTGCATCCCTAACCATAAGCCTGGAACGCGCATCCCCTGTAATTTTAGCTTTAACAAATCGCAAAAGCAATCCTTGATCTGCCTTACACACAGACTCAAAAGCCACATCAACATTGTCAATAAATTCCCTTAACTTCCGTTTGTCGCCATCAAACGGCTGAGAAATTAATTTAAGAGCTTCTGACACACTAATGTATGACACTTCCTCTGGCCCTTCGTTTGACCCTTCACTTGTGTCAACACTCATTTTGAAAGAGGGTTAAAAAGCAACTACCAAAAGGTTAGACAAACAAATATCAAACAGTTCCAACTAACTGAGACTTACTTTTAGCTGTCTCGTCGAGTTGCTGCTGTGTCTGCCTCGGTGTCTTCCCGCTGACGTCGTCTTGTCCACTGGACCGAAGTCGATTTTCCGAAGGCGACTGTGATCTGCGCCCGGTTCACCTCAACTCTGGCAGCGACCGGCTCTCCAGGCTCTCCAATTGTTTGCAGCCAGCCTCCCACAGGCTGTGAGCGTATATTTGCAGCCAACCTTCCCAAGGTTGTGAACGTATCTTGCAGCCAACCTCTCACAGGTTGTGACTTTTCGACGAGTTGTATCGACAGCTAGTAGCCGTAGCAATCAACTGGATGGCCAGTCCTGACTGGGTACCGCAGAACTTCAACCTAACAGTGGCTGTCGCCAGTCGTGGCGAAAATTAGCCAAAGGGAATACCTACGTGTGCTAATGCTAGCACAAACTTTGGGTGTCTATTTTATTTTAAACAGAC
>JARYHS010006964.1:10668536-10697852 GCA_031002005.1 Vandiemenella viatica | reverse complement strand
TATTTTGGAAGAACAGGTTTTCTACCTAATAGGCTATTTGACAGTATTAAAAAAATATTATAAATTGAACTCATTCTCGTAGATTAATGCTTCAGGAAGTTAATTTTTTCAATTTTTAATAAAAAAGCGTAATAAAAATTATACTTTTCTTACCTCTGGTCACGTGACAGAAAACGCTCTAGGATAGGTGGTCACTTGAGTGACGTCACACGTCTGTAAACGCTGTGGCTGGGAAAGGAGCGTTTCCTGTTATCCAAGTTTTCTGCTATTTTTTTGTTTGTTGCTGGTCATTTTTTGTTATTAATGAAATTTAATTTTCAATACAAAATCGAAAACATTTTGTAAAAGCCCACAGTGGAAAAATATTTAAAATAAATTATTTGTGGGGCTGGCTACAGAAAAAGAACCTGACTTTTATTCTGCTGAGCTTAAAAATGTAACAGCTTCAATTTGAGACTCATTTATATTTAAATTGAAAGTTAGAGATTGATTGTTGTGCGTTAGCAAACCATACCTCGAAAAATTCTGTACGCGAAATTTGTGCAGTGAAAATAAAGAAATAAAGAAAAGTTGTATGGGTGCCGCAAATATGCGCAAACAAATGAAGGTATTTCTTGTAGCTAATAAGCAGCTCTTTCAAATAAATATAGCAAGAGACCGATATAATGTGATATAATGAAATAAAATGCAACATGAAATTAGCTAAGTAGTTATTTTTAACTAAAAATAATCTCGCTCTGTTTTAATGATGCTAATGTCTCAAGGAAAAAGCATGCGTTAACTTACCTTGAGGATCGCCAAAAGCAACAGAAACACACAAATCACTACTAACACACAGAAACACAGCGTAATCATCGACCAAGCTCAGTCAAATAGCGCAGCCGACTGGAGCGCTTGATCGGTGGATCACATGAAGCAATTGTTCAAACTATTTTTTCTATTGTTAGGAGTGAATTCGTGGAAAATAAACCTTTGTTCCGAGTAATATGGTTTATCTACTTTGAATATAAATAACTATTTTGCCTGCGTAGACTATTATCAAAACTGACTTTCGTCCCTATAGATTTAGAAAATATCACACTGTGCGGCGTCCTCCCGGATGCGAGGCCAGAGCATTAACCGCTCACTCACTACGCTCGGAACAATTGGATGTTGTGGGACATTTTTCTTAATTGCAGATTAAGGCTTATAGATAAATGATATTTTCTTGTCAGTAAAACTGAATTTGTTTATTTATTCATTTACCTACCTCGTTTCACTTCATCTCACACGAAGAAACTGTGAAGTATTTGCTATTAACATAAAGATAGCAATTAAGAAGTAGTGTCCTGATAGCTGTGTGATTGAAGAGTGGTAATGGAATTCAGAACGTCCAACGTTTCAAACATGGTAGGGATAATATTTTTTTGCGTGCATTTTTTCCGTTTTTTTTTTTTTTTTTTTTGTTTGCTGTTTTTTGCACTACTATGTTTTTATTCGAAGAATTCATAATAGTTGCTAAGCGTCATACAAGCGTTTGAAACAAATTGCTACCATACATGAAAACTTTTAATTTTTAAACTTACCAGAGAGAGAATATCATGCAAAAAATACTGATGCACGGCGGCGAATAATGGAATTTATTTTAGAAGTGACAACAGTTAGTTGCAACAGTTCCAGAAGGCATTTCTTCCTTTTCGTTGGAATTTGTACCTGACGATACTACTGCAGGTTTCCTTCCTGACATAACTGCGTCTATTAAGCGGTATTTACTTTTAATATGCAAGTAATATTTGTTTAAAAAACATGTTTATGGTGTTCAAGTAACTCCAATTTTCATTTTGAAATCTTCTTTGGTTGTTTCAAACGGTTGTAATTCGCTTGTTATACAAAAAGTTGTGAAGCCTTCAGAAAAAAAAATAAATTAAATTGCTGTTTTGGTGGGTTTTTGGGAAAAAATGATTATGCGATGCAACCAACAGCAACTAGTATCCAAAAAAATATGACATAAGAAAACAAATTGAACATATTCCGAAGCTAGGATCGAACCTTAGGACCCTAACCGTAATTATTCTCGTCTTAAACAACGTATTACATTTAACTCTACGAAATCGCGGTGTAAATGAGCTTCACAGAAAATCGTAGGTGGGTGCAGGATAGGAGGAAGTTGGGTGTGTAGGGAAATTGCCACCGGAGCGTGTGCTCCAATGCAATTAAATTAAAATTAAAAATTAATTAGTTTTAATAATATGACGTTAGAAAAGACATCAGCTGTATGGGGCATTGGTTGAAATATCGTAAGTGACTTTGTTGCAATATCAAATTGAAATTATTACATTTTTAAGCTCCACAGAATAAAACTCAGTAGTTGTTTCTATAGCTAGCCCCACAAATAAGGCGTCTACTTTCAATATTTTTCCTCTGTTGGCTTTTACAAACTGTTTTAGGCTTTATATTCAAAACGAACTTTCATTAATAACAAGAAGTAACCAGCAACAAACGATAAAAATAATTAAAAAACTTGGGTAATAGGAAACGCTCTATTAGCAGCGGCAGCGTTTACAGACGTGTGACGTCACGACTGTCAATGCACGCGCCAGGCAGCGAAGGAACGTTTGGGCGGGCTTTTAGATTCTTTAAATTTTAACTTTGAAGTTTAAGCAAAATAATTCACTGCCGTCTAAAAATCTTTTCACTCGGCGAATAACGTGTACCAATAAACAATTTAAAACCATTTTCAAGAAGTAGTCAAATACCCAATTTTGATGCCTTAAAGTATTTACATCTATATCCTTTCTAACCACCTTTATGAAGAGTGTAGCTTTTGGTATTTTGAAACTTCTTGCCACTTCATTTAGAGTTTTAGTTTTATCCCTGCTGGCCATTATCAATTGATTAATACCTTCAGGGTGCCATTTTTGTCGCATTTCCTTTTTTAAGGCCAAGTAACCCGCTTCTTGGCATGGCAACACCTACAAAATAAAGAGGGGTTGTAGTATGGAACAGCATGCTTCATATTTCCGCCCAACGCCATTTTCGAAACCAATCAATAAAACAAGACTGTTGATAAACAATTTGGAATATTGAAATTATCATTAGTAGGTTTAATTATATTACTAAATTTTAATGTAGAAACAGCATATTAATTTGTAAATAAAGGTAGTTGAAAAAATACTTGAATCTAACCTTGCAAAAACTTTCGGAGGTAGTAAAACAAAGTGTGTCTACTTATGGCCATAATACAATGTGATACTGATCTCTGCTGCCACTAATGGTGGAAACAGAACATTAGGATTGTCATAACTGAAGCTGCTGCAGAGAGCATTAGTAATCTGCAAATACTATGGTGTTTCATATTACCACCCTGTTTCATATTAACACCAGTTTCCCTATTATTATCGTACACGACAATACAATGTAACTATTTAGTATGACGAATGAAATTTTTTCACATATTTACTTATAATATCACTACAATAAGGGTTAATATGTGACAATTGAACGCGAAGAGTCTGTTTCTGTACCTGTATTTGGTGTATGCTTAACTTGAAAAACCTGTCTCGCATCGGTAAGTCGTCAAGATGGCAACAAAACCACGATAGTCTTCTCACGGCGCGGTTATGACTCTTTGCAACGAACATTTTATTTAATTTTCGGACGGGAAACGGAACCACTGTAACGCTTCCACGGAACCCCAGGATTCTGCGGATCACCTTTTAGGAACTGCTTCTCTGGTATATACCCTAATTACTCTACCCAATAGGTGAAGGATTTTGAACGCTTTTCCTACACCTGCCCAATGTGTCCTCCCCTAATGTTATGCAAAGGTATTTACTTTTTGAGTCTTTAATAAGCAATTCTTTCGTCACTTTATAATCATAATCAACCTTTAGCTTTTTAATACGATGTTGTTGCAGGCCATGTTTCCGCAGTTGCTTAATTAATTACTAGATGAAAAATAACGCAATGCAGCATTAATTTATTTATTGCTGCATCGTACGCGAGTCACCTCTCATCGAGGCATCATAAGCAACGAATTATTTATATTTGTTGTATAAGGTATGCAGCTGCGCATCTTCGATTTGTTATCCAAAGCATGTTTTGCTTGTACATTAACCAACCAGATCGCCACAACAGACGACCGAGTGACGAGAAAGCACCAATTCTGTAAATATGATACAACCAAAACATCTTTGGATATTAAAAAGGAGAGTAAAATTAGCTTTTTATCTGTATACCTAATAACCTGATTTTTCTTTGCATTTTTCTTCATCCTATTTTGAATCACCCAGCAAAATAGCCTCTCTAGATGTACTATCTAGATCACTATGCAGGTGTTTGCAGTCTTCTATCGTTTTAATCATGTTATTTCTATCTTCTCTGAGCTCTTCAAAGGGAGCGTAAACGATGACATGATGCCATATTCCTCCGTACTCTGATTGATAGAATACACCGAAAGAGTTCAAATAGTTGCTTCATTTTCCTACGTCAACGAATTAACCACAGCGTAACCAGGGGCGTAGCTACCATAGGGCTAGGCAGTTTAAGTGCATCGAGGCCCTCACGCTGAGGGTTCCCCCGAGCGCAGCTGAGGGGACCCCCAAGCACATCCCAGCAGCACAGAGGGCCCACGGGCCTTCAGGGAAAATGGGCGACTTTAAAAAATAAAAATAAAGCTTTGAGGGCCTTGTGAACCTAGTTACGCTACTGCTCAGGGGGCCCCCAATCGCAGCTCGCCCATCTGGTCTGAAGGTGCAAAATAATTTTATTTTGCCCCGGGGCCCTTGTTCACATAGCTACGCCACTGAGCTCAACGATTTTCTTATTAGACTTAGCAATACGGCATGAATGATGCCGACAATAATAAAAACCTACCCACAAACAATAACACACTCAACGACTAAAAATCGTTGCGTGTTAACAAGTTCATTGTAGCTATAATAAATATTCGTCCGAATTTTCATCAAACGACCAAAAACCATTGCGTGTGAAAAGGGCCTTTATTCCACTGCAGTATCCATGCACTATCTGTAGTTTGAAGCTACGCCACGACTCTATCAGGCACTGCGGCAGTACTATGGATGAGTGAATCAGTTTTTCCTGTCCTCATAGCTTGATGTTGAGGTGTGTAGTATATTTAATCCAATGCAGAACTTGGCAATGGTGTGGATGAAATTTAAAATCTTACTAAATATGATCATAATTATAGTTGGGGGGTCCTGGAAATAGTCTCTCCAGAAATATAAATTATTGTGTTGAAACAGACACTGACAATATTGCTGAAAATACCACTCATACCACTGTTAGTTTTGTTGACTTCTTCAAACGTTATGATCAACCTTGGATGCGTGGTCATGTATAACGTAGACAGGCAGATCTGACGCATGCATTGTGTCAGGCTGACTGAACACACATTGGTCTGAAAGATGTTTCTTGCATTACACGGATTGACCATACATACCATGGACTCCATCTGAATGTCTGGGGCAAGCAGAAGCTAAAGCAACTGATTGCCAGTAGCATTAAGAGAGGCAGGTTGGATGTGCACCCCATCCCAGTGGTAATTGGTGGTAGAACTCAGTATTTTTTAGGCCAAATGTCAAGAGTAGGAAGAGTTATTTACTGAATGTACATAATGATATTACAGTCAAAAATAAAGAATGTCAGTCTAAAAATAGAACATTCGTGTCTGCGGAACACCATCTGAAGAATTCTGAAATATGTCTCCTGCCTTTTAATGGATATAGGTTAGCGTCATGTTACTGCAAGTCAGAGATGAGAATGCGTGTTGCAGCAATATGTGTAAAAGAAAATACTGCGAAAAAAATCATTAGATTTAAGTAAATACTGTATAGAGCAAGACTTTGAATATTGTGCAATACAGTTAGCATTAGATAACAACTATTTTATAGTGCTGAAAGTTTATAGGGTTCCCACATGATACCTCAGAAAATTTTATAATAAACTTGAAGTGGTTCTCTCAAATTTATCATGTACTAAAAGGAAATTATGCTCTTGGGAGACTTCAACATAAATTTTGCTGTATAATGTAACCAGACTGATTGTCTTCTAGGAATGCTTAAAATCATTCAACCTCTATCAAACTGTAAATTTCTCAACTAGAATACAAAAAGATAGTAGCACCATTATTGATAACATTTTTGTAGAGCACAATAAATTAGAAATATATGGAACAGTTCCAATAGAAAATGGTTTGTCAGAATACAATGCTCAAATAATTAATTTGGATGTTGTGGGAAATGAAAATAACTAAAAGAAAGGATTTTTCAAAAGTTAGGCCTTTAAAGATTAATTCAATAAAAACATTAAATGATGTCCTGTACAAAGCAGCTAAGACAAATGGTTGTTATGGAAACCATGTAGGAAGGAATATATGGAGACGGCGCAAGGAACCTTCACCACGCACTGGAGTGAAACCGAGTAGAGAGAAGTGGGGTGGGGAGGTCGCCATATTGCTTGGCCACAGAAACACGGGGAAAAGGCACAAAAACCTCAAGGGAATCATAAGACAACCGTGGCACCGCTATTTGAAGACGAATTATTATATAACTCGGCGAGACAAATCAAAAATTTGTTGACATTGTGCTTAGTTCTCAAGAGAAAGGAGTTTCGGGTTGAAATTCAGAAGAAAATTTTTCCTAAGGTCAAATTTGCTGATAGATTCTTATAAAACATAACAAGATAACTCGAAAGTGAAGAATACATATTTTCGATATCTCGCTTAGTTCTCGAGATATGCTATCTCCAAAAAATGAACCCTTCAAAAGATCTCATAGCTTCTGAGCTTCCTCAGAAGATATTGTACTGTCAGTGGCCTATGTAACTTTTCTAGCAGCAAAAGTTGAATTATCTTCATAGCATTCCTCAAAAGTCAGAAGCTTAGATGGGAGTGGTTTACATCGTGATACACATTGTATCACTAACATAGTGCTCATGAAATTAGTAACAACTAATAATAAATAAATTGTTTGTACCTTTCTGGTACACTCCGCATTTCAACCTACCCACATTTCTATCAACATAGCCAATACAGAATCAAACAATGTGGATCTAAATCCATGAAATACATCACGAACCACATTTCAGGTTAACAGCAACGTTTGCTTCATCAAGTTTAGTAGTTCACACAGCACAAATTGGCACATATAATTTCATCGTACACTTTCAGTGTAAATTGAAACTGTACTAAATCATGCACATTCGCTGTATCGCGATGTAAACTTAACCCACTTAAATTAGACTTTCAGCACTTGTTTACAATAAGGCTATCGTTTTCGGTGCAAAGTACTAACATATGCTGATTGTCTATACTGCACCAACAAACATTTGAGAACGATATCATCCTATTGAGAGCAATGAAAAAATTTATAGAGATAGGATCTAATCTTGCAGGTATCTATCAAACATTGCAAGAACAATAATTTCAAAGTGATTTAGTTACGAAACGTTATTCCAGGTTGTTTCCTATCTTGTCTGTTTGTGCAACTGTATGCAACACAACTTGGCATTATAAAAAACTTTGAAATATTTGAAAATGAAACGTTCACAGCAGCATACACAGTGCAAACAGCCCAATGATTTGGGGTTCCTATGGCCGCCAGTGGCCGCCGCTAATGGGCAGTAGGAGACGAGTTTTTTTTATGAGGTTTCACCGATTTGGCGTTATTTCGCCTTCATATATTCCTTCCTCCATGATGGAAACATGTTTTGTAGAAAAAGCAGATATGCGTGATTATGAACCTGAAAACCACTAAACTAAATAATTCATTGCTGATGCCTTGTTGAGATGCGAAACGCGTACGACAATAAAGCTACATAATACAGCTGCATTTGCGTCATTTTGTCATTAAATTAAACGATGAACTTCTCAATGAGGACTGGAGTACTGTTTATAAATAAAAGGGGTAAACAATAAATTCAATTACTTGTAACAAAAGTTTTTGGAAATTTACAAAAGGTGTCTACCTATATGACTAGCTTCAATTGGTCAAAATGAGTAACCAAAAATTGGTTTACAGTTGGTATTATTACATGTTGCAAACATAAAAGGTAATTGTAAGTAAAAGTTCGGAATGCTGATAATATGCTTCTCAGACAGCATTACAAAACTTACTGTAGAATGTTAAACAAGGAAATTAGATAAACTAAATATTTGGACAAAAACAATGAGATTAGTAGTTCAGATAATAAAATAAAAAGTGTTTTGAACATTATTAAAAGAGAAACAACTGTATCATCCCTTAAATATAAACCTATATTCGTAAGCATTAATGATAAATGGCCCTTCGTAGGTAGGGATTGCTTTTAATAACTACTTCTTAATAGTTGCTGAGAAAATAAAAGGGAGATGTAATGGGAATATGGGTGCTATAACAATACTTAAATCCTTGAAACCAAAAACAGCATCTATTACCCAACAATCAAAATGAAATTGAAAAAAAATATTATATCCCTCAAAAATAAAAAGTCATTTGGTTATGATGAGATTTTAACCCATGTAGTGAAACAATGTGGCACCAGCATTAGTAGAGTTTCAGTCAGATTTGTAATAGTTCTTTTGAAGAAGGTATCTTCCCTGAGTCACTCAAGAAGTCAATAATCAAACCGCTTTATAAAAAGGGTGTACCTCAAAGACTAAGAATTACAGACCCATATCAATTCTATCAGCATTTCAAAATATCTTCAAAAAGCAATGTGCAGGAGGATGTATGCACATCTACAAAAGAATGGCCTACTCAGTAACGCACAGTATGATTTTGGTCAAGGGGTTTCAACAGATTCAGTAATTTTTGCTTTTGTAAACAATATACTGGAAGCAATGTATAAAATGTTCAATTCCCTGGGTATATTCTGTGATCTTGCTAAAACCTTTGACTGTGTTGATCATGAGGTAAATCAGAACACTATGGAGTTAGTGGAAAGCCAGGTCTTTGGTTTAAATCATACCTGTAAAATAGAAAGCAACATATATCATTCATTAAAAGAACTTAATACAGGAGATGTTATAAACTCAGAATGGTATACAGTTAAAATTGGTGTGCCTCAGTGTTCAATTCTTGGCTCTCTACTGTTTTTTAATGATCTCCCACATTTACTAGGTGATAAAGAATATATGGTGCTGTTTGCTGATGATCCTAGCATATCGTTGAAAGACCCATCAGTAAAAACATTGAAAACACAGCAAATGATACTATAATGAAAATTGAAAGGTGGTTTAACGCTAACAAATTAATACTTAATGTAGATATGACACAGTTAGTTCAAGTTGTTACAAAAAATAAAATAATGTCTCTTTAAAGGTTGCTTCCCATGTCCCATAAAATGGCCCGTCGCACTGCACCAGCACTCAACAACTCGCCATGGGAAGGGAGCTATCTGAGGCGGCCTGTGGTAGTCGCGATGGTGCGGCTCTATCCGTCCTCCAGTCGGTATCATCAAAGTCCAGGGAAGTTGTCTACACTACATATTAAAGCCGCCGCACTTTCTGACACTAAAGTTAAGCACTACACCTACAGACAACATTCTGAGCCCTCAAATAAATTTCTGAAAGGACGTTATGACACAAAACAACATTAAGCTGAAACTCCACTTTCTGTCCATTAATCGTCGAACGAATTCAGCTAGAGAGCAACGCCATGTTTCACTCCCAGTAAAGACTCTGGTCCACACCTTCCGCTCTTTCTGACTGATAGATAGTGAAAAGAATTCATCGTGCCCATTGACAACTACTTATACATTTCCCAAACTTTCTCGCTCTTGTGCAACTGAGCAGACGCATATATATAATGATATTCCACTAAACTCTTCTGCTGCATGATAACTCCACAGAGATATGTAAGCATCGCGCTACAAGCTAAATACTCTCAAAACTAAAATATTAGAATTAATCCAACAGAAGTGATACAGGTATACAAAACTCTTTCCTACATTATTTCTTTGGATGTATTTCGTATTGTATAGAGATGTTACATAGAATTTCCGACAATTTCAGTCTGCCAACCTAAGTAATTCTGCAGCTAGATGTCATCTGTATGTTAGCTACCTGTTTGCCAATCGGCATTTTCGCAATAACACGTGTTTCATAATTTTATTCCTAAGAGATCGTTCTTCTATCTCTGTGAATTCCGAAATTATCGACAGGAACAGATGAAGGATATGAGTAAATTTTAGACCAAGCTCAAGGAAACTGTTTCAGAAATCCACCGAACAGTAAAACTCCAAACAAAACAAAAGCATCTGAGTGGTTTAAGCATTTCAGTGATGTTCTGGAATCTCTGGAGTATTATAAACATTCTAGTCAACCGTCATCACAACTACAGAATCCGTGAAGGTAGGTAGCAGATAATCATTGAGGCTCGCAATAGGGTTGTACTGTCAGATGGGACGTGGGGCATCCTAGAGGATGAACTGAACATGAGATCAATACGGCGAAAGTTGTTCCTCGTATTTTGGACAGCAAGCAACGAGAACATCGGGTTGAAATGTGCACTGGATTGTCGGAAACAGTTGGAGATGATTTAAACTACCTGTCCAACCTCTCAGCAACCCAGACTAGCGCGTCTTGTTCAAGGCAACATCAAAAAAATGATTAATTTGTATGATATTCCTGAAATTGTCCACAAGGAATTTGTTCCATTTGGTCAGACTATTATGGATAATGATAGGCGCCAATGACCTAAGATATGGAGTAAAATAGACTGAGCACGTCACTATGAAATGGCGCTTGCATACATAACACTCGTTGGGAAAGGGTTTCTTAGCAGTAAATCACATTACTATTATAATCCAATCCACCTCAGTCGTCAGACCTATCCCTTGTGAAATCTATTTCTGATCTAAAATGAAATTTTAGATGAAGGGTTTCACATTAACATTGTTGATGATTTCTGAGTGGAGTCACCACACAAATAAACACCCACCTGCTTGTTTCAGTGCCATTGTTGAATGAAGCTGATGCATTGCATCAGCAAATAACCTTCTCCAAAGAACTCATCTGAGATACCTGCCTCTGTTGCGTCTTCTTTGTTTGCTTCAATACACTCGAATCTTACTTTACGCGTCGGCTCTTCAAAACACACTGCGACCACATCTTTATTGAGATAACCATTACACCTTATTAGGTGGCTATACCATCTCAATCTTCATCCTTTTATTATTACCACTGTGTCAGTAACCTGGTACAAGTCCCTCAGTTCTCAGTTCTTTCTTAACTAGTCTACCTCTTCAAAAGGACCAAAAATATGTTCAAGATCCCCTTTTCGATGAAGTCCATAGTTAGGCAACATAAAATTCTACTGGCTCTGCTATTGTCTTATATACCTTGAGTTTTGATAATATTGACAGTAAATTTCGATTTAAAAATTTCATAATCGGTAATTTGCTTCAACACCTACCAGCGGCATTCCAGGAGTACTTGCAAATTCTGAAAAAATTGGTTTGAGTGCTTTGAAAAAGCAATGGTAATAATGATATTAATTTCATCCTGATTCTTACATTGTAATTACCAGAAATTATTAAACAGCAGAATGTAAATAGTTGTTCTCACAATATAAATCTGACACGGTGAGATTTCTAGCATGATGTTAGAAAAGATATAAATGTCAGTCTATTGTAATTTTATATTATACTAGCAGAATATTTGAGAGACTGTAAACGAAATATGGATGAAATCAATAAATAAGCTGCTAACTTTCACTCTGAATTAATGTGTACGTCTACCAACATTGCACCACATTTCCAATAATATACCATCGAAGATGTAACTACTTTGAAGTGTTATTGGATTTTTATAAAGATAAATTCTATTATTGAAGTTACAACTTCACAAAGACATGTAAACAGAATATATAATTAAAATTGGATTATTTAGAAGGGGATGACTATACTAAATATTTAGGTTTCTTTAATTTCTAAGCAATTAACTTGGATAAACAAATCTAACGGAACATTTAGGTAATACGACAAAAAAAATATTCTGACAATATAAAATACATATTATGCTTACAACCGCAATAAAAACTAAATATTCATAGTAAAGTAATACGGCACAAAAATATTCTGACAGTATAAAATACATATTATGCATACGACCGCAATAAAAACTAAATATTCATGGTAAAGTTTAATTTCTCATTACAATGTATTATCGTACATTTCTAAAAGCCTTGCACAGAGTTAAATAGATTTTCGCGGTATGCCGCGTTTTTTATTTCATAATATGAGCTTTCGGCTGCCATCATACAGCCTTTGGCAGAGATGTTGTTTATATTGACATAGCAACGTGCGCCAAGCACCAGAGAGTAAAAGGCAGTTACCTTCATTAATGTTGGTATTCTTTAAAATTTCTGCTTCCTCTTTTAAGTTGAGATCTTCTCTCCACGACAGTCTCGTATCTTAAAAATTTATTCCATACCCAGTGTTAATGGCATACCGAACTACGGCGGATTTGTCGCTGTTGTTATATATATAGTGGCGGAAATGTTCCTTTAGTCTCTCCGCCATAGTGCGGTCTGTCTTGCCGATGTAAACACCGCCAGAGCTTCAGTGCATTTCATAAACAACCGTTATCTGGAATGGGTGTAATCTGTCTTTTACCCTGGTTAATGATTGGCCACGTTTGCAGTGGAGATTTAAACACTGATCTCACCTCCACCCTCTTTAACAATGCTCCAATCTGTTCAGTGATATCATGTAAGTATGGGAGAGAAGCGAATCTTCATGGTTTAGTATTTCATGGGATAATTTGACATCTGGTTTTTTTAGTTTTTAAACCCTTCTTATATCGAATTCAATACAGGAGTTGGTTCGGAATATTTGTGTGTTTCTATTTTTTCCTTCAGACTTTCCGAGTCAAATACTGGCTTCGCTATTAAGCTCCCTTTCGTTGCCGGGAGATGGTGCGACATGATGTGCAGATATCTATTAGTGTTGGTCGCCTTGCGGTGCACAGTATGACCCCGACGTCCACTGCCACGCTTATTGAACCAGGACATCATGAAGTAGCAGTTGTCCATATTCTCCCAATTACGTGGTAAATTGGATTCTTGGATGGACACAATTTACGTGGTGTAAGAACTATTGCAAATTCTCCTCACTATGAGGCCAGATGACAAAGGTGTCATCACTGTACCAGATCTGCTTTTTAGGTTTTAGGCATTTCCTCATAATCAGAGCTTTCAGCTGCCGTCCTACAGCTTTCGTCAGAGATACTGTTTATGCTGTCTTCAAATTTTATTTCGTGCCTGGTGTTAAACATACCATAATAATCTATTGGTCATGAAAAATAAGCACAATGTTCTTACAAGAAACGGAAGCTTTGAAAATAGTTAACTATTGCTGATAAATACAGGAAATATTAGTAAAAAATTTTTCAAACAAGTGCACAATGATTTGATAAGAGTACCGTTATATTACATCAGTATTTGTTCTCTCTTGCAACGAGAAATATCATGATGACCTCTCAGCATGTCAGAGGAACAGCAGGATATCCTTTGAGGTAAGGTAAGTGGAGTGTAGTGCTGACTATCTAACTACTGCAAAAAATAGTTTTAACTGACCAGTTAGAGATAACATTTATTTCGAAATATCATAACCTTACAGTAAACAGTAAAAACAGTACTGCAATAATCAACTGGAATAGAACATGTAAAAAACTGACACAATTATAACAGCCCTGTTACAGAGAATTATAACACAATAAAAAAGACAAACTAGTGAGCATTATAATGAATGAATTCAGATCCTTCTTATTTTAAATCATATCAGCAATAACTCGAAATTTTTTAATGAAAAAAGAATTGATATGTTTCAGTGAAGTTTAACTACAGGTATAAACAGAAATTTTCAGTAGATAATGAAAACATATACACGGAAGAAAACTAACACCTCTCGAAAAGAATTCCAACATCAACACCATCGATTCCGTCAACATTCTTAGATCCATTTCCGAACTGCAATGAAGTCTTCAAGGGTGTACCGCCGGATTCTGTTGTGAAAACTTGATATTACGACGAGTGGTTCCACAGTTTTCCTCAGATGTGGAGACATCTGCACTGGTTGGTTGACCCACATACACAGTATCTGACCATCAGCCGACCAGAGCAGATGTCTCCACATCTGAGGAAGATGGCGGAGCTAGTCGTCGAAATATCTTGTTTTTAGAACACAATCCGGCGGTACACACGTGAAGAATTCATTGCAGTTGTACGCTGGCAATGTCTTCATTCTTACATTTCAGAACTGGTCAGCGAAGAACAGTTAAGTAAATAGCTTACAGAAAATTTATACAAATGGAATAAAATTAACTATTACTGATTCCTTAAAACAAGTAAAAGAGTAGTAAACACTCAATACAGCTAGTACAATTTTGCAAACCAGCAATTTCCCTAAGACCACGAATTTACAACTGTACCAAAAATAAATCTTAAACTAATAATGGACTGATTTATACCCAATAATAACATTATTTATAACAACAGATAATACTAGAAATTAAACCATAATAAATCAGTTACAAATAAATAATTGTATTTCATGACCCTATCAACAGGATAGTCATGTTAGATTACTTTTAGCTCAATGATTACAACCATTTACATAGAGTCTGAAAGCATAAAATATGCTAAAAAATTAAAAAAACATAATGAATCTTGTCTTTTATTCCTTTAAGAATATTTTACTCTATTTTTTCCCTGTGAAGCTGAAACAGCAAAAAAGAGAAGCACAACAAATTCTCAAACTACTTAAGGTTTAACCAGGTCTAAAACTATTTGCAGTCTTGACACGAAAACATATCTATATTTGTCAAAACTTTGGTTACTTCTATGTTTGAACTTAACAGTTCAATAAGTAGCATAATTTCAGTTGTCCCTAAACTGTAAATAATATTTTAAGGAATCTCTCAGTCTCCACAGTTGAAGTTACCAAAAAATATAAAATATTTTCTACAAAATCATATAAAAAACCATGTATCTAAATAAAATACCTGAAGCTGTCAAGGATGCCTAAATCAAAAGGTTTGACTCAACCTTTACAAGAAAAGTGTCCCTACCATGAAAAAAAAATATTTTTTATATAAACATCTTATGATGGTTCCTAAGATTCCAGTAACTAGAAAATAATCACCAAGACTCACAAGAATAATGGAAATTTTACTTAAATAAGTTTGATGCTTTTATTATTCCTTGGCCATGGATAACATTTTACACCGACAACGCGAGAAAAAGGGCTTTTACTAAAATTAATTAGTTGATTACTTTTTTCAGATACTTAAACTTATAAACTATTTTCCACAAACATCACACAAAAAATCTTGTTCCCCTAAATGAATCTGCCAGTAACATTTAAGACTGTAAATGATTTCCCCGAAATCTCATAACACAGGAGTTGATCTTAATCTAATGAAGATATTTACAACCCCCACAAGGCATAAATTGTTTATCACAAACGTGAAAAGAAAATGGGTATCCACTAACGCATTTTAAGATGCACTGACACTATAAATGATTTTATACAAATATCATTAAAAACTGCCTTTCATCCCATTTAATCCAATGACAACATTTCAAATATCCAGTCAATTTGCGCATTATCTACAACCGTCATAAGAATGCGCCAATAGTACTAATGAATCAACTTATGACGTTTAAGATGCCCAGACAATGTAAATGTTTTCCACAAACATCACAACAAAATGGTCGTTCACTTGAATGAATCCACTGATGAGATTTAAGAGACCCAGACTGTGTAAATGATTTACCACAAATGGTAAGAGGAAAGGGGCGTTCACCCAAATGAATCCGCTGATGGTCTTTAAGATTCCCAGATTGTGTAAACGATTTCCTCATACATTACAAGAAAATGGACGCTTATCCAAATGAATCTGTTGATGTGATTTAAGATTCCCAGACGTTGTAAATGATTTACCACAAACATCGCAAGAAAATGGGCGATCACTCAAATGAATCTGCTGATGATATTTAAGAGACCCAAAGAATATAAATGATTTACCACAAATATAACAAGCATATGGTCGTTCATTCAAATGAATCCGCTGATGAGATTTAAGAGACCCAGACTGTGTAAATGCTTTATCACAAATATCACAAGTATATGGGCGTTCACCCAAATGAATCCGCTGATGATCTTTAAGATGCCCAGACTGTGTAAATGATTTCCTACAAACATTACAAGAAAATGGACGTTCACCCACATGTATCCGCCGATGTTGTTTGAGATTCCCAGACACAGTGAATGTTTTACCACAGACATTGCAAGAAAAGGGGCGTTCACCGAAATGAATTCGCTGATGAGATTTAAGAGACCCAGACTGTGTAAATGCTTTACCACAAATGTCACAAATAAATGGGCGTTCACCCCAATGAATCCGCCGTTGAGCTTTAAGATGCCCAGATTGTGTAAATGATTTCCTACAAACATTACAAGAAAATGGACGTTCACCCACATGAATCCGCTGATGAATTTTGAGATTCCCAGACGCTGTAATGATTTACCACAAAAATCGCAAGAAAATGAGCGTTCATCCAAATTTATCCGTTGATGAGATTTATGGGACCCTGTAACGTAACCATGAATGTTATGGTTATATTTGGAGTGGATAGTGTAATCTGAGAGGTATGTAAGGTCTTTGGCGGTGGGCGAGCGCCGAGTCGAGGGAGTCAGTGATTGTCAGTGGTAACGTACGGAACAGCCGGCGGGAACGGAAGGTCGACGGCAGTGTGTTTATCCCGTGAATACATCGTACGGCCGCTTGGCGTGTGTTCCGTACTAAAGAACGCTGTGGGATGTGTGCTAAAGTATATGTGGGACTATGAAGGTTCTTCCGAGAGACCTGATTCAATATAAACTGTGTTTAGTAAACTACTGCAGAATCGGACCATGGCGATTGTTTGTTAATTAGTTTCGAGAATTGTGCTCACTGCTTATTTAGTCCTTTTGACTGTACTTGAATCTGCTATCTTCGGTGACGAAGAAACATTAGTATTATTGTCTGGTGGCATGCTTGTTGACTGTGTAGTCTCAGAGGAATAAATCTACGAAAACTAGTACGCATATGTGTTCTTCTTCTGTGACTTTAATTAACCAATTAGCATAGCCGAAAGACTGGCGACCGCACGGCAAAACGAACCTTTAATTAAAAGAGTAATTAGTGGTGGAAGAAAGCTTAAGAAAAATCGTGTTAGGAAGTGTAGCTGCTTCAACGAACTTTTAACTATACAAACACGAATAGCGTGAGTACCCGTTACATGGCTCAACGTGACAGGACAAGTTGCAGTTAAAATTGTTAAGGACGGACAGTGATTAATATAAAAAAGTGCTGGAAATAATAAGCAGTGAGTAGAGCGGGAAGACAACAATCGGCGATGGTACGGCTACTTCGAGGCGGCGAGTGCACAACAATGTAATAAACGAGAGGACCCGAGCTTTCACGATCGGAACCGAACAACGCAGTCTGACGGGAAGCCTCGCCAGAGCAACATCTCGACACCGGGGCAACGCGGTACAGCGGAGAGACGCGACAGCGGAACAACGCGGGCACGCAGAAGCGGCGCGGCGTCATTGCGGTCGACGGCAGCGCGGTCAGCAACTGAGATTCTTCGAAAGGGAAGTGCGAACAAATTTTTAATTAAAGAAAGACACAAACTGACATTAAATAATTTAAAAAAAAAAATAATAATAATACTGTTTCGATTGGAATCACATTTCCGCGGTAGTAATTATTTCTTTTGCATTAATGAATCTTCAAATGAGCTACTGACTATGCGGATTGCAAATTTTATGCATGCAAGCATAATTTTATTCTGATTTGGGTCAAGTTATGTCAGTTTCTGTTAACGAATTAATTTGTAAATTTTTTGTTGATTTTCCAAAGAAGGCATACGTTGAGTAGAATTAATAAATGTCTTCCATACAATTTCCTGTAGGTTTTGTCTGAGAGGTTTCTGATATTATATTTTATTTTCTCCATGGCTGCGAGTGTTAAAGTTTTGTTACCATTTTGTGAAGATAGGGGCATTATTTTACATTGAGCTTATACGGAGTGGATCATGCAATATTCAATTCGACTTGGAAAGATTTCTTCGTGCAATATTTTCTTTCAGATCCAGCAAACTTGCGTTTTCACCCAACGTTGTTTTATTCATGTGCAGTTCCTGCTAACCTGTGTTCTGGTTCAATGCTTTGTAGTTAGGAAACTGTTTGTTTTACATGAACTGTAGCCTGGATTTTATGGTTTTTTTCAGTGTTCTCAGATGGATTAGAAGTTGGGAGAGATGGACTTTGCGTTTGACTGTCCACAGTTTAAGGGTGTGGAAAGATTCTTAAGTAGCCTAGACTTTCTTAGGGTTCACATCAAAGTAGAGGATAAAGATAAATACACGGCTATAATAAATGTTGTTAAGAGGGTGGTAGCAAGCTTTAAGGAGGAATGCAAAGTACATGTACAGCACAGTAAAGAGTTCAGGGATCCTGAAATTCTAAAAAATATAGATTGGTATATAATTTCAGTATGGTCAAAGCTTGAAGAAGTTCGAGAAAACTTGGGTAGTTTTGTGATAAAATATCCATGGTTTCAGTAGATTCTGCTATTGATTATATCAAGGGGGCTATACCCGATGTTGGTTACAGAGTAAAATACCTTGAACATAAGTTTAGTTGGGTGCGAAGGGTGAAATTCGAAGATGATGTTTGTAGTTATATTGGAGGATTATTCAATGCTGATTGTGAGTTAGATTCAAAGTCATCTGAGCCTGTTGAGGAGCAGCTTGTGGATGATAATGAGTGTATGAGAAGTGTAGAGAATAATGAAAATTTGGAAGAGGACTTGTCAATTGGGAGTAAGGATTTTAGTAATCTCATGGTAACTGCAACTGGTAAAGGGAAAGTAGTTAGTATATCGCAGGAGGAGGTCAAGCAATGTAGGGAAATGTTCAGCGCCTTGAAAGAAGATAGTGTCAACGTGGACCAGAATTCATATCAGCAAGGTGATTTGGTTTTATTGGAAGTGAATTCCGAACTTTATAGTACTAATGGAGACATTCAAAAGTACCAGTTTTCGTATGAAGGACCTTTTCGAGTAGAGGGTGAGGAAGAGTCGAGGTACATATTAGCATTACCTGAGAATGGTAAAAGAAAGGGTGTTTACCCAGGCAGTTCCTTAATGCCATATACAAACGATGATAAGAAGAAAGAAGAGGAAGAACCTGTGACAAAATATAAAATTACTAGGGAAGAAACAGAAGAATCAAAGGCTGAAGAACCGGGTAACAGTCTGAAAACATTTGGTGACAGTCTCGACGCATTTAGAGCGGAGATGAAACGGGCGTTTGCGGAATTTGAGTATAACCTGAGATGCTACTTCGAACAAGAAAAAGCAAAGATAGTTTCAGAAGAAACTTATAGATCAAATGGAAGAGAAACGGTGAATAAAAACAATGTTTGTGAGCCACAAGAGCAGGAGGAGACTTGTGTAACTGACGACAAGAATGTTGAGGAAGATACTGTAGCAAAAGAAGAAATAATGTCAGTAGAAGAAGATGGAAGACAGCGAGAAGCAGTCCTTGAGATGAAAGAAACATTTCAGGAGACAGAAGCAGTGAAGCACGAAACTTTGCCGGAAGGGAACCTCGCAGTGAAACATGGTCTGATGATAGATGAGTACTATTCATCATTTAAAGCCATACAACAGAAGGTGATTAATGGGAATAAAGAGATTATGCAGAAGAGAGGAAACTATGTGAAGCCTGAAGAATGGTATTTGCTGAGAAGATATGTGGAAACAAGTGGAGGAAGAAGAATGAAGGAGGAGTGGAAGAGGCGCAGGAAGAAGTTACGGTTATATGATGAAGCAAAGAATGTAAATAAGAAGAAAGGAGGAAGAAGAGAAGAAAGTTGGAAGAGACGCAGGAAGAAGTTACGCTTATATGATGAAGCAAAGAATGTAAATAAGAAGAAAGAGGGAAGAAGAGAAGAGAGTTGGAAGAAGCGAAAGAAGAAGCGGGGTTTAAAGCTGTTTGGTGAAGGAAGGAATATTGTAAAGAAAAAGAAGTAGGTACATTAGGTAGAGGGGGTGAGGTACAGTCTTCAGTTGCCTCACTACGCATGATGGAAACATCCATGCATAAATACCTTAGCGTTATGATAGGTTTAGGCTTTTAGGTTTTTTTGTCTTCACGATTATTTTACTATGGTATTTTACAGTTGTTGTATCAAATGTCTGTTGCGGTTGTGCGCAGATTAGCGACCCGCACACTGTTTGTTTTGGTTAGGGTATCACCGTTTTTGTCACAGCCGAAGGAGTTGGTTATTGTGACTTACCTTTTCCTTACATTAAAGTGTTAAGACGATTTAAATGTGGCGCAGCGTAATGTCAGTTTGCGTCTTTCCGCGTGTGGAGTGATCAGTGTTGGTGTACAACAGTCAGTGAATGAGGCACCTGCCTGAGCAGGGCACACTGTCAGTGCACTGTCGAAGTAAACAAGGCACGATTCAGTGCATGTGTCATACATCAGAAAAAAAGATAGGAAAAATTGTTGTCAAAATATATTGTAACTCAATTTGTAATTTCTTGGTTATATGACATGGATCTAAGCAAGGACATATGGACATTGAAAGGTTTGATGATTTGTTTCATGCAGTTTCAGACTGTGTGTGTTATTCTTAATGTGTATGTAATTATGTTAGTTTAAGGATAAGCAAGCAGCCACCAAGACTTCCCTTTATGTTTGGTAAACACTTAATCTTGTATTTTTTTGTAACATGTTTCTATGTATATGTGAACAAGTGTGGTTTGTGATGACAAAAGTCGGTGCTTTGTCAATGCCGACTTTTGCCACATTGTAACGGTGGGGGTGTAACGTAACCATGAATGTTATGGTTATATTTGGAGTGGATAGTGTAATCTGAGAGGTATGTAAGGTCTTTGGCGGTGGGCGAGCGCCGAGTCGAGGAGTCAGTGATTGTCAGTGGTAACGTACGGAACAGCCGGCGGGAACGGAAGGTCGACGGCAGTGTGTTTATCCCGTGAATACATCGTACGGCCGCTTGGCGTGTGTTCCGTACTAAAGAACGCTGTGGGATGTGTGCTAAAGTATATGTGGGACTATGAAGGTTCTTCCGAGAGACCTGATTCAATATAAACTGTGTTTAGTAAACTACTGCAGAATCGGACCATGGCGATTGTTTGTTAATTAGTTTCGAGAATTGTGCTCACTGCTTATTTATCCTTTTGACTGTACTTGAATCTGCTATCTTCGGTGACGAAGAAACATTAGTATTATTGTCTGGTGGCATGCTTGTTGACTGTGTAGTCTCAGAGGAATAAATCTACGAAAACTAGTACGCATATGTGTTCTTCTTCTGTGACTTTAATTAACCAATTAGCATAGCCGAAAGACTGGCGACCGCACGGCAAAACGAACCTTTAATTAAAAGAGTAATTAGTGGTGGAAGAAAGCTTAAGAAAAATCGTGTTAGGAAGTGTAGCTGCTTCAACGAACTTTTAACTATACAAACACGAATAGCGTGAGTACCCGTTACAACCCAGACTGTGTAAATGATTTTGTAGAAACGTCACAAGAAAATTGGCGTTTATCGAAGTGAATTATCTGTAGTTGACCAAGAGTAGAATAATCTGTAAAAGATTTTAGCTGATTCAGATGAGTACTGTGACGTTTTATATGATTCTCAGAATTTGTAAATGAACTTTTACCCATTCTAGTGAAAAGTGCAGCATAAAGTTTCTCATTAGTTTTAAGATTGCAGGGCCATATATGTGATGTCTCATGCAATTTACACACAGTTGATAGTTCATCTAATTTACTATGCATATAGTTCTGTTTGTTTTCAAAGCTACTACTATTGTTGTGGTTAGTTATTTGATCTTCCAGTATTCTGTTGGTTAATATTTCAGTAGCAGAAAGTTGCTTCTCGAAAATGCATCTGCCGTTTTTGCAGTCAGAAAAATCCCTAGAAACAGAAAAACTTGTATATTATTGTGTGGTGATAAATTCCCATACTAGACAAACGTTTTTTCACAATTCTTAGGCATGGTTCTGGTTTTTAAAGTAGTAGGCTAAATTCTTTTAACATATATGACAATTTATTTTTTTAATTAGTAGTACACTAAGGCCTATATATTGTAGTATACTCATAAGTGATATTATGTTGTTTTTGAGGGTAATGAACTATGCTGCTCCAAAAAACAAACAGCTTAATATTTTTAAAATAAATAACTCCGATAGAACAATTTTTTTTAATATTACCACAAAAGTGATATTACAGAAAAAGTAGCAAAATAAGCTCCAAGATCTTCTTAAGTACATACCAAAAGCAGTACTATCAATACGTGAATAACAGCTTTATAAACTTAAGCACTGATAAAAAGAAATGAAAATAAAATGAATAGTTATAATACATCAGCAACAAAAATAAAATTAAAATTCATAAAGAAATATTTTTTGCTCCCTAAAGAATCACAAAATGAATAGGTGAAGAGCTATATTCTTCAAAAAAATACAGAGCAGTCATGTACAGAGTATTATATTAGTTGAATAGGGAGACTTTTGACTATTAAATTCAACAGTGAAAATCAAAATTAAATTTGAGTAAATTTCCCGTAGATATTACGTTCACAAACAGGTAAGTGCTTCTTTAAATAAACAAATAAATAACTGATGTCTCGGCGAATAGATACAATTATTAACCACATTTTCACTGAAAGAAACTTCAAATTAGATTTTGGATAAAAGAATTTACAAGACGAAAATAGAGAAATAGTCGTCATTAACCACAACAAGAAAAATTGGTTTTCCTTTTTTGTATCTAAAACTAATTTCCCAAATGACTTGATCACCAAAAAAAAAAAAAAAAAAAAAAAAAAAAAAAAAAAAAAAAAAAAAAAAAAAGTCTTCAGGTACTATATTAATTTTGCTATGTTAAACATCAAATCACACGTAGTGAATTGAAATGTACAGCACTTGACAGTAAAAACATTAAACACTTTAAGAAAACTATACTGCAATCAATCAGCACACTTGAATAGTTGGAGGGAAAGCGTAAGTGCGATGTTGAAGGAGTTAGGTTGGGAAGACCTGGAACACCGAAGGCGTTGCTCTCGACGAAAGCTAATTGAAAAATTCACGACAGATGTATTTCGGAATGACAGTCAGCAAATATTGCTGCCAGCAACATTCATATCTCGAAATGACCGTGAAAATAAGATAAGGGAAATCAGGGCCAGAACCGATTCATTTCTGTACTCATTTTTCCCACGAGCGATTAGGGAATGGAATAGAAAGGATTTACCGGGCAAGTAAACTTAAAATCCGACAGGAGTAGCTTTCGATAAAGCACTCCAGCCATCCTGATCTGGGTTTTCCATGGTTTTCCCAGATCACTCCATGCGAATGCGGGGATGGTTCCTCACAATAGCCCATGGGCGCCTCCTGCCATATCCCTTATAACCCTTCCAAACCATAACCCCTTTCGATAGGTGCAATGCACCCTCCGCCACACACTTTTAGTGAATCGCGGAGTAATAATAATAGTAATAATAGTAAATCAACATACTGAACGGTGTTATAACTCTTCAACTGTTATCTTCAAAACATTTTTCAGAATTTCTAGCGAGTATTTGATGAACGAACAAAAAACAGCAGACAGCTAAATAATGTTCACTACGCAGTTAACAAGGACATTTTGGTGTATATCTCAGATATTCATTTTCATCAAGAAAGAATTAATACAGAAAAACATATGATATTGTTATCAATCTACAAAAGCAATGTGCTACTCAGCTTTTATGGTAATAGAATCAAAATCCTGCAGAGGAAGTGACATTCATCAATCTAAGGCAACAATCCATTCAGCCTTGAGTAGAGCCAGCACTCGTTAAGGAATTGTGATAAGTTATGTGCTTCGTCAGTACTGCAGGGAGACGTAAGCTGGACAGTGAAATCTCACTCATTAATTGGGTGGAGGATTTCCAAATGCGGCCTTACAGCTGAATATTAAAAATCCAAATGGATAGATCATGTAACAAGCAAACAAGTTATCACCATCAGAAAACACAGGATAGCTACGAATTTTGATCACATTTTTCTAAATGGTAAGTAAAGACTTAAGCAGCTTATCACTTAAGGCAAATCTTGGGAAAAATTCTACAACGACGAAGGAGAGTTTGCTAGTCAGAAGAGCCTCTGTTACAGCCACGACATTATCTGTCTAATAAGAGCAACAGATAACACGGAGGACTATTATCTAAGGAAACGGAGCAAAATAAATTCTTAAAAGAAAGTGTAAACACCAATCACAATTTCTAGGTAAACATTAGAGATTTCAACCACAAACGCACTCAATTGCAAGGTGAAAAGTTCTGGGCCCAGCAGCAAATGATTTTATTTTTTAATAAGTAGGTGTTATATATCTAAATATATCCACTTTAATTCAATATATTACGTCCAACATTTTTTAAATGAATAAATTTCATCAATAAAGCGCGATTATGGTTGGTCAAAAAATATTTATGTGTGTCTACTATCACTTAAATTGATTAGAGATACACACTATCCATAAATTTCTTTGGAATTAGAAATAAGTGATTGTTAGAGAAAGCAAAGTCTAGTTAGTATGATGGCTATTTAAAAAAAATCGTAATTCATTTTTTTTTTTGCTTATGGCTTTACGCCTTGTCGACGTCAAGGTGATTAGAGGGGGAAAAGGACTGGTGACAAGTAACGGGAATGAATTCGGATATGGCCTTAAGAAGGAAGCATTCCAGAATTCATCAGGAGTGATTTGGGGAAACCATGAAAACCCAAATCTGAATGCCCGGACTGGTATTCGAACCTGCATCCTCACGAATGCGTGACCATTCACCCAGCACGCTTGGTCGTAATTCAGTTCCTGAAGTTATATAATTGCCTAAGCACCATAGTGGCAGGTGTATTGTGCAGAAGAAAAATTAATATTTGTTTGTAATTCACATATCAACACACGATATCTTCTTTCCAGTTGGTGAACAATATTCGGTAATTATTGTTTCACCATTTTCAAAAAGTGAATACTTCATAATTCCCTTTTCATAAAAAAAACCATTATCTTTCTGACATGTTCAATGGCTACTACAGTTTATGGTGCGGATTTAGTGGTTTGCACCAAGTATACTTAGAAGTGCTATCTATCTGAAGTGCAGTTGTGGACCCTCGACTTTACCACTAACGAACTGGCAAAAAAAAAAAATTAAAAAAAAAAAAAATGATGGGACCTTCTGTCAAACACAACTGAGAAACTGGTCTTCAACTTTGAATCCATTCATAATTTAAAAAATATGGCTTATAATTTTGCACCAAGTATTCTTATATTTCATTCTTAATGTAAAACATACTGTATCACTTTACCTCATATTTCTGTCACATGATCTGAACATGATCTAAAACGGAACTACTTTGCATTACAACAATAAACTACCAATATAGCTGCCGTGACTATTGACATAATTATCATTTCAAAAAACAACTGCTACAATCCAATGAAGTATTCGCGGGTGTGCCACCAGAATGTGTTTTTAAACACAATATTTTGACAACTAGTTCCGTCGTCTTCATCAGGTGTGGAGACATCTGCACTGGACAGTCGGCCGTCAGATACTGGGCAGCACAGGTTCAGAATCTCCTTATATAGCACACAACTCTCTACGCGGTCCGCTATCCTGTGCAGCGTGACACTGTTCTAAATACAGTACATAAGGCTAAGACGATTACTGACACAGACAGGCTACTACAGGAACTGGAACATCTAACAACTGCCTTTAGGCGGAACGGTTACACCGAGAGGCAAATAAGAAAGGAAATTGCTTGCAAGCTAGAGTAAAATCCAATTTAACAGTATGAAACGCATAAGGTCACCACTTTTGTGCCATTAGCCAGAAATACCTGTGGGAAAACTGGTAAAATTCTGACACGGAATGGAATAAAATGTTTCTAAAATATGGGACTACCTCCGCTCAGTTAAGGACGATATTGGCCTCAGAGTTCCTGGAATTTACTGCATCCCGTATAACTGTGGAAAGAGCTACATCGGCATAACTGTCTACCTGTGTGAAAAACACAACCGCCATATCCACCTAAGACAATACAGCAAGTCAGCAATCGTCGAGCATGTGTATGGCCATGGTCACAGGATAGACTTAAAAAACGTTACCATATTGGCCAAGAATTTAATAGTCAATGAAGTGACTGAAATTCGATTGGCAGATACATTCATCAGAGATAGTGGGCTATGTCTTATTAAGGTATTGAAAATAGCATTTGTCATAGACTGTTCATATTTCGTTTTCGGAACGAAGAACCCGCAACGAAGAGCTAACGGCGAGCTGTCGGGCGTGAGACATGGACAGCCGTTGGCTCAATAAGGAAGTGCGGCACATGGGCTGTCTCAATATGCGACGGACAGCCGAGCAGTGCAGATGTCTCCACACCTGATGAAAACGATGGAGCTAGTCGTCGAAATATTGTGTTTTCAAAATACAATCTGGCGGTACACCCATGAAGACTTTATTGCAAGGATACGCCGGGAAAGTCTCTGTTATTACAACTACCACAATGTAAAAATGAAGTAATGTCTAAAGCAAACTGACAAGAGCAACCTAAGTGACCTCCGCAAATCTGCTTTAGTACTGTGCTACTCCAAGAAAACAAGAATCCACACAGGCGACTGGGATTTTAACCTGCATCCTGCCACCATGTGTGGCAAACCATCGTATATTTGTTGTTATATTCACAAATTGGAATCAACTTCTCTCAATTAGCCAATCTGCATTCAGTACCACATTGACGAAAAATTACTTTTTCTTAGAAGTTGTCATGAAGACAAAAATTGCATTAAATGGAAATCCTACTCTGTGCCACATCCTATTATTATTATTATTATTATTATTATTACTCCGCGATTCACTAAAAGTGTGTGGCGGAGGGTGTATTGCACCTATCGAAAAGGGTTATGGTTTGGAAGGGTTATAAGGGATATGGCAGGAGGCGCCCATGGGCTATTGTGAGGAACCATCCCCGCATTCGCGTGGAGTGATCTGGGAAAACCATGGAAAACCCAGATCAGGATGGCTGGAGTGCTTTATCGAAAGCTACTCCTGTCGGATTTTAAGTTTACTCGCCCGGTAAATCCTTTCTATTCCATTCCCTAATCGCTCGTGGGAAAAATGAGTACAGAAATGAATCGGTTCTGGCCCTGATTTCTCTTATCTTGTTTTCATGGTCATTTCGAGATATGAATGTTGCTGGTAGCAATATTTGCTGACTGTCATTCCGAAATACATCTGTCTTGAATTTTTCAATTAGCTTCCGTCGAGAGCAACGCCTTCGGTGTTCCAGGTCTTCCCAACCTAACTCCTTCAACATCGCACTTACGCTTTCCCTCCAACTATATATACCTGTCACGAATCGGGCGGCTCTTCTTTGGACCTTCTCTAAAGCCTCCATTAACCCCTTTTGATGGGGACCCCATACAGAACAACAATACTCTAAGTGAGGACGTACTAGTGACTTGTATACAATCGATTTAACTTCCTGAGTGCATTGATTTAAATTACGACCTAGAAATCGGAGCATACGATTTGCTTTTCCCATTACATTCTCGATATGCTCATTCCACGACAAATTATTACGAATTGTTAGCCCTAGGTATTTAGCGGAATTTACCGTTCTAAGGACAGTGCCATTAATCGTATATTCATAGTTAAATGGTGTCACCTTTTTACTTACATGCATGACTTGGCACTTTTTAGCGTTTAACTCCAACTGCCAATCTTTACACCACGCAATTATTTTCATAATATCGTCTTGTAACAAAGCGCAGTCGTCCTGGGTTTTGATTTCGCGATAAATTATAGCATCATCGGCAAATAATCTTTTCATCCCCCCTATTATGTCGCATAGATCATTGATGTATATGAGAAACAACAGTGGCCCTAACACGCTTCCCTGTGGAACTCCAGACCCCACTTCAGTAAGTGATGAACGCTCACCGTCGAGAACTACACACTGTGTTCTGCCCTTCAGGAAGTCTGCAACCCAGTCGCATATTTGTCTAGATATGCCGTAACCGCGAAGTTTCCTAAGTAACCTAGTGTGAGGCACAGTATCGAAAGCTTTTTTAAGGTCTAATAGAACCAAATCAACCTGGGATTGCTCATCTGTAATTCGGCACAAGTCGTGAATTAGAAGTGCAAGTTGTGTTTCGCAGCATCGGCCTTTTCTGAATCCATGTTGATTTGGATTTAAAAGCTCACCTTCATCCAAGAACCGCATGACATTTGAATAGATGATATGTTCTAAAATCCTGCAAAATATTGAAGTTAACGAGATCGGCCTATAATTCTGAGGATCATTAACATTCCCATTTTTAAACACTGGAGTTACGATAGCGGTCTTCCATTCGGCTGGTATTTTTCCTTGATCCAGAGAGACGGTATACAATTTCATCAAATACGGTGCAATTTCCTTTGCGTATCTTGAGTAGAATCTTGTAGGAATACCGTCTGGTCCGGGAGCCTTATTGGTTTTTACATTCATAAGCAGTTTAGTTATTCCCTCAACATCAAGAGCGAGATCATTCATAATTTTGTCAGTACGATTGTTAAATATCGGTATCTCCTCTGAGTTTTCTATCGTAAAAGCCTTTTTAAATATATCATTCAAAATTTCTGCTTTCTCTACGCTTGTTTCTGATAATTCACCATTTTCTTTAATCAGCGACGGCATAACCTTACGAGAGCCTCTTATTACTTTGATATACCACCAGAACTTTTTTGGATTAGTAATGAGATCTTCGGATAAATTCCTGGCTTGGAATTCTTTAAACGCATCGCGCATTGCCTTACGCACTTCCGCACGCAACTGGACTAATTTAGCACGATTAGATGAGTCCCCCGATTTTTTTCACCGCGGCATGTAAACGCCTTTGCCTCCTGAGCAAACGTTTCACTTCCCTATTGAACCAAGGGAAGTTATTACTGACCTTAATACTCTTCTTAGGAACAAACTGGTTCTACCCTCCCATTATAAATATTGCACAATTCACATTGACATTCCTCCCTTAATACAATGAACATCAACAGCATCCTGTCTTATTATATAATCAACAATGGTGTTCCAAAATTAGAGTAACCCCTAAAATAAATAAGAGATTCCCATATTATATATTGTTCTAAGTTTTCTTTCAGTCTCTCTAACCTATTTTTATAACACACTTTACTATAGAAGCGAAGGCACCCTTGTCGATCATAAT
>JARYHS010006964.1:10573929-10667536 GCA_031002005.1 Vandiemenella viatica | reverse complement strand
ATTTAAAAATTTGTATTATATAGGTACTAAGTCATACATCTTTGTTTCTAATAAAGATAACCTTCATGAATTAAAGCAGTAGGTATCTAAAAATTACTTGCAGTAATTCTAGATATGGTAATGAAGATTATCTACTGTTGCCAATCATATGGCAAGTTGTTATTTATTTCACACATTATATTATGAAAATTCCTATTGCTAAAATAAATAACACTCATTTCGACTTCTTTAGTTGCAACCTCCCATATCTTATCCAAAGCAATCTTGTTTCGATAACCTGGTTAAGTTCAGTTACACAGGCAGACAAAAAAGAAAAAAAGTGGAAGCATTCCAAAGGGAAGAGAAAATGAAATAAAACATCACTGATTTGGAGGTTTTGTGACTACAAAATTATGTTAAATTTACAAAGCATTTTGGGGAACCTCATTTAGCCTGATGCATGCACTGATTCAATTGGAAAGGGTGCCATTGTATGCTCTTCGGGTATCCTGGGAGGCTTTTTGAAACCAACTGAAATTGTTATATGTGTATTCCCCACACATCAACATAACTCAATTATTGTTTTTACAATCTCTTCTCGAACGTATATGTATCTACCTCTACTTTTGTCCGATCTTTCCAACTCACTTATGTGCTATGACGGGTTTTTCCGTTCCGTTATCCCCAATTAGTGGCGTATCAACAGAGTGGCAGGACAGAAAAAATTCTACTGGCCTCCAGATGGAAATGATACCCGACCTGCGAGCACAGGAGCATCCTTAATGCCACACCTTCAAAGAACCGCCCCCTGGAAAAGTAATTGAACTTAGAAAAGATTTTTTCTACAATTGGTATTTAACGGCATGATTATCGCCTCCCAGGGCAGTAGTGGAAAGTCGCGCACCACATAAATTTTCCGCTACCCTGAATTTGTCATTTGATGCTCTCTGGCAAGTGCACTGGTTCGCTCACCCTTAGCCAATGACGGAGGGCCTTATCCAATGAATTTTTCACAGGCCTCAAGATTGAAGTTCTGCCACTGTTCCCTGTATTGATATATGTCTCCTTAGTTACGCAGTTGAAAAGTATTTCAGTTCTTTATTGATCCATTCCTTTATTATAAACTATTTATTTTTTGTGTGTGTGTCTGTGTGACCGCAGGCCTATGATAGTTTCCGTTGTTAAGGGGTAAGGTTGTGACAAAGTGACCTAATCTGGCTATAACACGAACTTAAATTTTCACATTAAATTTAGAGTAATAAAAAAATGGCCTATCTTTCTTTACTTCTATCCGTCGTAACCTCGAGTCTGATGTCAAAAGTATTTACCTAACAGCTAAAGGTGGCCGAGAAGCGTGACAGTAGTGACTGAAAATTGGCAGCAACGAAAATGACTTATTGAATCATAAAGTACAATTTTATTTCACGTTTTGTCAACCATTTGCAACAAAAACTTTGAATATTAATTGAAATAACTTTTAACTATTGAGATTCACGACTGACTCTCGATGGAGCATTTGTAGTTTCTGTGCCCGTCTTCATTGTAACGGGTAAGAGTTGTACTGTATAATCTGGTTCTAATATTTTTTACACTACCTAAGCAATTAATAATGACTTAATTATTACTGTTCTGTTTTTCAAAAAAGAATACAAAGTTTCACGGTTATTAGAATTGATTGTGTTGTCTGTGCGCGAAAAGTGACAGATGTTTTTATTTAGCTCCTAAGAGACAAGAATGTAATTAAACAGTGGAAACTGAGACTCGAGAGTGCCGTGCATATAATCCTTGAGACAGGAGGCGGACCTAAAGGGCGGATACAACAGTAAAGTTGTTTCTAGAGGCTGAGTTATATAATAACCATATAATGAATAAAACTATATATTTATTACATACCGGTACTTATAAGGTAAGAAATCGGTTACATGGAACAAAAAGATTGGAAGGAATAAAATCCCACATCAACAGTAAAATAAAAATAAAAAAACTGTTCAGCTCATTTCTGGACGACCTATGTGGATGCACAACACTGAGTACGTTCGCCGAGTATAGTAAACATTGCCTGCCCTTTTCTGAAAGAGAAGAGTTTAATTTTTATACCTTATTTTCGATCTGGATGGTGCTATTTTCGTCAAATTTTTATTCCACATAGATATCAGTGAGATTAGCAAACATATTCGATTATGGAAGCTATTTGTATGGAATTTCAATGATTTTTTTACTCACTCACTAACTGATTATCAGTAAAACTTTAAAGGATTCTCCTTATCGTAGAAATCTGAAACGCCAATCAGTTTTTTATTCAAGTCATAAGAAACGATTAAAATGGGGGAATTTCCTTGTATTTACTCCTTATCTCCCTCAAAAGTTAAATTGCTTTCTATCCAAATATCTTTATACGTCAAAATTTCAATTACAAACGGAACTTAGTAAGCTTCACTAAAGTGTTAAATTTTATTACGTTTATCTCCTTACCTTGGAAGTTGGTGAAAACTCTTAACCAACTATGACAATCTGTCATTGTAATTCCAGATGTTGTAGAAACAGGTAATTCGGTACACATACATACTTCCAAATCATTACCCAACAGCCATTCTAAAAGGAAAATATTTTGGTACAGAATATTATGTTAATTGGTTTTCTCTGTCTGAGACTATTTGCTTTAAATTTCTGTTAAGCACAAAAATCAAGAAGCGTGAGTAACACATTAAATCATACTTTGCTCCTATAAACTCATATTAACATATCAACATACAAAAATAAATTTCACAAAAACAATTCTTCTAATAAAAAGGTTACTTGGCCATTATGCATTTTGTAACAGAAAAATATCCACCTAAAAAATTCCTCCACCTCGTTGCTTCATCAATCTTGCGAATTCACAAGAGCAAAGATTTCCCTCGAAACTCTCTCGGGTTTTACAGGTCTTATAGTAAATCACACAAATTATTCCTTTCGTTTTAGTTAAAATTGTGACATAAATAATGACGAAGTCAAACTTAAATAAACATCTATTAATAATGCTGGAGGGAACAATTCTTTTTCAGACAGTGAACACTTTATTCAAAAGAGTATATCACTAATAATTATAAGTAAACAGCTATACAAGACATACTGTTGTGACATTGTTCTTATAAAATACATATTTAAATCCAATATTGAAACTTTTAAAAATATTTATATTTCGAAAATAGTGACAGGTTGCTTAAAGCCTACCCCAGTTGATAGGCTTTACCAGCTTTCAGGCATTGCACCACCCAGTATCCGCAGAGAAGTGGCTGCGAATAAGGAGAGGACCAAAGTAGAACGGGAAAGCGCTCATCCACTGCACGGCCATATACCACCAGCCCAGAGACTCAAATCCAGGAAAAGCTTCCTCAGAACATCACGGGAACTAATTGGGTCACCTGAAAAGGCAAGAGGACAGTTATGGAAAATGAGGGATCCCAATATCTCGGGACCACTGACAGTTGCAGAGCGCTTGCCACCTGGTCATGAAGGAGACTGGAACGTCTGGCGGTCCTTAAATCGATTGCGAACAGGAGTGGGCAAGTCCAAGGAAAACCTAATGAGATGGGGTTTTACTGATACTACCAGTATTAAGTGCGAATGTGGCGAAGACCAAACTATGAATCATATGCTCGAGTGCCCTATGTGCCCATCATCCTGCAACAACGAAGACCTGTTTCAAGCAACACACAATGCGATTGAGGTTGCGAAGTACTGGGCTAAGTGTGTTTAAAGTTGTTGATTTGCACAATGTATTTAACTGTGTATTTTGATGTTTTTGATACGAGAATAATAATAATAATTTCTAAAATCCTTTGGTTATCAACAGCAGTGGCGTAGCTGTGGCGTGGGGAGGGGGGGGGTGGGTGGTCCCCAAACGGGTGACACCCACAATTCATGAAATGAAATAATCGAAAATAGTGTGTTACTAAAAAAAAATTTCGTATCCTTTGGTGTCAAACCACTCCTGCTTTTATTATTTTAATTTTTTAGAAGTTGATACAGCATTTTATTCAAACATAATCCAGTGGGCTGTGCACTTCCGTGAGAGTGGAATACAGTTATTGGCAACGGTGCGCGCTTAAACAAGAGTAGCATCGCTCTATGGCGCCAAAAATCACAGGAAACCGTACTTGCCGGGAGTGTTGTCAACCATAGCGGAATTCCACTACGCATAGCGGAATTTTATCGCACGTTGCAGTGTTTATTGCTATAATTTTCGAAGATTAATTCCTTAAGGATCAATATTCATTTTGTTAATAATGTCTTCCATCTAATTCAGTCAAAATAAATTGTTACACTCTCTTAAGCAATCGAATAAAAGGTCATAGCAGGCAGAATGGTTGTAAATCCCCGCAACTGTATTTTCCCGGTCTTCATGTAACGCCTATATGCGTGCCCATCCATTGGTCTCAGCACTAATTTGCCTCAGCCGTCGGTACGAGTTTGCTATTAATTGTTGCAAGTCACAAGTGAATCCAAGAAAACACGAGAATACCGTTGAGAATTACCTAAAGGTCAAATAATGTTGAGAAAACAGTTATTTTTAGAAAAGAAAGTAGATTTATTTTCAAAGTTAATGCTACCAGTGAAAGAGGACAGTTCAAAAGCGAGGTGTAAGGCTTGCAAAGTGGTTTTGGGTGCAAAAAGAAGTGATTTTGTAAAGCACAGTGAAAGTAAAAGACACCTGTAGAATGTAAAAGCCATCAACAACACAACACAGATTTTTTCAGGTAATTAAACTAGGTTTTTTTTATTTTAACATGTGAGAGTAAATAATCGTGGAGATTAGGGAATAATAACTTAGCTGGGGGCGTCTCACTCTGATGGCCGCAGTTTGAATCCCAGAGCCTGTTGATGTATAATTTACAAAAAAAACTAATGTGATATCAGAAGGGGGAACCGATCTAATACACTAGAACTTCTCATAATTTTGAATGAAACGTTCACAATTGAATAGGATTTTGGTATGATAACGCCAGTGTTATTCTTGGTAAAAATGAATCATTCAAAATCCATCTTGTAAATGACTATCCAGAAGTTCTTGTAAACAGCTGTATATGTCTCTCAGCACATCTTGTTGCAGTAGCAGCAGCAAAAGAAATTCCTACTTATGTTGAAACCTTGATACACAATATTTAATATTATTTTTCCCGTTCGCGAAAACGACAATGCATTTTGGTGGAATTTCAAAAGTTTATGCAAGCTTCTCAATTAAATATCTTAGTCCAAGTACTGAAATATTAAATGGCTAGCGTTATCAAACTGTTTTGATCGTATTCTACAACAGTGGAATGTACTCGTTGAATTGAACAGAGATGCAGCATTTGAGGACAAAAATTCAGAGACGACATGATTTTTTCATATCTTCAAAATCCTTATATCAGACTATACCTTCCCTTTTCTAATCATGTCTAACCTACATTCAATCAGTTGAATGCCATGGTTCAGTCACATAAGGTTTCCATCCAATATCTCTATTCTCAAAGCAGAAGATTTGAGAGAATGTTGTCTGGAAACTTTGTGAAAACACTTCACTTTACTTGTGAGCACAACTTAGATAAAATGCACATGTTTGATGCTCACCTGTTACTCCCTGTACAGCATGTAACAAGTAAATGTCGGGGAATATACTATGAAAGTATTATCAGAGTGTAGTGAAAGGGACAAGAAGCAGTTCGGACTAGTCTGTGCCAGGTTTTATCGGTGAATCTTTCAAAAGATTTCCAGTGAACTACAACCTCTTTAAGAATATGTCATTTCTTGTTCCAAGTAACGCATTGAAACAAAATATTGAGAAATAAATATGACGTTTCTGAAATTGCGACGAGATTAGAATCTGCAATAAACAAAGAGGAAGTGATAAAATAGCTTGTTGAACTCCCATACCATTTTCCATAAGACGAAAAATACGAGTTGTTAAAGTTAAATCGTGTTGGTTTTTGGTGTGCATTAGGTAAAACTAAAACTTTTGAAGGAGATGATGTTTTTCCAAATATTCGCTAGTAGTTAGCAAAATTGTTGTTATTGTTACCGCCTGGAAATGCAGAAGTAGTGATATAAAGACCAAAAAAAACCCTCAAACACTCAGTGATCTGCTAATAGTGAAATTAGATTTGTTAACTAAAAACAGTTGTTTGACCTATCCAATTGCCAAAAATCATCATAAGAAATTTGGTAAAGTTTAAAGAAAGTGAAACAGAAACCTTTGCCTCGTCTGATGAAGACTGGCTTTAATCTGCAGTCTCGCTGTTATTTTGCTTTGGTCTGAAATAATTAATAAATAATGTATATATAACGTCAAATAAGTTAAATCATTTAATCCTTCAATATTGTATTTCACTGGTATTTACATGATTTAACCAATCAATGAATTCCGTATTATTTTGTGTAATATTTATTGGTATGATAAAAATAGCGTCGTTAGCGATAACTGGTGCTGCTACTACAACAGCGCAAATCTTCATCATTTTCTATTTCTCATCCATGTTGGCAGAATTCACGTCTTGAGATTTTATCATAACAGGTAGGTTTTATTGGTAATCTGTGCAATAATTATTTACATGCAGCGGAATTTCGATAGCCCGTAGCGGAATTCTGTCTTGCCCTTACCGACTCTCAGTCTTTTCGTGTTGGCAGCACTGCTTGACATCCGTCAGTGTTATTTAGTTTAATTAGAGCGGCGGTGGCTACAATGTAAGTTATTTTTCGTTTTGACGATTTTTTATGAAGATGTATGTAGTTTTGAAATTAAAGGAAGGTTATAAAAATAAAGGCAAGTAGATGGTTAAATTGTAATTTCTCGTAATTATTTAAAGAAAAATGTATTTTCTTCTGAAAATAAATGAAAAAACCAGCGAAGTGTTATAACACACATAGTCTTGGCTTCCATTTCCATAGTCTGGTCACGAATGATGTATTTTCTATAGTTCGTAATATCAAATTTTTCATCTGACAGATTCATGAATATTTGAAAGAATATAAATTGGAAAAATAGAGGACGTTTGAAGTTATTGGTTTTACATTCGTTTATAACCGCTGGTAAGGAGTGCATACATGCATATTGTGACAGGGCACTTTAGTTGACTAGAAATTTTATCAAGTTCTAACTTAAGCAAATGCGATGAAGCAGAAAACCATGAATAAAATTAGCAACAGTGTTAAGTTAGAAGGCAACCCGAACGGGTCCAAGTATTCGATGATGGTATTGTCTGTCATTAGTGAACAGTTTTTGTGGAATGTGTGTTTAACATAGTCGAAACCATATATTTACTTTAGCAAAATCGCACCATCGCTATGTAATTACCTATCGGTTCATAGAAGTTAGCTTTGCTTTTTACTGAACAACAAAATGATAATGTGATTACGATGAAATAAATAAATGATACTGTAGTTTAGATGAGAAGAATATTTCTATCATGGAAACCTTTCTATCGGATATGGGTACCTAAATCCTTACGTTTTACTTAAATTCACATGGATTTCGAACTTATGTTTCTCTGTAAAGATTCAGCTTTAATTGTAAACTAATCGAATCTTTGATCCGTTTGCAATATTTTTTATATGCTACGGCGTGGCGTCAGGGACTTAAAATTTATGTGTCAGTCTTCGGTACATACGATGTTATTTAGGAATGTATAGCTACATAATATGTATTTCACTAAATGCCTCGGACATAGTATATTATGTCCGAGGTAGTTAGTGAAATTCATCACTTGCTTAGTAATCCAAATAAAGCCAACGGATATTGTAAAGGCATGCTTTTATTTTATTTGACACGTTTTTTATAATTTTTTAATGAAGTTATTTTTATATTCAATTTAGTCTTTTTTTTTCTGTGACAGTATCCCCCAGAGAGTCACGGCTTGTGGGACCCGAGTACTGAATTGGCGCCCTGTGCGACCTCATCTGAGACTGGTATTGTTTCTTCTTGGACCAGGCCATTTCTGTTAACTTTTCTCTCGATGTTCTTTGGAGATCTCTTATTCTTTTCTGACCCTGATGGTATTTTATGGTTAACGAAAGAGGGACAATTATAGGATCAAATTGTGTCCAATTTTGGAGCTTGTCTAAGTCATTGTCGATTTTAGTGAAGGTTTAGAAGTTTGTGCTTAAGAATATGATTTTTAGGATAATTCTCGTATATTTAAACTATAAAGCTCAAAACCTCCAGAAAAAATTAATTTTGCATCACGCGTAAAAGAACAGGAACATTATTTTTTCATTAAAATTACGTTATTAAAACAAATCATAAGTTTTTCATATTTATTACTAATACCATATGTACAAATAAGTCAAATATATTATTTATTATCTCTGTGATACTAATGGATTACGTTTCATTTAGCTGTTTGCACCAGAATGTGAAAAATACCTGGTAAAATTCTACATCGAAGAGGAAACGTGAACTTTGGAAGAGGAAAGCTAAATGTAAGCCAAAATTTATGCGGTTCAGAATATACCTGGATCCATCTTGAAATATGTTACAAAGCTGATGAAATCCAAAGTTCAACAAAAGAAACTGATTCTCACCTTAATGCAAGAAATAAATTAGATGAATTTAGCACAACTTAACGAAGCAAACAATATGTTGTTTCTTTAGAAACAATCTACAGTACTTAGGAGAAATGTCACATTGGAGTATACTCGTCTTTGGTACTCTTTGTATAGAGAACATTAAAAAAGGAATCAACTATTTCCAAAACAGAAAATGACCATTTGGCTTTGTATATTCTCAAAGGTTCAAAAGAAAGAGTGATTATCAACATCTTTCAATAGAATGTTTCCATAAAGAGATGCCCAAGGGTGAAGTAATTCTGCGCTCGTGGAGGGTTTACTCAACCATCACTATCAATCTGTTTTGCTTTTGATGTCGTTTATTTGCTCGCAATGATACTAATACTAGATCTGAATTTGTGATATGATTTCAGAAGTGGTGCAAACTAAATTCTTAGACCATAAAACTACAAATGAACTTCTGGAAAATCTTGAAAAGTGGAAAACTTTATATATAATGCTAAAATTCAAAAAGAAAAAGTCAACTGGTACTGAAAAACTGAATTTTAAGGGATTTTATTTAGATTATTGGCTAACTTTTTTTCTGGCTAAACAAAACCAAGCATGTCGTGAACCCAGTGAAGCACTTAACTCTACAAATAAGGACAGTTTCAAAGAACTGGTCCAATCTCTTTCAAAATATGATGCAGTGCTAAAAGAGCACATCTTGGATTTGGAACATAATAAATATCGGCCGCTATATTCACCAAATGAATTCATAGGAGTTCTATCAAACCACATAAAATTTAAACTTGTTAAAGAAATTAAATCGGTAAAATATCTCAGTATTATGTTTCATAGCACCCCAAACATCTCACACATTGATCAAATGTCTGAAGGAAACGTTTTGTGGAAACTGATTACGGAAAAGTCAAAGAAGTATTCCTTGGATCTTTTCCTGTAAGGGAAAAGAAAGTAGTTGATCTAATGAATGAAATTTATAAGAAGCTTTATAGTTATGGTTTAGATTATGTGATGTGTCGTTCTCAAGGTTTTGGAAATGCAACTAATATTAGCGGCGTATTTGGAGGTCTCTGAAACCATTAGTAAAGCAAAAAGACATAAAGCCGTATTCGTTATATGTATTGGTCCTTTAATTAATTTATGTCAGCAAACATCCATTTTTACAAAATGCATCTTAAGTAACATTTTTTGAAACCGAAAAACTATTTTCACATCTTTCTTTGTGTTCTTGGGCTGATGGGAAGTTTATACTAAACACAGCAAATGATTTATTAAAAAATTCTCAGCAACGGGTTCTGTTCATTATACTGCAGTAAATGTAAATAATTTTGTTAGGTTTTGGTTGTAATTAAATAATTATGTGATCAACAAGAAAATGTAACTTACAAACCAGAAGTAGTGCTCATAACTTTATCCTTGTATTATGTATTTTACTTTTCTTCTTTATCATTTCTTTTTGAATGTTGTACTAAGGTCAGTAAATTGTCAGATTGGATTGCAATGTATAACCTTAAGCCTCCAACGATCAATGATAAAAATAAAGGCATTTCGTCTTTATATTCAGGAAAAGCGGCGTTATATTGTGCAAAGGGAAATAGATCTTGCTACGAAAAATCCCACGACTACCACATTCCCACACAAACAAAAAACGAACCCGTGAAATAGTCACTGATGTAGGTCTACCAATGAGAACTGAATATCAAAAGAATATTTTTGGCCGTCTTGATTGTTTGAACATCGAACAAAAACTATATCAAAATCCGTTCGATATGTAGTTTCATTGTTTGAGGTTGTACATAATAATAATTTGCTTTCGGCGAGCACGGAAGAATTAAAATTAGCGTTTTTTTAATTTAGTGGTTTTCATAATGAATTACGAGAATTAGAACCTCTCCTGCATATATGAATAATGAGAAGGAATTTAAAAGATTCCTATATTACTGTTTCAGTACCGGTAACAAATGCTTGGTTAGAATTGGAATTCTTAAATATCTTCGTGGAATGTAAAATTATTTACGACAATTTCGGTATAAGTTGCTATGTGTGAGTGCAGCCTTAGTAAATTAAAATTGATCAAAAATTACTTTCGTAAACCGTGAGCAACACGAGGCTAAACAAACTTGCCATATTGACTATTGAACAGGAAACAAATATTTATTTTGAAGATTTGATTTCAAAGTTTACAACTGCTAAAGCTAGTACGAAGAAATTGTGAAAGCAATCATTTTTCATTTATTTATCTTTCAAATTAATATTATAATTTTATTAATAAACGATTATTTGCAAATAACAATAAATATTTATTTAACCTTGTACTGTTAAAATCATACCTTACACTTATAGGATATTATGTTTTAGAACTGAATTTAAATCTTCATGGGGTGACAGCATCGATATCCGCACCAGGTGTCACCCATGCTAGGCCACTGCATACCTGTAATGATTGAACGTTTCCATTTCGTTTGACGGTTGTGTATTTTAACACCGTCTGTTAAATGTAACAAAGCCCATGAAAAATACGTTGATTTTCTGGATGATAGACGAAATCTATATAATTTATATTTTTCAGCTGAAGCTGGAAATCATAATAAAACCAGCCGAAACCATGTTACTGGACTCACTAGGCATAAGACACAGTCAACAACTTAACAGAAAGACAGTTATTTAGAAGAAGATACTGATAGAAAGGTAATACTTGAAAACAAAGTGGGTAGATATGCTTGATGAAGGCATGTGGTTGCAATGAGATTTATTCCAAAGCTTTGAGACTTGAGAAAGAACTGCCAAACTGTACAAGTGCTTTGACCGTGAAAGTTCAGTATAGTGAGAAGCCCCCATGTGCCGCAAACAGAGCATCTAGGTGACGTGGTAAGGAACCAAAGAGATCCTGGATTTGCTGCAGAGAAACACACTGCCTAGGCTCATAACATGGACGGTGGTTTTAGGAGGACGTTTCTGACAGACCATATCCCAGACGTGTTCGATGCATGACATGTCAGATAGAAGTGCAGAACACGAAAAAGGTAGAAGGCTTGCACATTCCTCACCATATGGGGTTGGACAAGCTCCTTCTGAATTGTGGTATGTGACAAAACTTCCTTGATGAAGTGAATGTTGTTTAGATTGCCCTCAATACATAGTATGTGGGACAACATATTATAGCCAGTACCTCCCTAAACCATCATCCTTGGCGTTTGTCCGCTATGCCGTTCAACCCTGTAGTTTGCCCAATGGCGTTCAGTGAATCATATTTGCCGAAGTGTCGATGATCATGAGAAATTCACTGTCTCACAAAGATCGATGTTAATGTATATTCTGTGCATTCAAATTCTGAATGGCACAAGGTAAGAAAGAATTCAAACAAACATGAGTACGGTTTCTTATTTCTCTTATCTTATCTCTCCTTCACTGGTTGTTGTGAAGTATTTCGTCGCATCCGTAAATCAAGTTTGCTTTTATACATTTTTTCCACCAATGCTTCGTGCCTCCATCATTCTCTAGCCTTTAAGCCTTTATGCTAGCCTTTAGGCTAGGAGATTCGTTTGAGGAAGTATTTGCCTATTTGGCATCACCTTCCTTCTTGCTGATTTGTTGTTTTGTATATTTGCTTTTTTGTATTCGGATTTTCTTTCAGAGCATTACCATAATTTTTTTTGCTTTGCTGGCATGATGTGATTTGCCGGCTAGCGCGGTGCCGTTGCTACCGCAACTGCCTGCGCATTCGCTTCAGCAAAGATCTATGGCAACCTAGTGATTGCGTCGGCCATCGATTACATCAGTCGGTGCAGGTCGGTGGCTGTGTCTGGCTTGGTGGGAGGGTGCTTGCCGCCCAGTCCACTCGTCTGTTGGCTGCCGACTGTCTGGTTACTGCTGGTTGGGCCTCCTTGTGTGGCCCGGTGTCCCTTTGTGTGGTGGCGCTGATGGTTTGTCAGTTGCAGTGTCTGTTTTGGGATCTGCAGTTGCGACGGGTGACAGGTTTGTCGCTCCGTCTTGTGGAGGTTCTTTCTCGCGATGCACCCACTGTAGGAAGCCGCGTGGGTTCCTCCACAGTCGCAGTAGTTGGGTTCGGCATCGCGGGGAACGGCGCAGTTGGCAACTCCATGATTGCCCCCGTACCTCACGCAGCGCTCGTCCTCAGTGCAGTCGCGGGATAGATGCTTGCCAAACCGCTGGCACCTGAAGCACTGGGCGAGCGCCAGTGGAGGCCTCTTCTTCGCTTCGACGCGACAGCTGTGCCCTAGTAGCTGCCAGGGCCTGTCCTCCCGCCTCAGGGGCCTGTCCGGCTAGAAGGCATAAAGCGGTAGGCGTTCCTCGGTTCAAGAGAGTCATATCTGATGCAGGTTTGCGGCGATAGTGCCGCCATTTTTTAGTTCATTGATGACCTCTTCCTCTGTAGTCTCCACTGGTAGCCCACGGATTACCAGCTTGTTGGGACGTCTTAGAGGCTGGAAGGAATGGGTGATGCCTTTTCCCTCCAGGAATTTCTGCAATTTCCGCAGCTGGTCCTGGTGCTGCGGCAGGAAGCGGAGTTCCCCACGGGGAAGCTCAGGATGTGTGTTGCAGTCTCTTTGTAGAAGTCTGTCACCACCTCTACGAAGTTTCCTTCATGCAGGGCAGTGACAGGCAGCACTGGTCCTTGTACCATGGCCTGCTCGGCCACTTCTTTGGAGTCGGGCTGCACGTCTTGGTCCTTTGGTTCCTCGATCCTTGCACTTTGCTCATCTCCGCAACATTGCATTTAAAATGTAGCAAGAGCAAATTTCTAGCGTGCTCATAAGATCGTTTCATTGTCTTATAATAGTGAAATATTTATGTTTGTTTAATAATGCATCATATCCTCTTGCCATCAAGAAGAATTCATTTTTAAAACATTTAACTATTTAACGACGCAAGCTTCCATTTTGCAGCTGCATGTTTGATTGCATTATAAATATAAATGCAAATCATCTGATGTTGAACAATTTGTTCGAAATGGGTACTGGTTATTGAATATAATAACAATAAACTGTGACTGGTTGCTGTTTTTAATATCAAGAAATTTAATATCAAGAAATTTTTTTAAATGTTATAGTAGTAGATATAAGATTTTTATGGAAAGCAGTTACCGAGAAAATAAAAAAAACTGAATGTTTTTTGATTGGATTTTTGTACGAACTCAAGACCATGGTAATGCGAAATTACTTTTTTTTTTTGTTTGTTCCTTATGCACGCTTGATAGAAATAACTCAATTAAATGTTTTCTATCGAAGAACACGTCTGAACCTCCGGAGAAAAATCTGGAAAAACGCATTCCATCCTAAATCAAAATAACATTACCTTTGCTTTTATAATTGTTTTGTTTTGCAATCTGTCCAACAAAGATATTTATTTTATTTCTATTGATATTAATTGAGGATGTCAGACAAGGTATTATCTCCATTTGTCATGACAGCACCCAATCGTTAAATGTACGGCACATTTAATCCAGAGTTGAAACACAAAACTGTATTACTGTGATGCATTGAGAGAATCAGTTAGGAGGAATGGTCCACTGTTGAAGCAGCAAGCAAACTATGCTCATGAAAGATGTGAACGATATAACTTTTTTGATCCCAATGATTTGGCAACGACTCACTAGCAGAATGAAGTTGCACTTGCACTTGCTTAATCAGGAATTACAGCTACATTATTCAGCATTCAAGTTGACGTTGATTATGTAAATCAATGAAACTCCAACATTCAACCTTTCGAAGTACTGTGCGATTGTCAATGGAGGCATTAAATAGAACCATGAAAGATCTACCGAACGATCAAAACCGGTTAGGTGGTGCGATGATCGAAATTTGAAAAACACCATGAGATTGATTGTGATTTCTAATTTAATGGCAGAAAATACATAATTTGGTAAACATGAAACTCTGACTTAATTCAATGGTGACTTAAATTTTAGAACAAAACCGCATGGTTCCAAGTCGATCACATTCCAGGCACATTACATATTTCGAGCCTTTCAGTGGTGTATTGGTAATAGAATTCATCTTACATCTAAAATATCCTATTGACATAATTCTGAAGTACTCCTCCTCATATTGACTAATCATGGACACCGTAGTCAATAAACATAATGATCACTCAGAACTAGGTATTTTTACTTTGTTTACACATTTTCAACAGCTTATCACAAATTCACAAAAAGATCACAAACAATTTTATTGAAATTGGACAGGACAATGACTGTCAAGTTGACTAGTTTCCAATAAACGCCTAACCAAACGTATTATATCCCGTATTTTTCAGTTTATGATCACTCATTATAAGAAAAAGTGGCATACATAACATTATATCATCTAAAATACGATAAAAATATCTGTGTAAGGAGCAGCAGAGCCAGACGAAGAGTAAATGTTATGAAATCATCAAGGCACTCCACAAACGCAACAACTGACTATTAGGTGGCCTATACTAAACACGAGGAAGAAGAATCCGCAGACTGCAGGCAAACATAGCCTATTGCTGCCTAAGCAGAAAAATTTACTTTAAAAAAAAAATGATGAGCTTCATTTTACTGTTGTATGTCTGAGCCCTAACTGTTGTCGCTGTATCTCTCGTAAGCGGATTAAGCTGCAGACTTCATACTGTCACTTGTTGCCTGGTTGGTTGACTCAAAGCCGAAAGTCGTATTTAATATTTTGTAAAATTAGTATCAAGAGGAGCCAATGCTAGAAAAAAAGGTATTTTTTTTCTGCCTCAACATTTGTGTTTCGGCGTTTAGAGCTCAAGCAGAGGACCAATACGTTTAATTGTGTATTTTCTTTGGAGGCAGGTAGGACCGCATTATTAAGCCTTCTTGCATTTGACTATGAGTTTTATTTTCTTTTGGTTCCAGAATACCTTCATTCGTTTCGAGAGGGCCAGTTTGCGCTCTTTTCAGATTGTTCGTCTCGGCTTATCCGATGCGTCTTCCCAAAAGACATCAGTGTCAAAAGCATCTTTTGGTTTTAAACCCAACAAATCAAAGTTTTTTTTATATTTTGGATTTTGTGTTTAACGATTTTTTAGTCAGTCTGTTTTGCTCCTTTCGTCAAATATATAGTTGCACAACATACCATTACTAAAAGATACAGAATAAAACAGCTAACATAAAGATTTTAGAACAAGGACGACTTGAATTGAGGGCAACTGTTTCCTTACAAACTGAATGCGATGTTCCTTTGCCTTTATGTCGTTGAATGTGAATGTTTCAATCTGTTGCGTTACTTTGACTGTTTCGGTATCTAGTCTCAGACGTTTTTAACGAAAAAATAATTTTCTGTCTCAATAATATAAACGGATCGATATAACAGGAAAGCTTTGCGAGTGGTGCAGTCTGGACGAAGCTCCGCAGGTTTGTCACACCACTTCACAGGTCCCGCCGTCACAGTGAGCGAGTCTGGGATCTGTCCGCGGGGTGCCAGGATCCATAGCGTCAGGGAGGGATAAAGAGCCTTGGGAAGCTTACTTAACACACATCCCCAAACAGATTTTTACTTGTAACTTTAATTTTTTTGTATAAAGTCAGAAAATTTTAATGCAAAAATGTTCAGAATCATTGGTGCGGCTTTTAAAACTTACGTTTCATTTCTATTTTGCCAGGCAACCTACGTGGATGGCTCCCTTTAGTGGCCAGGACCCAGCGTACTTCTGACCCGCTTACCCCTCCCTAACGCCGGATCTTACTCTGTAGTATTATTACGCTTATCTGCAGTTAGTGTGTTTAGTATTTCAGGTTACAATGTGAAGAAAAGATAAGGCTTAAAACTGAGATATTTTTCGTGTAAAACCTTCCTGAAAGTTCCCAGAGTTATGCTTTATGTTTATAGTTGTTAGCTGTAGGGAATAAGAGAATGATTGTGCTTACAGATTTTCATTCCACATATGGAATTTTATTTTTCCACAATATTATGTTTTCAACAGTCATCAGTGTATTTGTATTTCAAACATTAATCCATTTTTGTTTATAAATTATAAAACTGGTGAACGGAAACCGTTTATTTTCAAAACAAACGCAGCTCAGATTCCTTTCCTCTTTCCTATTTAAAATTTCACACGTCACTTAAATATGAGAAAAACGAAAACATTAATCATATATTCATATCTGATACAAAAGAATTTGTAATTTGCATGAAGTACTGCTGTAATAAACAGCCATTGAGTAGTTCAACACCTCATTACTGCCTCCATGTAATCAATAAAGTAAAAATAATCGTACCTCCCAGCGTACCAAAGACTTTTTTTTAGTAATGGAAATGCATATAAATTTTATATTATATATTATTTTAATGGAAAAAATAGTATTAAAAAATATGAGAAGTAATACGCCACGCAGCAGTTTTACTCACGTACATTTACCAATCTGTAAAATGTTCCTAAAATGAGTGGAACGGAAGAATAGCAGTTAACAATTTAAAATTTACATGCTCTCAATTTGATTTAACAGAAACTGTAAATGCAATGTATTCTCTCGAGCTCGCATTATCTTTGCAGTAAAATCGTTATCTATCTGCTGTGTGTGTTGAACGCTCTGTGTTGTATGTGACAGAAGTAATATTGTGTATTACAGTACTCTCCCAAGAAGCCAAGACGAGGTGGTATGGAGCCCTACGGAAGCTGTGTATATTAAGGAAGAGGTAGGTCTGTTCCTTTTTGTTTTTGAAGTCGTGCAGCTCTTGCGTTGCTGATTATTGCTCCACAACAATACGTTCGATACTGTAATTCGTGATTACTTGGAAAAGTTTGTAATTATTTATGCGGCTCATTCACACATTTTACACAGTATAACTTAAACCATATTATCGTTCATTTAAAAGTGTTTTATTTCAACGCAAGAAAAAAAATTCTTTCACTGGAACTAGTATGAATGTTGCTATATGTTTCTTTACTTCAAAACATTAGTTTTCCATCATAACGAATTGGTGTGGAATTCTATACATTGCTATTCGGCAACCAAAGGACTTTTCAAATTTTTTTTTCGTGTGATTGGTGTTACAGACATTGAAATTAATCACTGGAACAGCATGTGTGTGTGTGTGCTGCACCATGATTTTTGTCTGCATTTAATTGTGGTTATATGAGTAACAGTTTTTTGCCAATGACTGGAGATATTGAAGTCAGCAATTTATACAATACAATACAACACATTCATTTTCCATTGATCCCAATATAAGACACTAGCTCTATGGTATGTGGAAAGTTGTTACTTTACAGATAAACAATTGCATAACAAAATAATACATACACCAGATGATGTACAGTCACAGCATACATGGTACATTAATTATGTCAACTACATTTACACAAACTACTGCCAATTATTTTGTAGATACCTTAGTGATATGACACTTAGTTTCTGTAATATGTAACCTTCTCATTTTAATTAAAATTACATCTAACAATTAGAGAGTGAATTGCAAGTATATTGTATATATATATATATGGTCGAAAAAACTGTACTGACTGGGAAAGACTCATGTAAAATCAAGGTAAATGAAAAGTCATTAATTTCATTCGATCTTGTAAGTCACAGTCAATGATTTCCCACTATTCAATATCCTCTTATTGCTTACTGCAAGTGCCAGCACAAGGTCCCTCACAAATTGTTAACATGTAATGAATTAGTAAGAGTTATGATTTGCAGTGGGGTTTGTAATTGTCTTACTAAAAAAGGGAACTATTTTTTGCTAAAACTGACATTTTAGACAATCCCATGCTACTCCGGCTTTTATGATTTATGTTCTAACTGACAACAGAAGAAGATTATACAATTCTGTTTAACAGTTGTCGGCATTGGACCTTCTCCTGGCCATTAAGTGTCACATTCACTAGCACAGGTAGGGCTCTGCATTTTCTTCCAATACCAGAATGGAGATGCTGTTGGCTCTTTGATTTTTTTTTTTTACTTCCTTGTAGCGTTTTCTTTATAGTTTCCAGTAATCACTTGACAGCAGTTTAAACAAGCCTTGTAAGCCATCCCATTGAGTCAGCAGTATTCTCCATCTGTATTTTAAATGTGTTCACCAGTTTTGTTGTCCTGTCCAGTTAAGATAGCTCATGTTTAATTTGAACCTTTACTTGAGTTTCAGCCAGTAAAAGTATGTTGTTATAGATAACATTTCATTGTATGCCTTGTGCTGCCCTGTGTTTCCCATTCCGTATTTTCAGTCATATTTAATTCAGTGACTAAACTGAAGTTGACTAATCTCTTTAAATATTCTCATGTTACATCAATCATGCACTGTTATGAATCACGCTGGACTATTCATTTGATGACCGAGTTGTTTGGTTTACTTTAATTTTATTTATTGATCTTGGTAGTTGCACTAAAAAATAAGTGTGTTTTATAAAGGACAAAGATCTCTGATCGTCATGAACAGAATAAATAAGAGACTGTTTGAAGTCAGGATATAGTGTGCTGGATATCGTAAATGGACTAGTTCAGTGAAACCACCCTCTCCCACTGTTACGTGGCCCATAGCAGTTGGGTCAAGCATGGTGAGTGAGCAGTAATGCTCTGGCCTCGCATTCAGAACATGGGTTCGAGTTACTGTCTGGCCATCCAGATTTCAATTTTCTATGGTTTCCCGAAATCACTCCAGATGAATGGTTCCTTCAAAAGGCTATTCCTTCCATTTCTTTTTCCCCAGTTCTGTCCTGCCTCTAATGACCTTGAGGTCAACAAGGTATGAATCCAAAAGCAATATATATGTAACATAACGAGTTGACTATTACATATATGCACTGGTCACTCACAAACAAGTAGCAACTTACAAATGTTTCTGATATCTGATACATGATATTAAAATTGAGCATTATGTACTTATTATGGTCAGGTAAGTTGTTCAGAAGAGAATATATTTATTAATTTCTATACCAATCATATAACTTTTTTGCTTTTATATTTTTTAAAATAATATACATGCTATTTCCTTCTATTTGTTTATAATTCTTTGTGTGTGGTATGCAGTAAAGGAGTTGAAACTTTTTCTCTTTTTTTACAGTTTGAAAGTTGACCTTCAGCATAACATACTTTTTGCATAGTTTGGTAAAGAATTTATGAGTTGGCTATAGCCTTCTTGGTGATATCTGTTATGAGCAATATCAGCACATCTATTGAGAGCATCATGTCGGTGGTCAGGCCATCACAGTACATATGTGTCACGTGTTTTCAATATTTCTCCTCAAGGGAAATGTTGATAAGGCATGTGTTCAGTCATGAGCTCTACATAAATACACCTTTACACATTTGCCAAAACTGTGGTGAGGTTTTTTTAAATCTGACAAAGTTATGTGTCCACAATTTTCAAGAGACCAAGAAAGTTATATTTAAAGAGCCACCAATAATTGATCTTGCTTGTGCATTCTGTGCTGACACTTTTTCATCCTGGTGCTCTTTAACAAAGCATGTGTTCACACACAACTCAGCTGTTTTGACTTCTCTATATGTTTGTATATACTGCTCCAAAGCATTTAATGATTTGTCAAAACTCCAATTTCATGAATACACCAGCAGATTTACACAAAAAAGGTAAGATGACACATTATTTATATTGATACTTTGATGTTTGATTTAAACTTTTTCAAGTGATCAATTTTTTTTTCACTTTTATTGGGCATATGTCTTCTAAATTATCATAATTTTTGTTAATTCAAAAGTTTATGTTTGATTCTATATCTAATATTTGTGCAGTTTTTTGTATCAGTTTGGGGTTGTAATTGTTAAGTGATTTTCAGTACAGAAGGTCTACTAGTGAATGGTGACATAATATGGTAGCACGTTATTGTTGATGATTAAGAGATGGCGTGGCGTGGAAGGATACATAGGTGGCTGGTAAAAAGTGTGGTGTATTTAATTAAGATGAATGACATCATTAGTTCATATGGGCAATGGTCAAAAAAGGAATGATAGAATATGAAAAGGAATAAAGAAGTAAACCTTATAATAATATTTGATTTCAGGCTTAAGTTAGTGATATAATTTTTGTTTTTTAGTTTAGGTAGTTACATATTTGAATAACTTTTGTAGGTAGGACAGAAGAGTTTATGTCATGCACTTAAAGAATTGAAATTGGTAATTGGCTGACATACATAAGAAGGTGCATAGGGTAAATTGCTGTAAAGGCAGGAACCAGTCTAGTTAATAATAATAATATGACATACTGATGTCACATTCTCTCCTCAGTGATTTTGCTTGTTTTTAGTGTATACACTCTTTTGTCATTAAAAAAAACATCCTGGATCCAATATATGGGATTTATCTTGGTAGATATTATAGAAATGACATAAATAATCTATAAAAACAGATATATAAAATAACAAACTATTCCTAAATTTTACTTAGCTGATTAATTTATCATAAATATAATAAAACAAGAGAAATGGTTTTTCAATGTAGGATAGGAATACGCTAAATAAGATTTTAGGGAAATTCATAATACCCACATTTAATACTAGTTTTACAGTTTTCAGTAGCTGTTCTAATTTAGTATTATGATAGACAAGGGTGCCTTCGCTAAAGTGTGTTATGAAAATAGGTTAGAGAGACTGAAAGAAAACTTAGAACATTATATAATATGGGAATCTCTTATATATTTTAGGGGTTACTCTAATTTTGCAACACCATTGTTGATTATATAATAAGACAGGCTGCCGTTGATGGTCATTGTATTAAGGGAGGAATGTCAATGTGAAATGTGGAAGATTTATAATGGGAGGGTAGAATGGGATGTGGCACAGAGTAGGATTTCATTTTAATGCAATTTTTGTCTTCATGATAACTTCTAAGAAAAAGTAATTTTTCGCCAATGTGGTATTGAATGCAGATTGGCTAATTGAGAGAAGTTGATTCCAATTTGTGAATATAACAACAAATATACGATGGTTTGCCACACATGGTGGCAGGATGCAGGTTAAAATTCCAGTCGCCTGTGTGGATTCTTGTTTTCTTTGAGTAGCACAGTACTAAAGCAGATTTGCGAAGGTCACTTAGGTTGCTCTTGTCAGTTTGCTTAAGACATTACTTCATTTTTACATTGTGGTAGTTGTAATAACGGAGACTTTCCCGGCGTATCCTTGCAATAAAGACTTCATGGGTGTACCGCCCGATTGTATTTTGAAAACACAATATTTCGACGACTAGCTCCATCGTTTTCATCAGGTGTGGAGACATCTGCACTGCTCGGCTGTCCGTCGCATATCGAGACAGCCCATGTGCCGCACTTCCTTATTGAGCCAACGGCTGTCCATGTCTCACGCCCGACGGCTCGCCGTGAGCTCTTCGTTGCGGGTTCTTCGTTCCGAAAACAAAATATGAACAGTCTATGACAAATCCTATTTTCAGTGCCTCAATAAGACATAGCCCACTATCTCTGATGAATGTATCTGCCAATCGAATTTCAATCGCTTCATTGACTGTTGAATTCTTGGCCAATATTGTAACGTTTTTTAAGTCTATCCTGTGACCATGGCCATACACATGCTCGACGATTTATGACTTGCTGTATTGTCTTAGGTGGATATGGCGTTTGTGTTTTTCACACCGGCAAACAGTTATGCCGATGTAGCTCTTTCCACAGTTATACGGGATACTGTAAATTCCAGGAACTCTGAGGCCAATATCGTCCTTAACTGAGCGGAGGTAGTCCCATATTTTAGCTGGTGGTCGTTAGAAACATTTTATTCCATGCCGTGCCAGAATTTTACCAGTTTTCCCACAGGTATTTCTGGCAAATGGCACAAAAGTGATGGCCTTATGCGTTTCATCCTGTTAAATTGGATTTTACTCTAGCTTGCAATCAATTTCCTTTCTTATTTGCTTCTTGGTGTAACTGTTCCGCCTAAAGGCAGTTGTTAGATGTTCCAGTTCCTGTAGTAGGCTGTCTGTGTCAGAAATCGCCTTAGCCTTATGTACTGTATTTAGAACAGTGTCACGCTGCACAGGATAGCGGGCCGCATAGACAGTCGTGTGCTATGTAAGGAGATTCGGAACCTGTGCTGCCCAATATGTGACGGTCGACTGTCCAGTGCAGATGTCTCAGCACGTGATGAAGACGACGAAACTAGTTGTCGAAATATTGTGTTTAAAAACACATTCTGGCGGCACACCCGCGAATACTTCATTGCATTGTGAAAGTTGTTTTTTGAAATGATAATTATGTCAATAGTCACAGCAGCTATTTTGGTACTTTATTGTTGTAATGCAAAGTAGTTACGTTTTAGATCATGTTCAGATCATGTGACAGAAATATGAGGTAAAGTGATACAGTATGTTTTATATTAAGAATAAAATATAAGAATACTTGGTGCAAAATTATAAGCCATATTTTTTAAATTATGAATGGATTCAAATTTGAAAACCAGTTTCTCAGTTGTGTTTCGACTGTTTGACAGAAGGTCCCATCATTTGTGTGTGTTTTTTTTTTTTTTTTTTTTTTTTTTTTTTTTTTGCCAGTTTGTAGGTGGTAAAGTCGAGGGTCCACAACTGCACTACAGATAGATAGCACTTCTAAGTATATTTAGTGCAAACCAGTAGATCTGCACCATAAACTGTAGTAGCCATTGAACATGTCAGAAAGGTAATGGTTTTTTTTTTTATGAAAAGGGAATTATTAAGCATTCACTTTTTTGAAGATGGTGAAACAGTAATTAGCGAATATTGTTTACTAACTGGAAAGAAGATATCGTGTGTTTATATGTGAATTACAAACAAAAAAATTAATTTTTCTTCAGCACAATACACCTGCCACTATGGTGCTTTGGCAATTATAAAACTTCAGGAACTGAATTACGACCAAGCGTGCTGGGTGAATGGTTAACGTTCTGGCCACGCATTCGTGAGGATGCGGGTTCGAATACCTGTCCGGGCATTCAGATTTGGGTTTTCATGGTTTCCCCAAATCACTCCAGATCAATGCTGGAATGCTTCCTTCTTAAGGCCATATCCGAATTCCTTGCCGTTACTTGTCACCAGTCCTTTTCCCCCTCTAATGACCTTGACGTCTACAAGGCGTAAAGCCATAAGCAAAAAAAAATGAATTACGATTTTTTTAAAATAGCCATCATACTAACTAGACTTTGCTTTCTCTAACAATCACTTATTTCTAATTCCAAAGAAATTTATGGATAGTGTGTATCTCTAATCAATTTAAGTGATAGTAGACACACATAAATATTTTTTGACCAACAATAATCGCGCTTTATTGATGAAATTTATTCATTTAAAAAATGTTGGACGTAATATATTGAATTGAAGATGATATATTTAGGCATATAACACCTACTTATTAAAAAATAAAATCATTTGCTGCTGGGCCCAGAACTTTTCACCTTGCAATCGAGTGCGTTTGTGGTTGAAATGTCACTGTTTACCTAGAAATTGTGATTGGTGTTTACACTTTCTTTTAAGAATTTATTTTGCTCTGTTTCCTTAGATAATAGTCCTCCGTGTTATCTATTGCTCTTATTAGACAGATAATGTCGTGGCTGTAACAGAGGCTCTTCTGACTAGCAAACTCTCCTTCGTCGTTCTAGAATTTTTCCCAAGATTTGCCTTAAGTGATAAGCTGCTTAAGTCTTTACTTACCATTTAGAAAAATGTGATCAAAATTCGTAGCTATCCTGTGTTTTCTGATGGTGATAACTTGTTTGCTTGTTACATGATCTATCCATTTGGATTTTTAATATTCAGCTGTAAAGCCGCATTTGGAAATCCTCCACCCAATTAATGAATGAGATTTCACTGTCCAGCCTAGGACTCCCTGCAGTACTGACGAAGCACATAACTTATCACAATTCCTTAACGAATGCTGGCTCTACTCAAGGCTGTTTGGATTGTTGCCTTAGATTGATGAATGTCACTTCCTCTGCAGGATTTTGATTCTATTACCATATAAGCTGAGTAGCACATCGCTTTTGTACGAGTAGATTGATATCAATATCATATGTTTTTCTGTATTAATTCTTTCTTGATGAAAATGATGATATTCTGAGATATACACAAAAATGTCCATGTTAACTGTGTAGTGAACATTATTTAGCTGTCTGCTGTTTTTTGTTCGTTCATCAAATTCTCGCTAGAAATTCTGAAAAATGTTTTGAAGATAACAGTTGAAGAGTTGTAACACCGTTCAGTATGTTGATTTATTCAAGTGTGCTGATTGATTGCAGTATAGTTTTCTTAAAGTGTTTAATGTTTTTACTGTCAAGTGCTGTACATTTCAATTAACTAAGTGTGATTTGATGTTTAACATAGCAAAATTAATATAGTACATGAAGACTTTTTTTTTGGTGATCAAGTCATTTGGGAAATAAGTTTTAGATACAAAAAAGGAAAACCAATTTTTCTAGTTGTGGTTAATGACGACTATTTCTCTATTTTCGTCTTGTAAATTCTTTTATCCAAAATCTAATTTGAAGCTACTTTCAGTGAAAATGTGGTTAATAATTGTATCTATTCGCCGATACATCAGTTATTTATTTATTTAAAGAAGCACTTTACCTGTTTGTGAACGTAATATCTAAGGGAAATTTACTCAAATTTCATATTTTTTTGAAGAATTTAGCTCTTCACCTATTCATTTTTGGATTCTTTAGGGAGCAAAAAATATTTCTTTATGAATTTTAATTTTATTTTTGTTGCTGATGTATTATAACTATTCATTTTATTTTCATTTCTTTTTATCAGTGACTTAAGTTGATAAAGCTGTTATTCACATATTGATAGTACTGCTTTTGGTATGTACTTAAGAAGATCTTGGAGCTTATTTTGCTACTTTTTCTGTAATATCACTTTTATGTTAATATATATATATAAAAAAATTTGTTCTATCCGAGTTATTTATTTTAAAAATATTAAGCTGTTTGTTGTTTGGAGCAGCATAGTTCATTACCCTCAAACACAACATAATATCACTTATGAGTATAATACTACTTTGTGTACTACTAATTAAAAAATAAATTGTCATATATGTTAAAAGAATTTAGCCTACTACTTTAACAACCAGAACTATACCTAAGAATTGTGAAAAAAACGTTTGTCTAGTAAGGGAACTTATCACCACACAATAATATACAAGTTTTTCTGTTTCTAGGGATTTTTCTGACTGCAAAAACTGCAGTAGCATTTTCGAGAAGCAACTTTCTGCTGCTGAAATACTAAATACTAACCAACAGAATAATGGAAGATCAAATAACTAACCACAGCAACAGTAGTAGCTTTGAAAACAAACAGAACTATATGCATAGTAAATTAGATGAACTATCAACTGTGTGTAAATTGCATGAGACATCACACATATGGCCCTGCAATCTTAAAACTAATGAGAAACTCTATGCTGCACTTTTCACTAGAATGGATAAAAGCTCATTTACAAATTCTGAGGATCATATAAAATGTCACAGTACTCATTTGAATCAGCTACAGATTATTCTACTCTTGGCCAACTACAGATAATTCACTTCGATAAAAGCCAATTTTCTTGTGATGTTTCTACAGAATCATTTACACAGTCTGGGTCCCATAAATCTCATCAACGTATTGATTTGCATGAACGCTCATTTTCTTGCGATTTTTGTGGTAAATCATTTACAGCGTCTGGGAATCTCAAAATTGATCAGCGGATTCATGTGGGTGAACGTCCATTTTCTTGTAATGTTTGTAGGAAATCATTTACACAATATGGGCATCTTAAAGCTCATCGGCGGATTCATTGGGGTGAACGCCCATTTATTTGTGACATTTGTGGTAAAGCATTTACACAGTCTGGGTCTCTTAAATCACATCAGCGAATTCATTTCGGTGAACGCCCATTTTCTTGCAATTTCTGTGGTAAAACATTCACTGTGTCTGGGAATCTCAAACAACATCTGCGGATACATGTGGGTGAACGTCCATTTATCTGTAATGTTTGTAGGAAATCATTTACACAGTCTGGGCATCTTAAAGATCATCAGCGGATTCATTTGGGTGAACGCCCATTACTTGTGATATTTGTGATAAAGCATTTACACAGTCTGGGTCTCTTAAATCTCATCAGCGGATTCATTTGAATGAACGACCATATGCTTGTTATATTTGTGGTAAATCATTTATATTCTTTGGGTCTCTTAAATATCATCAGCGGATTCATTTGAGTGATCGCCCATTTTCCTGCGATGTTTGTGATAAATCATTTACATACTCTGGGAATCTTAAATCACATCAACAGATTCATTTGAATAAGCGTCCATTTTCTTGTAATGTATGTGGGAAATCGTTTACACAATCTGGGAATCTTAAAGACCATCACCGAATTCATTTGGGTGAACGCCCATTTACTTGTGACATTTGTGGTAAATCATTTACATGCTCTGGGTCTCTTAAATCTCATCAGCGGATTCATTCAAGTGAACGACCATTTTGTTGTAATGTTTGTGGAAAATCATTTACATTGTCTGGGCATCTTACACGTCATAAGTTGATTCATTAGTACTATTGGCGCATTCTTATGACGGTTGTGATAAGCTGCGCAAATTGATTGGACATTTGAAATGTTATTATTGGATTAAATGGGATGAAAGGCAGTATTTTAATGACATTTGTAGAAAATCATTTATAGTGTCAGTTAATCTTAAATTGCGTTAGTGGATACCCATTTTCTTTTCACGTTTGTGATAAACAATTTATGCCTTGTGGGGGTTGTAAATATCTTCAGTGGATTAAGATTAACTCCTGTGTTTATGAGATTTCGGGGAAATCATTTACAGTCTTAAATGTTACTGGCAGCTTCATTTAGAGGAACAAGATTTTTTTGTGTGATGTTTGTGGAAAATAATTTATAAGTTTAAGTATCTGAAAAAAGTAATCAACTAATTAGTTTTAGTAAAAGCCCTTTTTCTCGTGTTGTCGGTGTAAAATGTTATCCATGGCCAAGGAATAATAAAAGCATCAAACATATTTAAGTAAAATTTCCATTTTTCTTGTGAGTCTTGGTGATTATTTTCTAGTTACTGGAATCTTAAGAAGCATCATAAGATGTATTTTTGGTTGTTCCTACTTTAGTATAAAATCTCTTATAGGATCTGGTAATTATATTTGGAGGGACACTTTTCTTTTAAAGGTTGAGTCAAACCTTTTGATTTAGGCATCCTTGACAGCTTCAGGTATTTTATTTAGATACATGGTTTTTTATGTGATTTTGTAGAAAATATTTTATATTTTTTGGTAACTTCAACTGTGGAGACTGGGAGATATCTTAAAATATTATTTACAGTTTAGGGACAACTGAAATTATGCTACTTATTTAACTGTTAAGTTCAAACATTGAAGTAACTAAAATTTTGTCAAATTTAGATATGTTTTCGTGTCAAGACTGCAAATAGTTTTAGACCTGGTTAAACCTTAAGTAGTTTGAGAATTTGTTGTGCTTCTCTTATTTGCTGTTTCAGCTTCACAGGGAAAATATGGAGTAAAATATTCTTAAAGGAATCAAAGACAAGATTCATTATGTTTTTTTAATTTTTTAACATATTTTATGCTTTCAGACTCTATGTAAATTGTTGTAATCATTGAGCTAAAAGTAATCTAACATGACTATCCTGTTGATAGGGTCGTGAAATACTATTATTTATTTCTAACTGATTTATTATGGTTTAATTTCTAGTATTATCTGTTGTTATAAATAATGTTATTATTGGGTATAAATCAGTCCATTATTAGTTTAAGATTTATTTTTGGTACAGTTGTAAATTCGTGGTCTTAGGGAAATTTCTGGTTTGCAAAATTGTACTAGCTGTATTGTGTATTTACTACTCTTTTACTTGTTTTGAGGAATCAGTAATATTTAATTTTATTCCATTTGTATAAATTTTTTGTAAGCTATTTACTTAACTGTTCTTCTCTTACCAGTTCTGTAATGTAAGAATGAAGACATTGCCAGCGTACAACTGCAATGAATTCTTCACGTGTGTACCGCCGGATTGTGTTCTAAAAACAAGATATGTCGACGACTAGCACCGCCATCTTCCTCAGATGTGGAGACATCTGCTCTGGTCGGCTGATGGTCAGATACTGTATATGTGGGTCAACCAACCAGTGCAGATGTCTCCACATCTGAGGAAAACGGCGGAACCACTCGTCGTAATATCAAGTTTTCACAACACAATCCGGCGGTACACCCGTGAAGACTTCATTGCAGTTCTGAAATGGATCTAATAATGTTGACGGAATCGATGGTGTTGATGTTGGAATTCTTTTCGAGAGGTGTTAGTTTTCTTCCGTGTAAATGTTTTCATTATCTACTGAAAATTTCTGTTTATACCTGTAGTTAAACTTCACTGGAACAAATCAATTCTTTTTTTCATTTTAAAAAATTTCGAGTTATTGCTGATATAATTTAAAATAAGAAGGATCTGGATTCATTCATTATAATGCTCACTAGTTTGCCTTTTTTGTTGTGTTTATTACAGGGCTGTTATAAATGTGTCAGTTTTGTTACATGTTCTATTCCAGTTGATTATTGCAGTACTGTTTTTACTGTTTACTGTAAGGTTATGATATGTTCGAAATAAATGTTATCTCTAACCTGTGAGTTAAAACTATTTTTTACAGTAGTTAGATAGTTAGTCAGCACCACACTCCACTTTACCTCCCTGCTGTTCATCTGACATGCTGAGAGGTCATCATGATATTTCTCGTTGCAAGAGAAAATACTGATGTAATATAACGGAACTCGTATCAAATCATTCTGCACTTGTTTGAAGAAAATGTTACTAATATTTCCTGTATTTATCAGCAATAGTTAACTATTTTCAAGGTTCCTGTTTCTTGTAAGAACATTGTGCTTATTTATTCATGACCAATAGATTATTATGGTATGTTTAACACAGGGCACGAAATAAAATTTGAAGACAGCATAAACAGTATCTCTGACGAAAGCTGTAGGATGGCAGCTGAAAGCTCTGATTATGAGGATATGCTTAACAATTAGTGCCTAAAACCTAAAAAGCAGATCTGGTACAGTGATGACACCTTTGTCATCTGGCCTCATAGTGAGGAGAATTAGCAAGAGTTCTTACACCACGTAAATTGTGTCCATCCGAGAATCCAATTTACCATGGAATAGGGAGAATATGGACAACTGCTACTTCATGATGTCCTGGTTCATAAGAGTGGCAATGGACGTCGGGGTCACACTGTGCACCGCAAGGCGACCCACACTAATAGATATCTGCACATCATGTCGTACCATCACCTGGCAACGAAAAGGGAGCTTAATAGCGAGGCCAGTATGTGACTCGGAAAGTCTGAAGGAAAAAATTGAGACACACAAATATTCCGAACCAACTTCTGTATTGAATTCGATATAAGAAGGGTTTTAATAACTAAAAAAATCAGACGTCAAATTATCCCATGAAATACTAAACCATGAAAATTCGCTTCTCTCCCATACTTACATGATATCACTGAACAGATCGGGGCATTGTTAAAGAGGGTGGAGGTGAGATCTATGTTTAAATCTCAACTGCAAACGTGGCCAATCATTAACCAGGGTAAAAGACAGATTACACCCATTCCAGATAATGGGTGTTAATGAAATGCACTGAAGCTCTGGCGGTGTTTACATCGGCAAGACAGACCGCACTGTGGCGGAGAATCTTAAGGAACATTTCCGCCACTATACATATAATAACACCGACAAATCCGCCGTGGTTCGGTATGCCATTAATACTGGGTATGGAATAAATTTTTAAGATATGAGGCTGTCGTGGAGAGAAGATCTCAACGTAAAAGAGGCAGCAGAAATTTTAAAGAATACCAACATTAATGAAGGTAGCTGCCATTTACTCTCTGGTGCTTGGCGCACCTTGCTATGTCAATATAAACAGCATTTCTGACAAAGGCTGTATGATGGCAGCCGAAAGCTCATATTATGAAATAAGCAACGCGGCATACCCCGAAAATCTATTTAACTCTGTGCAAGGCTTTTAGAAATGTATGATAGCACATTGTAATAAGAAATTAAATATTACTATGAATATTTAGTTTTTATTGTGGTTGTAAGCATAATATGTATTTTACATTGTGAGAATTTTTTTTTTGTCGTATTACCTAAATGTTCCGTTAGATTTGTTTATCCAAGTTAATTGCTTAGAAAATACAGAAACCTAAATATTTAGTATAGTCATCCCCTTCTAAATAATCCAATTCTGTTTACATGTCTTTGTGAAGTTGTAACATCAATAATAGAATTTATCTTTATTCACATCCAATAACACTTCAAAGTAGTTACATCTTCGATGGTATATTATTGGAAATGTGGTGGAATGTTGGTAGACATACACATTAATTCAGAGTAGAAGTTAGTAGCTTATTTATTGATTTCATCCATATTTCGTTTACAGTTTCTCAAATATTCTGCTAGTATAACATAATATTGCAATAGACTGACATTTATATTTTTCTAACATCATGCTAGAAATGTACCCAACACTGATGAATTTTTACGTATCCATATGCTCACAAGTGTCAGATTTATATTGTGACGAACAACTATGTACATCCTGCTGTCTAATAATTTCTGGTAATTACAATGTAAGAATCAGGATGCACCTAATATATTTATTACCATTGTCTTTTCAAAGTAGTCAAACCAATTTTTTTCAGAATTTGCAAGTACTCCTGGAATTTTTCTGGTAGGTGTTGAAGCAAATTACCGATTACGAAATTTTGAAATTGAAATTTACTGTCAAGATTATCAAAACTCAAGGTATAAGATAATAGCAGAGCCAGTAGAATTTTATGTTGCCTAACTATGGATTTCATCGAAAAGGGGATCTTGGACAAATTTTTGGTCCTTTTGAAGAGGCAGACTAGTTAGGAAAAGACTGAGAACTGAGGGATTTGTACCAGGTTACTGACATAGTGGTAATATTAAAAGGATGAAGATTGAGATGGTATAGCCACCTAATAAAGTGTAATGGTTATCTCAATAAAGATGTGGTAGCAGTGTGCTTTGAAGAGCCGACGCGTAAAGTAAGATTCGTGTGTATTGAAGCAATCAAGAAAGACGCAACAGAGGCAGGTATCTCAGATGAGTTCTTTGGAGAAGGTTAGTTGCTGATACAATAGATCAGCTACATTGAACAATGGCACTGAAACAAGTAAGAAGGTGGGTGTTTGTGTTGTGTCTCCACTCAGATATCATCAACAAAGTTAATGCGAAACCTTTCATCTGAAATTTCATTTTAGATCAGAAATAGATTTCACAAGAGACAGGTCTGACGACTGAGGTGGATTGGATTATAATAATAAAGTGATTTCCTGCTAAGAAACCATTTCCCAACTAGTGTTATGTATGCAAGTGCATTTTCATTGTGACGTTCTAAGTCTATTTTACTCCATATCTTAGGTCATTGGCGCCTATCATTATCCATAACAGTCTGACCAAATGGAACAAATTCCTTGTGGACAATTTCAGGAATATCAAACAAATTAATCATTTATTTGACGTTGCCTTGAACGAGACGCGCTAGTCTAAGTTGCTGAGAGGTTGGACAGGTATTTTAAATCTTCTCCAACTGTTTCCGAAAATCCAGTGCACATTTCAACCCGATGTTCTCGTTGTTTGCTGTCCAAAATACGAGGAACAGCTTTCGCCATATTGATCTCATGTTCAGTTCATCCTCTAGGATGCCCCACGTCCCATCTGACAGTACAACCCTATTGCGAGCCTCAATCATTATCTGCTACCTACCTTCAAGGATTACTTTAGGCACTTTCGCAATCGTTTCTGTAGTTGTGCATGATGACGGTTGACTAGAATGTTTATAATACTCCAGAGATTCCAGAACATCACTGAAATGCTTAAACCACTCAGATGCTTTTCTTTTGTTTGGAGTTTTACCGTTCGGTGGATTTCTGAAACAGTTTCCTTGAGCTCTGGTCTAAAATTTCCTCATATCCTTCATCTGTTCCTGTCGACCTATTCGGAATTCACGAGAGAAGAACGATCTCTTAGGAATAAAATTATGAAACACGTGTTATTGCGAAAATGCCACTTGGCAAACAGGTAGATAAAATACACTCCAGATGACATCTAGCTGCAGAATTACTTAGGGTGGCAGACTGAAATTGTCGGAAATTCTATGTAACATCTCTTCGAAATACATCCATAGAAATAATGTAGGAAAGAATTTTGTATACCTGTATCACTTTTGTTTGATTAATTCTAATATTTTAGTTTTGAGCGTATTTAGCTTTTAGCGCGATGCTTACATATCTCTGTGGAGTTAGTCTTGCAGCAGAAGAGTTTAGTGGAATATCACTCTATAAATGCGTCTGCCCAGTTGCACAAGATCGAGAAAGTTGGGAAAATGTATAAGTAGGTTTCAATGGGCAAGATGAACTCTTTTCACTATCTGTCAGTCAGAAAGAGCGGAAGGTGTGGACCAGAGTCTTTACTGGGAGTGAAACATGGCGTTGCTCTCTAGCTGAATTCGTTCGACGGTTAATGGACAGAAAGTCGAGTTTCAGCTTAGTGTTGTTTTGTGTCATAACGTCCTTTCAGAAATTTATTTAGGGCTCAGAATAGTGCTTAACTTTAGTGTCAGAAAGTGCGGCGGCTTTAATATGTAGTGTAGACAACTTCCCTGGTCTTTGATGATGCCGACTGGAGGACGGATAGGGCCGCACCATCGCAACTGCCACAGGCCGCCTCAGATAGCTCCCTTCCCACGGCGAGTTGTTGAGTGCTGGTGCAGTGCGGCGGGCCATTTCATGGGCCATGGGAAGCAACCTTTAAAGAGACACATATAGTACTTGTTTTATTTTTTGCAACAAATTGAACTAACTGTGTATTTTCTACATTAAGTATTAATTTGTTAGCACTAAACCACCTGTCAATTTTCATTATAGCATCATTTGCTGTGTTTTCGATCTTTTTACTGATGGGTCTTTCAACGATATGCTAGGATCATCAGCAAACAGCACCATGTATTCTTTATCACCTAGTAGATGTGGGAGATCATTTATTTAGATTAAGAACAGTAGAGAGCCAAGAATTGAACACTGAGGCACACCAAATTTAACTGTATACTATTCTGAGTTTATAACATCTCCTGTATTAACTTCTTTTAATGAATGATACATGTTGCTTTCTATTTTCCAGGTATGATTTAAAACAAAGTCCTGGCTTACCGCTAATTCCATAGTGTTCTGATTTACCTAGGAGAATCTCAGGATCAACACAGTCAAAGGCGTTAGCAAGATCACAGAATATACCTAGGGAATTTAACATTTTATACATTGCTTCCAACATGTTGTTTACAAAAGCAAAAATTATTGAATCTGTTGAAACACCTTGACCAAAACCAAGCTGTGCTTTACTGAGTAGGCCATTCTTTTGTAGATGTGCATACACCCTCCTGCACATTGCTTTTTCGAAGATATTTGAAAATGCTGATAGAATTGATATGGGTCTGTAATTTTTAGTCTTTGAGGTATCACCCTTTTTCTAAAGCGGTTTGATTATTGACTTCTTGAGTGAGTGAGGGAAGATATATTCTTCAAAAGAACTATTACAAATCTGACTCACACTCTACTAATGCTGGTGTTACATTGTTTCACTACATGGGTTGAAATCTCATCATAACCAAATGACTTTTTATTTTTGAGGGATTTAATATTTTTTTTAAATTTCATTTTGACTGATGGGAAATAGAGACATAGATGCTGTTTTTGGTTACAAGGATTTAAGTATTGTTATAGCACCCATTTTCCCAGTACATCTCCCTTTTATTTTTTCACAAACTTTTAAGAAGTAGTTATTAAAAGCAATTCCTAAATACGAAGGGTCTTTTATCATTAATGCTTACGAATATAGGTTTATATTTAAGGGATGATACAGTTGTTTCTCTTTTAATAATGTTCCAAACACTTTTTATTTTATTATCTGAACTACTAATCTCATTATTTATGTCCAAATGTTTAGTTTCTCTAATTACTTTGTTTAACATTTACAGTAAGTTTTTTTAATGCTGTCTGAGAAGCATATTATTTGCATTCCGAGCTTTTACCTACAATTCCCTTTTATGTCTGCAACACGTTGTAATACCAACTGTAATCCAATTTTTGTTTACTCGTTTTGATACATTGAAGCTAGTTATATAGACACCTTTTGTAAATTTCCAAAAACTTTTGGTAAAAGTAATTTAATTTATTGTTTACCCTTTTTAATTTATAAACAGTACTCCAGTCCTCATTGAGAAGTTCATTGTTTAATTTAATGATAAAATGATGCAAATGCAGCTGTATTATGTAGCTTTATTGTCGTACGCGTTTCGCCTCTCATCGAGGCATCAGCGACGAATTATTTACATTAGTGGTTTTCAGGTTCATTTTCAAGCATCTCTGTTTTTTCTCCAAATCATGTTTCCATCATGGAGGAAGGAATATATGAAGACGAAATAACGCCAAATCGGTGAAACCTCATAAACATACTCGTCTCCTACTGCCCATGCATGGCGGCCACTGGAGGCCATAGGAACCCCAAAACATTGGGCTGTTTGCACTGTGTATGCTGCTGTGAACATTTCATTTTCTAATATTTCAAAGTTTTTTTTATAATGCCAAGTTGTGTTGCATACAGTTGCACAAACAGACAAAATAGTAAACAACCTGGAATAATGTTTCGTAACTAAATCACTTTGAAATTATTGTTCTTGCAATATTTGATAGATAACTGCAAGATTAGAGCCTATCGCTATAAATTTATTCATTGCTCTCAATAGGATGATATCGTTCTCAAATGTTTGTTGGGGTAGTATAGACGATCAGCATATTTTAGTACTTTGCACTGAAAACGATAGCCTTATTGTAAACAAGTGCTGATAGTCTTATTTAAGTGGGTCCAGTTTACATCGGATACAGTGAATGTGCATGCTTTGGTCCAGTTTCAGTTTGCACTGAAAGTGTACGATGAAATTAGTTGTGCTAATTTGTGCTGTGTGAACTACTAAACTTGATGAAGTAAACGTTGATGTTAACCTGAAATGTGGTTCGCGATGTATTTAATGTATTTAGATCCACATAGTTTGATTTTGTAGCGGCTATGTTGACGGAAATGGGGATAGGTTGAAATGCGCCGAGTACCAGAAGTGTACAGACAATTTACTTATTATTAGTTGTTACTAATTTCATGAACACAGTGTTAGTGACACAATGTGTATCGCGATGTAAACCGCCTCCATCTAAGCTTCTGACTTTTAGGAATGGTAAGAAGATAGATCAACTGTTGTTACTAGCAAAGTTACATAGGCCACTAGCAGTAAAATATCTTCTAAGGAAGCTCAGAAGCTATGAGGTCTTTTGAAGGGTTCATTTTCTTTCCTAAAAAAAAAGAGAAAGTTTTAAACATTGACTTAACCTAACCTATCCACCCCAGTTTGGAGACAGCATATCTCGAGAACTAAGCGAGATATCGAAATATGTATTCTTCACTTTCGCGTTATCTTGTCATGTTTTATAAGAATCTATCATCAAATTTGACATTAGGAAAAATTTTCTTCTGAATTTCAATCCGAAACTCCTCTCTCTTGAGAACTAAGCACGATATCAAAAAATTTTATTCTTCATTTTTGATCTGTCTCACCGAGTTATATAATAATTCATCTTCAAATAGCGGTACCACGGTTGTCTTATGATTACCTTGAGGTTATTTTGCCTTTTCCCCGTGTTTCTACGGCCAAGCATTATGGCGACCTCCCCACCCCCACTTCTCTCTACCTGTGATCACTCCAGTGCGTGGTGAAGGTCCCTTGCGTCGTCTCCATATATTCCTTCCTGCGCGGTTTCCATTAAAACCATTTGTCTTAGCTGCTGCCTACAGGACATCATTTAATGTTTTTATTTAATTGATCTTTAATTTCCTAACTTTGAAAAATCATTTCTTTTGGTTATTTTCATTTCCCACAACATCCAAAGTAATTATTTGTGCATTGTGTTCTGAAAAACCATTTTCTATTGGAATTGTTCCATATATTTCTCATTTATTGTGCTCTACAAAAATGTTATCAGTAATCTTATTGTATTCTAGTTGGGAAATTTACAGTTTGATAGAGGTTAAATGATCGAAGTTCTAAGCATTCCTAGAAGACAATCTGTCTGGTTTCATTCTACAGCAAAATTTATGTTGAAGTCTCCCCAGAGGATAATATCCCGTTTAAAACATGATAAATTTAAGAGAACCGCTTCAAGTTTATTATAAAATTTACTGAAGTATCTTGTGGGAATCTTATATACTGTCAGCACTATAAAACAGTTGTTATCTAATGCTAACTGTATTGCACAACATTCAAAGTCTTGCTCTATACATTATTTACTTAAATCTAATTATTTTTTCACAGTATTTTCTTTTACACATATCGCTGCACCACACATTCTCATCCCTGACCTGCAGTAACATGACGCTAACCTATATCCATTAAAAGGGAGGAGACCTATTTCAGAATTCTTTACATGGTGTTCCGTCAGACATAGGAATGTTCTTATGAAATAAAGCTGACATTCTTTATTTTTGACTGTAATAACATTATGTACATTCCGTAAATAACTCTGCCTACTCTTGACATTTGGCCTAGAAAATACTGAGTTCTACCACCAATTACCACTGGGATGGGGTTTGCATCCAACCTGCCTCTCCTGATGCTACGGGCAATCAGTTGCGTTAGCTTCTGCTTGCCCCGAACATTCAGGTGGAGTCCATGAGAGGTATGGTCACTCCGTGTAATGCAAGAAACATCTATCATACCAATGTGTGTTCAGTCAGCCTGACACAATGCACGCTTCAGATCTGCCTGTGTGCGTTGTACATGACCACGCATCCAAGGTTGATCATAACGCTTGAAGAAGTCAACAAAACTAACAGTGGTATGAGTGGTATTTTCATCAATGTTTTCAGTGTCTGTTTCAACACAATAATTGATATTTCTGGACAGACTATTTCCAGGACCCCCCAACTATAATTATGATCATATTTAGTAAGGTATTTAAATTTCATCCACAACGTTGCCATTTTCTGCATTAGGATTAAATATACTACACACCTCAACATCAAGCTATGAGGACAGGAAAAACTGATTCACTCGTCCATAGTACTGCCGCAGTGCCTGCTAGAGTCGTGGCGTAGCTTCAAACTACAGATAGTGGATGGATCCTGCAGTGGAATAAAGGCCCTTTCCACACGCAACGATTTTTGTTCGTATGACGAATTGTCGGGTCAATATTTGACTTAGCTACAATGGACTCGTTTCACACGCAACGATTTTTAGTCGTTGCGTGTGTCATTGTTTGTGCATAGGTTTTTATTATTGTCATTCATGCCGTATTGCTAAGTCTAATAAGAAAATCGTTGAGCTTAGTGGCGTAGCTAGGTGAACATGGGCCCGGGGCAACATAAAATTATTTTGGACCATCAGACCAGATGGGTGAGCTAAGTTTTGCAATAACTTCCTCTAATAGGCCTAACAAAGGTCACCAAGATCAACTAGGAACCAGGGAAATGTCAATTACACCTACCGAAGTGAAGACTGGGAAACGAAGACTGTTCTTTTTTTCTTTTCTTTTGCTGTCGTCAGTCTTTAGACTGGTTTGATGCAATCCTCCATCCCTTCCTATCCTGTGCTAACCTCTTCATTTCTACATACCCCTTACAATCCACGTCCTCAATTATCTGCTTGATATATTCTAATCTCTGTCTGCCTCTACAGTTCTTAACTTCGACTGTTCCCTCCACTAACAAATTAACCAATCCAGCATGTCTAAAAATATGACCTACCAGCCTGTCTCTTCTTCCTGTAAGCTTCTTCCATAAACTTCTTTTCTCACCCATCATTTCTAAATCTCGTTCATTTCTTACTTTGTCTGTCCACCTAATTTTCAGCATTCTTCTGTAGCACCGCATGTCAAATGCTTCAAGTTTCTTTCTTTCCGGTATTCCTAAAGTCCATGTTTCGCTACCGTAAAGTGCTGTGCTCCACACATAGAGTTTTAAGAAGTTCTTTCTAATTCCTAGATCAATATTTGAAACTAAAACGTTTCTCTTTTTCATGAAGGCTCTTTTTGCTAGTGCTATTCTGCTTTTAACATCATTCCTGCTTCGGCCATCGGTTGTAATTTTGCTTCCCAAGTAACAGAACTCACTCACTTCTCCTATTGCATCAGATCTTATTTTTATATTTAATCTGCTAGTATTGGGGTCATTTCTGCTACATTTCATCACTTTTGTTTTACTTTGAATTATATTCAGTCCAAAATCTTCCTTCAGTATTTTGTTCATGCAATTCAATAACTTCTCAATATCCTCAGCCCTCTCTGCTAATAAGACATGTCGTCAGCAAATCGTAGCATACTGATTTTTTCTCCCTGAAAACTTATGCCACATGGAAATTTTTCTTTGACTTTCTTCATTGCTTCTTCTACATACAAGTTGAATATTAACGGGGATAGACTACAACCTTGTCTCACACCCTTTTTAACTGATGCATGTCTCTCATGATTCTCTACTTTTATCACAGCCACTTGATTCTTATATAGTTTATAGAGGATTCTTCTATCTCGATACTTTAGACCTGACTTCTTTAAAATTTTGAACATCTTGTCCCACTTAATATTATCAAAAGCTTTTTCTAAATCAACAAATGCCATAAAATTGTGCTTTCTTTGGAAGTGTGAAGATGATATTTTTATTAAAATCATTTGGAATTTCTCCTGTTTCATAACTTTTTGATATCAGCTTGAATAATCTTTCGATTCCTTCCTCTCCTAGAGATTTAAGAAGTTCTGCAGGGATCTCATCAATTCCAACTGCCTTATTTGCTTTCAAGCCATTCAGAGCTTTATTAAATTCTGTCCTCAAAACAGGATCTCCTAAGTCATCCATGTCGACATCGCCTTCCTTTTCCAATACACTATTGTTCAAGTCGTCCCCATCATACATTTTCTCAATGTATTCCTTTCATCTATTGGCTCTATCTTCTGACCTTAAAAGAGGTTTCCCATCGGCAGCTTTAATGTTCATACCTCTTTTCTTCATTTCTCCAAAATTCTGTTTGATCTTTCTATATGCAACATCTACTTTTCCTGCAACCATTTCCTTTTCTACTTCTTCACACTTTTCTTGTAGCCATTTTTCTTTTGCTATTTTGCATTTCCTATTTATTTGATTTCTAAATTGCCTGTACTGCTCTTTTCCTGCTTCATCCTGAGCATTTTTGTACCTTCTCCTCTGATCGATCAGCTGCAAAATTTCTTCTGTGATCCAAGGTTTTCGGGCAGCTTGTTCCCTAAAGCCTAAGGTTTCTTTGCCAGCTTTCATTATTTTGGTCTTTAATACACTCCATTCGTCCTCGGTTGAGCTCCTTTCACAGTTAATTCTTAGACCTAAGTCTACCATTTCTGCAAATTTTTCTCTTGTGCTAGATTGTTTCAGTTTATTCACTTCCAGTCTGTTCTGCTTATGCTGCTTCCTTATTCGCTTGAATTTCAGCCTGCACTTCATTACTATCAAATTATGGTCCGAGTCTATGTCTGCTCCTGGGTACGCTTTACAGTCTAGAACTTGATTCCTGAATCTCTGTTTGACCATGATATAATAATCTAGCTGATATCTGCCTGTATCCCCAGGACGTTTCCAGGGGTATATTCTTCTTGCATGTTCTTAATCAGTGTTTTCGCCACTACTAGCTTATATCTTTCCCAGAATTCTAGCAACCTGCTTCCTCGCTCATTTCTTTCTCCTAGACCAAAACTTCCTACAGTATTCCCCTCTTTTCCTTCTCCCACTATTGCATTCCAATCACCCATGATTATTAGATTTTCCTCCCCTTTCACATATTGGATTAATTCTTCAATTTCAGCGTATATTTTTTCTATTTCTTCGTCATCTTCCTGTGACGTTGGCATATATACTTGTACCAATGTGGTTGGGACGGGCTTAGTTTCTAACCTCATCAAAATAATCCTGTCACTAAATTGTTCATAATAACTAACCCGTTTCCCTACTTTCTTGTTCATTACAAATCCTACACCAGTGACTCCATTGGCAGCTTGTGTGCTAAATATCCTGTGTTCCGCAGACCAGAAATCCTGTGCGTCCTTCCATTTAATCTCACTAATCCCAACAACATCTAACTTAAGTTGTTCCATCTTCCTTTTTAAGTTTTCTAACCTACCTGCCCTATTCAGACTTCTAACATTCCACGCTCCGACTCGTAGAATGTTTCTATCCATTCTGATGACTCCTCCCTGAGCAGTCCCCACCCGGAGATCCGATTGGGGGACTATTTTACCTCCGGAATATTTTACCCAGGAAGAAGACATCATGATATATGTAATTTGAGAGGATTACATGTCCTCGTGATACCCTTTGGGTCTTTAATGCAGTGGTTTCCCGTTGCCTTCTGCATCCCCATGCCGTTGATCATTTCTGATTCATCCGCCTTTAGGGGCCGTTTCCAACCCCAAGGGCAAGAGGATGCCCTGAACCGCTCCCCGCTCTTCCGCCCTCTTTTCAGAGGCCGTTGGCAAGCAGTGGGTGACTCCTTATACCGGGAATCTTTCAGTCGCCAGAGCCTCGTCCGTGCAAACAGGGTGCACCACGTGAAGGAGAGGTTGACATTTGGTTGGAAAAGACTAGTATAGTCTCTCCCAAACCCTTACACCCCCGAAGACTGTTATCGACAGGAAAAAGAAAGGAAGATGAAAGTTCTGGTGAGGATGAGGAAACAGAAATTCTGTCATCTGGTAATTTAAAACTGATGGAACCTGTTAAGAAAGAAGTTCCTGAAAACGATGATCCAGACTGCCTATTTTATGGTGAGGCATAAAAAAGTCAAAACATGGAGAACTTTGGGTGTGTTATGTGTCATGTGTCAGGAATGGGCTAATATGTTCATTTGCGATATTTGTTCATGAATAACTTTAAACTGTGAAATGTAATTGCGGTTTTTAGCTCATAAAAACAACTTTACAAAAGTTTACACTGTTAATTGTGATTTTCTACCAGCTGTGGTCAAAATATAATTATTAATTTTATTAATGAAATTATAAGCTGGTAACTTTTGTTTTAAAAATTATTTTAACTCTGTTTGATATTACTACCCCATTTCAAAATGCTCATAATTTAGGAGAAGTTAAAAAAACTATTGTAATTATTTAAAATGTTTATTTTACATTGAAATTATTATTGATTCTTTATAATAGATATATAAGCTAACACAGGTGGAAATTTTTATGGAACAGCCACACCTTAAATTCAATTCAGTATTTTGCTTTAAACGGAAAAGTGTTCCATATTACCACCACTTCACCTAATAATGATTATTTTTCATTTATAATTTATTTTTTGCTGTCTATTCAAACATAAAACTACAAATTACAGTCACTTCTGTAATTATTCATTATAAAAATGGTGGTGTGTCAAAAAAATCTATAATCAATTGGGGTATGTGGCTAAAAAAGGTCTCTATATACTAGAGAGTTGGGTTACAAACTTTTGTCTGGCAACTGCTTGAATATGGTGGTGTAGAATGGGAACCACATTTTGTGTATCAAATACAGGAGTTGGATGGGGTGCAGAGAAGTTCTTCCAGACTCGTCTTTGGAAATCACAATCAGTAACTAATACGATAAAGGAGCTAGAGTGAGATTCGTTGGAAGATAGGAGGAGGGTGAAGAGAGTCATTGGAGTGTAAAAGTTGTGTGTTGGTGATGAGGCATGGAAAAATATGGGAGGGGGGGGGGAATTAGTAGAGGTGCATTAAAGGGTAAAAACGACCATGACAGGCGGTTGCTTTCAGGCACAAGAGAGTAGAAAGATTTACTTTTTGGGTAAAGGTGGAATAAGGCATGGAATAAATTACAAAGAGAAATGAATAATTTACCAAAAACACTGAAAAATTTAAAGTTCAAATTAGTAGAGGACAAAAATTTTTAAATTATTTTCGAATGTCAGTTGCTTCCACTGATAAGATATGTGAGGCTGAAGAACATACTACAACGATAATATACATAATTAGTAATTGCATTCAATCTATTGAAATTTACGTTGTGGCGTTAACAAAATTAACATAGCAAATTTCTGTATGTACGTCAATTTAATATATATGATTTGTATGAATTAACTTTGTGGGTGTAAATTTACAAATTTGTTCCATTTTTCAATTTAACGCGAAAAAAAAAGAATGATTATGATAAGTTCTCAATCAGAGCTGTCAGTTAATCAACATAAATATTATGATCATTTGTTTAATCCGATTACTCATCGATGGAAACAAACGACTGAAAGTCATCTGGAGTGGAAGCATTCATTTGTTCACAGTGGTCACGGCCTCCCCGTCCTGTACAGTAGCGACACGGTCATGACATTGTGCCACTGACGTTTCTTGTGGCAGGTCCCATGCACTTCTTCAGTCAATTAATGGAATGTGGTCGTACGACTTTTTATGGTACTACCAAAATCGTAGCGCGTAAAAGGGGTTTTAGTACCCTGATCTCCAGTAATGTCGGCTGACGACCAATGACATCGTCGAGTCGCTACGTCGACTGTTGAACCCAAAACTAGCATTACACATAACTGCAGTCCCACGAAATATCTTTGACATTCTAGATAATGTATATTCTTTCCCTTATTTGTATGAGGACACAATTTCTCAGCAGTTTACTTCCATATTTCATTATCATAGCAACTCTTTCATCAAGCAATGTCATTGCTAGACCTGGAAAACTGCCTCCAAACAGTGCTCTTGTCGGGCTTAGCACAAAATTTTATTCTGATATTCTCTGAATACAATGAGTCGGATTACCCAGATATTAATGATATTTGTGCGGGAAATTCATAGATTTTGTGTTTGATCGAGAATAATACTGATAACTGGCGCTAAATTGCTATGTGAACCAAAACAAAGAGAAATCTGGACCTATTGTCGCTGTGTGGTTTGCTGTGATTCATAGGCCGCCAGTCGCAGATTTCACATGTGTACAATGTTCATCCACCTTAAATTTTTTGAGAAAAGTTCCCCTATATGGTGCAATGCATGTAATCAGCGGGGAAGATATTTTCGTAACGGAACGTCAGGTAGAGAATAAAGACTTTAGCGGTCGGCAAGGCCGTGATTTTCACACCTTCTTTCTTACCTGATTTGAACTTGAAACACTAATACCGACCAAACTGAAATTCGTCTCCTCCAACAGAGACGATAAACTGTATTTAAATCACAAGTACAAAAACAATTACATTCGATATAGTTAGCAAACTGCCAATCAAATAAGCAAGAGTCAGTATTTGGCATTTACTTTCCCGCTGTTATTTCACAGTCCATTGAGTCTCAGTCTATCTAGGCTGCAGCTCATGAGCCTGCAACACACAAAAAAGTTGGTTCGTTTCTTGTATTCCTTCTTTTTGCATCTGGTTTTCGTCTTATAAATTAATTTATTTTTCAAATTGAAATATTGAATTTTTGCATATTTGGCAGCAAGGACATGATTATCAAAAAAAAAAAATATATTGTTTTCTCCTATAATTGTCAGAGCATTGAATACCTTAATGATTTTCAGTTGTTTTTATTTTTATCTCAACAATTCTATATACTTCTACATACAATATAGCAAAATATTCTGCAATTTACTAATGAATTTCAAATATTTATTTATAGGTTTCTAGGTAGACAATTGCCATAAAATATGAGCTAGAATTTCAAAATATTTGCGGGGAAGGGCGCGAATCACAGGTTCAGTCTAAAGGTATACCCATCCCAAATACGACCCTGACCCTCGTAATATTTCACGAGGGCAAGGTAAAGCCTGTTTTTACGAAATGTAAGTCACTATATAAGGGAGCGTCCATAAACTACGTAACTCCATTTTGTCCTCCTCTGAATTCCCCCAGGGTTGCCAGATACAGGCTTATAATTTCCTGGACATTTCTGGGATTAAAAATTATTTTTGCGGTGTGTTTAAAGATTAAACAAAAATGAAAATTAGTAAAAGAAATGTATTTTTGGCTAAAACTACGCTACATAACATATATATAACACCACTTTTAGGATTATTAATTAAACTCTACATGAAAATCAAAATCAGGTATTATGAATCAAAAGGGAAAATACTAAACTTAAAACAAATCTCAAGCACCTCTTTTATGATTTTCTATTCTTTGGCAGAAAACCAACATCGTGTTTCATCAACCAAAACCTCAAAAATATTAAACTTAAACAAAACTGGAACACTTCTGTTAGGCTTATTAATTAACCATAAGTACAAAATCAGCATCAGGTATTATCAACAAATAAACAAAAATTGAATATTTATCATTTGCAAAATCAAAATCAACATCAATCAAAATGAATCTTAGTCAACTTCTTTCTTAAAGATATTTATCGCTAGAGTTTGCCTTTTTCACAAGTTTTTCTCCGTTACTGCATTGCAAAACTGATAAAAATGTCTGAGCAAGACTCTTCAAAATTGATGGAGTTTGCAGATCAGCCTTGAACAAATCCATGGACATTCTGTTTATCTCTTTAGTCCATAAATTGTCAAACAGGCTAAAACGTCTCGTGCATAAAGTGTTTTTGTTGGAATTGACAAAAAACTATTTTCTTTAAATTTACAAAATCATTAAAAAAGTTAGTTCTAAAGAAATTGGCACAGATTTTATTGTTTTATATGTCTTTTGGAAAGATTTAAAAAACAGCTTTCAGACATGTGAACAATGTATAAAAAGAATCAATGTTAACTGCATCTAGAATTTTAAAAAACCCGGGAAATTCAAAGAGAATTTCCTGTCAATTTCAATTAAAAGATTAAACTGTTCGTACATTCCATCCGGCGCGGCATGCTTGGCTTGGCCTCTTGACCAACCTGGTGAACTGAGTATTAGAAAGAAAGAAAAAACTAGTATACGGGAATTGCGGGAAAGTAACGCATAATTACTTGGCATGGGACTAGAAACATAGTTCCGGGACATTCCCGGATTTCCCGGCCATCTGCCAACCCTATCCCCACGCAGCCTGCGTGGCTTTGGAATGCAAATTTTCTTGAAATATATAGCATCAAGTTATCGTTGTGTCGGTGTTTAGCGCACAATAGTTGGCAATCTATGATGTTGGTGCCGACAAAAATGATTAATCTGAAGACGATTTCATATAGGATAGGGAGCGTCCATAAATCACGTAACTTCATTTTGGTCTCCTATGAAACATCCCCCCCCCCCCACGTAGCCCGACGTGGTTTTGCATCTATCCCCCTCCCCCCAGGTAGAACGTAGCATTTTCCACTATCGGTTCCAGAAGACATTTTGTACTGTTTTCTCTTGTTAGACTGTTGTAAGTTACATACGGAGATAATTAAATGACGGAAATAAATATCCACATTCTTGTGTGTTTTGTACCTCATATTAACTGTGGCAAATAATATTAATGGAAAGCTACGTGGCTTGGCTCAAACCCCCCCCCCTCCCACGTCGCCCAACGTAGCTTTCCAGCCAACCCCTCCCCAACGTAGTTTATGGACGTTTCCATAGTACTTGAATAATAATTTGTTGATGTTTCATTGAATAACTAATTGCATATTAATTTACTGATTTTTATACACAAATATAACGCTTAATATGTAATAATAAATTTAACTAATTTACTAAAATATCCATTATTTCCTTTTATAACAACCAAACATTTACTAAGTGTAAAATGTATGGATTATGAGATTAGCGCCGCTTTCTGTTAGCGGTTTTAAAAGTTGAATCTATTGCAGAGTTAGTGTAACAACTGGAACACTAGGTCCTCGCCTGTCTTCATAGCAGCCATTATTTTCGATGCAGTGGTTGGTAAGAATGACTACCACGCATTATTTGTAACTAACACCTCATTTCTGGTTTTCGTACGGCTCAAAATTAATCACTAACAATCTCCAAAGTTTCTAGACAGCACCGAGAGAAATCGTTCTTATGATTATGAGCTGTTATAAAATAAAATTTTCCTTTAGAGAATTATTTCTCGTCAGTGACGCTGTGTCCTCAAGCGCGACAACATGGACATCATCGCACCAACGTGAAGTACTCGACAAGCGATGGGTTTCACTACCGTTGGAAAAGGCTGGAAAGTTCATTCAGTTTATGATTAAATAATAATTTTTAGTGAGGCTCGTAAATTCGATTCAAGTTACTCTCAAGAATTTAGTTACCTATAGTCTTCTCAGAGGCTACGCCTAACAGAAATGTTTTTCTAGTTTCAACTACGAATGTATATGCTTATTTATTTCATCACTGCCACATTTACATTTTCGCGTTCAGTGGAAAATGAAGCAAACTGGTATTAACTGACAGAGAAAGTAGTTCCCGACATGACGCTTCCAGCTGTGGTAATCACACGCCCGTCATCATCGAACACTAAACCTGACAGTGCGGCTGGTTTCAGGATCATCATATTTGTTTAATGTTCGCAACTGATATAATTTTATGTGGACTGTAGGTGCACTTACTGAAAGTACATTACTGATTAGGCAGCTTATACACGCCAGAGTAAATGTATTCAACTTATTGTTGGTACTCATTATTTATTTCTTATATCGAATTAAAACGAAGTGATGTTTCGTTGAAAAATTGAAACCTACCTTTGATATGACTCTGGAGTCACTGAGGCCTGCAGTATTCAGTCAGTCTGTCATGAAGTAAAATGTTTCTAAAATTAATGATTGCATGACGGTCCTTATTATTAGAACTGAGACTTTCACGGCGCACAGCTGCTAAGGTCTCGTATCCACTTGAGCACGCTCAGGCGAATGAGCCGCTCATTCATTTGAGCGCGCTCGTTCGAGCGTGCTCAAGGAAGAGGAAATTTTGGTAGAACGAGCCTGGTGCCAGTGCTCAGGAAACGCTCGGTTATTGTGTTGTCACATGTGCGCGCGGCAGCTGCGGCCGTTATTATTATCATGCATACGATGTCAAAGCAGAGAAGAAAATTACCAAGTTGATGGTATAGAGAAAGTCATCGTCAGCGAAGAAATTATCTTAATAATTTAATTCGCGAATTGACTTTAGAAGAAGACAATGAGCTATTTCAAAACTTTGCGAGATTTCGAACATTTGCTGTCATTAGTTGGACCTCATATTAAAATGCACGATACGCCTATGCGTGAGGCGATCCCACCAGAATATAAAATTAATAATAACTTAAGATTCCTGGCCTCAGGAAGTCCCTACACAAGCCTGCAGTATATGTTCAAAGTATATAAACAAAGCATCAGCCATTTAGTACGGGTAGTCTGTGATGGCACTACTGAGTCACTCCAAAATTATATGAAGGCTGGTACCTATTTTTAATTTGTGTTTACAAATATAGATTTAAAGGTTATTTTATTGTTTTTTTTAAAAAATTATGGCAATGATTTCAAGTTTTTAATAAAAATTGGTAAAACAATTATATTTCCTGGCACAAAATCAATATGATTTTAGGCACTTAGGATCGTAACACCAAATTCAATCAAAATCCGTTCATCTGTGAGAAATACTGTTAAAAAAGGCTTACCACTTCCCGTTATAGAAGTTCTCTTCTGTTTTGATCGTTCTCGCCTGACTGACACTAGCTGGCTTGTTATTTTTTTCTTTACATCATCAATACTAATGTTTAATATCTCGCTGATTTCACGCCATGCACCTTTTTTTTAGTTCGATTATAATACTGGAGCTATCCCATAACACCCTCTTTGATTCATACGCATCAATTAGAGCTAAGCAAGTTTAATTGTCCCACGTGCTCGTGCTCATTGTAGAAACCGCCTTTATACCGTCCACACTGAGCGCCGAACACACACTGGCTCGCCTTTGAGCATTCCAAAATACCGACAACCGATCGGCTCGCCCCGAGCGCGCTCGCTGTCGTTCGTTGCGAGCGTGCTCAGGCGTCCACACTTGAGCCGCTCGCTTCACTGAGCGGCTCATTCGCCTGAGCGTGCTCAAGTGGATACGAGGCCTAAGAATTCTTCTCTGTTCTTCTGGCGGTTATGTTGTGGCATGTACGACGTTACAACAGCTAGCTTGGCTTTCTTCATGAGTGAATGGTAGATCAAAGCAGTTACCGAATGTTGGTGACGTTTTGTCGCAGGAACCCTGTATACCTGTTTACAGTTCTGTTGATTCATCTTCAAAGTTGCAGTAGTAATTAAACTTTATGCGGTACTGCGCTCAGATAGCTTGTGGGTAATTATGATTTTTTATTTTCGCGAACTCTAATTAATTAGCAAGAAAAGTGAAGCTGCACAGATTGCTAAAGAACCTGACCTCCAATATTGAACAGCATTGTGTTCGTAACAGAAAGTAATTCCATACATTCTGCCATATTTGTTCTTTTAATTGTATTAAATTAAATCGCCTCATGGAGCGCCTGACTGGTGAGCCTATTCTAATGGAGAGAACTACGCCAGTGCTGCCATCTCTCTGCGAAGCGTGTTCTCCATGACGAGTGTGTTTTTAGTTTGCAAAGTTTGCAGTGTGTGAGGCAGAAGTTGTGACCGTGGCAATGTGACGTGGAGAGAGTTTGGAACCTGGAACCTCCCGCAGCCACACTGGCGGGTAGTATTTGCTGTTAATAATATGAGGAACAGCGGACACGTCACTACAACTGCAGGAAGCAAAAAGCAATCTTCTTTAAAAGGATTTACTTTAAGCAAAACTACGACGGATAGTACTCTACAAAGTTCTGAAAACTGCCGTCCATCTGTTAGACAAACACTTTCAACAACTTGTCTAACTGCGGTTGTGATTAAGAGTTTCTTATGTGACTGACAGATTTGAGAGGCTTGACTCGAAAAATTAACGGGCCTAACAACCACCGAATTGACAGTAAGATTCCCTTCATGATACAACCGTATTCCAATGTAATCTCTGAAGTGATCCAATAATATTTTTGCTGTTCATATTAGTGCTTGGATCAGCGACTTGGAAATAAATCAGTTCTCTTTATTAATTATCACTGCTAATTTATGTAATCGTCACGAATGTTTTTATATTAACCTATCCAGTTATTAAACTATCGTGGTAATGTACAGTGGCGTAGCTAGGTCAACAAGGGCCTCGGTGCAAAATAAAATTATTTTGATTTTGGGCCCTCAGGCCAGATGGGCGAATTTTTTTCTTAGCTCTGAGCTTGAGCTGCGCTTGGGGTCCCCTGGGATGCGCTTGGGGGCACCCTCATACGCTCGGGGGCCCCCCGAGCATGAGGGCCCCGAAGCACAGCACTGCATAGCCCTATGGTAGCTATGCCCCTGGTAATGTTTAAACGCAGTGAGTAGAGAATGAATTGAACGCGTTTTCGTTTCTCCTTCTCGTTGTTTCCGTTGCGAGACTGACGCAGTTCGGAACAGAGGCGACGTTGGTTACAGTTGACCATTTTGTGGTTTGATTTAGTCGGAAGCGGCGTAAGGGCCGGGCAAAGTAGGCGACCGCCTACGGCCTCGCGGTCCGAGGTTTAAGCAGCTTTCTTTAACCAGTAAAGTAGATTACGACGATCAAAAAGGGTAACCGCGACTAAAGATTTTACGTATCATAATCCCACTCGCTAGCAAGTATTTGACAATATTAATAGTGTAGCAACTTTTGCTGTAGTTATAGTGACTGACGCTGCGAATACTGGCCACTGGTCTTTTAGGCAGTGAAGGACGTATTATTTCAATTTGATGATGTTGTTGAATGCACTGAACATTTAAGAAAATCTCACGGCATACCCAGATCGTGATTCGGTTTTGTTCAAAATTCTCAGCTCTGAATTTACCATATCATTACACTTTGGTGCACCAATGAGATATTATCACATGTTACTCCCATCAAATTATGGCAATCTGTACAAACATAATTTATGAACTGCTATTGAACATTTGCGTATATTTTGTGACTGGATCAAATAATATGGACAAGTTGGGCTCAGAACGCTTGTATGATGCTTGTCAATTTAATTAAAAAACCCAAAAATTTAAAAATAAAGGGCAGCCAAGAAGAAAAGGACATTCGATTATTAAAGAAGCGATGAAACAATTTAGCCCCCAATGCCAGTACAAAATAGATTTCGTCAACAACATTATTGATTCCATAGTGAGCATTATGCATTCAAGATTTATATCTTTAAACCAACACTTTAAAATATTCTGTTTTCTCTATGATCTAAGCAAGTTAAAAAATATTCCATAACGGCATATTTTTAAAACTACGAAGAATTACACAGAGTCCTGCCAGTGAGTGATAGCAATGGCTTCCTACATTAGGAATAATAAATAGAATTACAAAAAATGATCCCAAATGTATCTGATTTCATTAATTATTTCAAACATTTGATTCAGTACATGACAAGAAAGTAACTTGAATTAAATGTACCCAAATATTTATATTGTAATTCAAATTTTGTTAATCATACCAGAAGGTACTTACTTATTCCGCTGAAAGTAGCTTTTAAAAATTAAAACAATAAAAAAATTTCACTAAGTATAATGGGTCAACAAAGACTTTCAGCTTTGGCATTTATCAGTTGAACAGATATATAATCTAAGTAGGAATATGGAGTTCAGTAAACCTAATAGCAGGAATTTTCCGTTTATTACTTCTTCACTGTTAGCTATTAATTAATAATGTTAGTTACAGTGAAGACAACTGCATGTTTATGAATAAAAATTTTGTAGGTTAAGAAATATTCTTTATAAATTCTCCTGTTTGCCCCACCACAGGGCCTCGCAAAACTTAACTTGCCCACATCAAATTTAGTTCTTGCGCCACCAGTGGACCTTTAGTCGAGAACTGGTAAATTCAAAAAATCAGGTAGAAAGGACCTCTCAATTTGGTTTCATCAGTGTCTGCTGTTGGTTTCTGTTTTATTTTCTTCTACGATAACTAGCTGTGTGTACACGCCATTAAGCGATTATACCTTTTAAACTTTGCGCTATGGAGTAGTTTGTCTGACGCATTGTGAGGCAAGTTAAAACATTAAACTGTTACAAGACAATGTCTGGAAAAAATTAAATGTATTTTATTCATCTTTGTTTGGTACTTCCTCCATTTCTTTTTACTCTCTATTTACTGTTGCAGCAAGGCCGCATTTAAGCATAGGCTACCTAGGCCTTAGCCTAGGGGCCCCAACAACAAAGGGGAATAACACCACAAAGAGGGGGACCCGCGCCACAGCAGGAGGGGGCCACCGATGACCGGTTGGACGGACCTCGCCTAGGCCAGTAGCAGAGCTAAAAACAAAAAAGAAAGGTAGCTCATAAATTGTTACGCCAATGCTCATAGGGTCCCGCCCCAAATATATAACTTAGGAACCCACAAATCTAATTGCATCCCTACTTGAGCTTCCTTCTTTGCTGATATTAATTCCTTGTTTAGTTATTTGAAGTATTCCCTGCTGCCTGGCTATGTCTTAACTTCTGTTGTTTTCTCTTCTTACCAGCCTCTTTAACCTCCTAACTTTCCTTTTGTGATATGCGGGTTCCACACTATTCTTTATTTTCTATTTGGAACAAACATTTTTTCTCCCATTCTTATTATCCCCTAGAACTGTTGCCAACTCCGCTCCACTGTTTTCATTCCTTCCATATACCGAACCTTCCTGTGAAACCTCTCTATGCTCATTTTTAGGATTTTACACATGTACGTTCATCACCAAAAAGGCGAATAGTTATTATATTGGTCAAAGGAATGTTTACAAATTTGTAAAAAGGATCAAAGTCTGAGTTTTGATTTGACTGTCTGGAGGCTGTAAGGCTGAGAAAAAGTGCAGTGAATATTGGAAAGGAATTTACCAGCCTGTCTTTTTCTCATCTCGATAGTAAACTGGTAATATTATGGTGCGGCCTTTTATTTATCCTTTTTTTTAGCTCTACCAAGTTGCTGGTAGGGGCCACTGAACGCGGCTCGGAGGGCCCTCTGAGTTGAGCTTGGGGGCCCCTGAGCTGAGCTTAGGAGCCCCTGATCAGTAGCGTATCTAGGTGCACAAAGGCCCCACAGCTAAAAAAAAAAAAGAAAAGAAAACGGTCCCCATTTGCCCTGAAGGTCCAAGGGCCCTTTCAGCTCCGCTCGGGGGCCCCGTGAGCGCGGGGGCCCCGCTGCACTGCACCGCCTAGCCCTATGGTAGCTACGCCCCTGCTCTCCAAAGAAGTAAAAAATTCATAGCAACTGTTTCGGCTGATAAGGTCATGATCACTGTATTTTGGGACTGTGATGGTGTCATACTCACTGATGTGATGGCGTATGCGAACACATTAGCCATACTCAAGAAGCGCTTCAAGCGACTCGGAAGCTATGACAACCCAGGTGGTTTTTTGCTTCAACATAATAACGCAGGCCCAAACACAAGTTTGAGGACATTGGAACACATCATCAGACAGGGTTGGACAATGATCCCCCATCCACCCTCTAGCCCTGACCTAACTCCCACAGACTTCCACTTGTTTGGGCAATTGAGAGACATTTTGAGGATGACGAAGAGGCAAGTCGCACAGTGAAGCACTGGTTTCGTGAACAGAACAAGGAGTGATACGGCCAGGTCATACACGCTCTTGTGCCACGCTGGAGGGTCATAGAATTGGAAGGAGATTACTTGACACAACAGGGAGTTTAGAAGAAACATCTTTCTTTCTTGTGTATAAGTTTCATAGTGTTCAATTAATAATTGTGGAAGAAAAAAAAAAAAAAAAAAAAAAAAAAAAAAAAAAAAAAAAACGTGGTTCATAAGTTTTTGTACCACCCTCGTATGAATATTGAATGCTTCATATATTTTACTTTTATATTATTTTAATGTGAAGAGAGAATAATGTGAACAAACGTTAAGACAGTTAACGTGCCATCTCAATTCTCCTAACGCCACAGTTCTAAGCCCATACTTTTCAAAAACCTCTTTAAGAGTATGTGTTAAATGTTTCTAGTATGGATGGTATGAAAGAATAGTCGTTAATCATTTAAAATTTACCTGGTCCGATTATTTCTCAAGACACATTCTGAATGGAATGTATTCTCTGGAATTGGCAGTATCACTGTTAGCTATCAGCTGTGTGTGTTGAACGCTAGTACATTGTATGATACAGAAGTAATATTGTTTACTACTATTTCGAGTTGTCAAGAGGAGGAGATATGGAGCCAATAGAGGCTGTCTATATTAACGAAGAGGTAGGTTTAGTACTTTTTATGTGTTTGTGGAGTCGTACAGTTCATGCATTGCTGATTACTGCCTCACAACAACATGGACGGCTATGTAGACTTTACTGTTTATTTGTGTGTCTGATGGGAAATCCCTAATAAGCTCATTTTACTTGTCCATGTGAGTCGTTAGATGTTGATTATACCTTTAAGTATTACGTGTTGTATCAGTTGATACGTGTGTGCTATGACATTTACAGAAACTGTGATTTTTTGAAAGATTTGTTAGTCCACTTGAGATTGTTTTTTAACAAGTCGATTTGGAAATGTTTTCATTATGATTTATAAAACAAAGTGTCTTCTGTTCTGTTGCCGGGCTGCACATTGATTTAATGTGTTTGTAGTTACGGACACTGAAACTGATCACAGTAATGTAGTTTCACTCTGTAGGGCTAGGTGTTGTACCGTTATTTCTATGAAACAATTTTTAATTTCTGCTTAGTTGTAGTTAACTGACTAATAAAGAAACCTATTGAGTTCACTTATTTGTGATTGTCTGATACTTGTTTCGCAGTTATCAGTTAGATGTGAAGTGATGAGAGTGTAGATTTATATTAATTAGATACATGTTGCTATCAGAATGACACTGAATAATAGATGTTTGTGTGAAATCATGGGGAAAGGATAATGCTTGCCTATGTAAGTCAAAGTCAGTGAACTTATTCAACTTTAGTTAGTACACTAAGTATCAGTTTCAAGAACAAATGCCAGCACAAGTTTCCTGCATATTTATTTACAAGTAGGAAGATGTAAGTTTCTTACTGAGGCATATTCCTATCATACTATAATATGCTCGAATTAGCATAGAGTAAGTAAAATGAATATCACAAGAAATATGATGTGGAATATAGAATTATGAAATTCTGTTCAAATATTTCAACATCTTGTGTAATATTTCTACCGAAATGTAGATATAATGGTAGACCTAGGTGCTAAGATTATGGAAGACTAGAATTTCAAGATGGTAATAATTTGTATTAACTCTTTGGAGGTTTTTCAGTTTTAATAGTGGATTACATTGTTTCCTCAAGTGCTACTGGAATCATTATGAGATGTGTATTCAGGTTCCCATTATTTACATGGTGAAGGAATTTATGATATACTAGGGGCATTAACATGTGCTTTGGTGAGTTGGGTTTGGTGATACTGGATAATTAGAATTTTGTGAATATATCAATACTTTAAAAAATAAGTTGCTTCATAATTATGTTGCCTTTTCAATTCCAAAGTTACTCTCTCCAGAGTTTTAAATTATATTCAGTAGTTTTATTTCTTCATCCTGATCTTAAATTACATTATCATATAGTTCATAATTTTCTTTTCTGTTTTCAGAATATGCTAGAAGACACTGAACAAGAGGATTCAGTAGCAATGCCTGGTCCTGATAGGTAGGTAGTTTCTTGTCGCTAAACCTTTACCACTTGACTGTACATTCATAGTATTTGAAAATGTGATTAGCCCCTGCTACCAGCTAACATGTAAAATAATCCAATTTAACTTAGTCCATTTTTATAAGACTGGAATTTTCTCAGTGCTGTATAGAGATAAAATTCTCTTGGATAAATAGGCAAGTAAGTCCATTGGTAGAACATTGTTTCAGCGATCGTGACTTCTGTCACCATTTTTAAGTGAGTAGACAAAAGCATCAGAGACTATGACTAGTCATAATGCCATGTCCCCTCAATAGAGCCACTCAGCTAGTTACCTAAGAGAATTTTATATCTGCTCTATTTTTGCTGTGGGAAGTGGCTCATAATACTTAATAACACAAGGTTAAAAGTGTTATATATAAACAGAACTGATTCATTATTTTTTTCAGTTATAAGTAAATGTAGAATGAAGAATCATTAATATCCAATTAATGCATTTACTAATGAATTCAAAATTTTTTTTATCCAAAATTAAATTATTTTCACAATTGATTATATATTTTTTCAGTGCTGTATTATTTTTTCCTAAGGATTTTCTGTTTAGTAGTTTAAATATTTTGTGCCATTTGAGGGTGCAGAGGTGTCATAATTGTTAGTGTTAGCTGCTTAGCTGATAGTGGCAACCTTAGTGATCCTGGTGTTCTTTAAAGTAACACTATACCTACTTCTAGTCTTAAATCCTAGTGTTGTGCAAAACCATTTTGTGGTGATCATATGGTCAGAGTACTAATGATAGTCATGTTCAGGTATTTCAAGGCGGCAGTTCTGTGTCAGTATCACCTTCTTGGACATTGTAAAACTTTCAGCCAAACAAATAGCATAGGCTTCTGTAGGTTTTCAGATGCCCCTGTGATATCCAGAAAGATACCTACCAATTAATTTTTGTAGTGTTTTCAATTTTTTCTGTCTTTCAGTTTGTGGAATACTCTGTTGACCAGAGTATTTAAACTGCCTGCTCACTGAGGTTCTTTTTATTCAGTCTTGTGTGGTTTTACTCAGTAATTTACCCTAATAAAGGTATTAGCTTCGAAGTATCCATAAATGGGTAAATAATTTAATGACAAGTTGTTGAAAAGTCTAGACTTACATTCCATTTCTTTGAGAAGACTTTCCATTCACCATTGTAGTCACGGTAGCATTTAGGATTCCACATTCATCACACCAGTAGGGCTGTTACATGTCTTGTTTTGTTTTTCCCTCCAGTTTGTCATCCAGTAATTTCTCCAGTGAGTCTCTCCATTTCATTGTTATTTTATCTTGTTTGTAGCCTGCATGTTGAGAGAACTGAATTTTCCTGCAGCTAATTTGTGAAGAGTTCATCAATGGTGTTGCCTTTTTCTTCATCTGTATTGCTGTATCTTTAGAAACATACTTTATCTTCCTAATGTGTGCTAGAAGGATACTTCTCTCTGCAGCCACTTTGTCCACTAATGTTCCTCATTATGATAAGTTGGTTATTTTTGGAGCATTTTTGATCATTGATTGTGCCCATCATTTTTCCTGATAGATACTGTTTCTATACTACTTCCCTGATAATAGTAATTTCGTGCATTCTCAGAACTGGTAACAACTTTTTTTACTTGCTGTGCAATGGGCTTCTATTATAGCCACCTAATCTTGTAATCCTACCAGTCATTGAGGACCTACAGTTGAACATGGATTCTGAACCAGAGAGCATTCTAGCATCTTTACATTCACAAGGCAAAAGTGAAGATTGGTTTTAAAGCCCAAAAAATTCCAGCCGAGACCAGGATTGGAATGGGGTAAGTTCCATACCCCTGTCACATGATTTAACAAACTGAGCCACCAAACTGTTTACTTTCAGTATTTTGCAAATTTTTAACCATTTCCTTTTTTACTGTTGGTTGTTGTTTATGTGGGCCATTTCGTAGACAATCAAGGAACAATTACTTGTTGTTATACTATTAGCCACTCTTCAACTGGTTAAAACACTTTGTCTCTACTTTTTTTTTACACACTATTGTCTATTCTTGCACTTTCCCTCTTGTGATATGTAGGTGTGTCTATTCTCTTACCATGCCTTATAGTATCAATTGTTATGTCTGCTGCTATTATTACTGGACAATTCACAAAGTCAGAAATTTTTCTGTTTTATTTTATTGTGTTACAGACAATTTCAATCTAAATTGTTTGTACATATTGTTTATTATAAGCTTAGCTATATTTTGCTTATTAAAGCTCAAAATGTATATTCATTATACAACCTATTTTGTTTATTAAATATTACTCTGTACTCTAATTAATGGTTGTGCTGGTAGTTTACAGTCAGAATCACTGCATTTCTATATTCCTGAAACTCTGTTTTATGTTCCCATCTAATTAGCAGTTGTGATTGTCCCTTTAAACTCCTGATCTGTTGGTTTATGTTCTCACCAAGAATTGAAGAATTATTATGATTCTGTGTACACTCACTTAATGAAAGTTATTCTTTGTGCTTGTACAGGCCATTGGGTGTGAGGTTACATAGCAGAGGTAGAGATCTGTAGTTATTTCTGTCAGAATGGATGCATTGTTTTCTTTAGGAATTTCCGATCTTTTTTCGTTAAGAGTAGAAATATCCTATACAGTGTGCAATACTATTTTGGTAGCTGTGTGAACGAAAACTTGTGAGCTATTGCAGTGAGTCCATGTGGATTCTCCAAGTGTTTAGTCAATCATTCAGTCAGCTCAGCTACCAACTGAGCCAGGCTTCCTTCTGAATCCTGTAGGTAAATCTTACTTTTACATGTGTATCAGTCTATATGGTTATCTCATATTCAAACATTTCACTTTCTCCCTCCATGTATTTCTCATTTAATAATCTTAACCAAACTTCTCTGTAATAACTAAATTCACACTACAGGTAGCTACTCTCTTTGTTATATCTTTTGTCATGTAATTTTATTCATTGTAGCTATCAAACTACACCTCTCTACTGAACTATAGATCAAACCAATGACATATGCCCATCATTTTAATTCTATTTGGTTGTTGTAGCAGGTGTTCTGAAATTATAAATAATTCTTCTAACTAACATGAGATAAATAAATCAAAGTCTGGTGTGAGATAGGGTATAGTGTACTGAAAATCGAACATGGAATAGCTCATTTTAACCACCCTTCTCCCAACTGTATAATTGCCAGTCACAGTTGACTCCTGTATCGCTAGTCACATTTATTTTGCATATGATGCATGTGACATTTACAATATTCAACCACAATTATACTGTAATCAATGAACAACCATGATTCAAAGTAAATACACATTTATACATATAGTTCAACCGACAATGCCTGCAGCAGGCCACTGAGACAGGATCTCCAGTCACAACCACTACAACGTGATGTCGAAGGCATTCCAACCAGACCATCGCTTCCGGCGTAGCCAAATTTAAGTCATCCAGACTACCAGGAAAGGCACACAGTGGACAATCCTGCACAATGTGTGTGATAGTTTGTGAAACCTCACCACAGTCACAGTACGGAGAATTGTTCTAGTCCCAGCTGTGGGGAGTTGAAGCAATTCTTCCCATACCATATCTAAATCAATTTAATTTACACCAAACTGACCACAGTAAGTTGAATCCTGGTAGTTTTGAGCAGGGATTGGTAATTTCTACTAAGCCCTGTGGTGTTGACGATGCCCATTCTGCTGTCCAACTATCATGTAAGGCTGAAAGTGTTAGATGTTACACTGACAGCAGTCTTCTAGGCAGGGTGACATGACTTCAGCCCTATTTTGTATTGCCTAATATCTCAATGGATGTAAAGAGCTTCTTTGTTCTGAATCATCGACCTGCCTTTGATTTTCATGATACATTATATTATATTTGAGTCTTTCATAAATATGAGTACCAGGTTAGTTGCTGTGAAGGAAATATGTATATTACTTTCCAAACAGATCACTGAATTTTCACCTTTATTTATTTTTATTATTTCCAGATAAGCCCATTATGATGACGCAAAGTCCTTTGCTCCCATGTTTCCTTCCCGCTGACCATGTTTTCCAGGTCTTTTCTTAGGCTTTCCTCCCGGTCAACTTGCCACTTGAGAATTTTGGATTTAAATATATCTCTGTTTTCGATATCTTCTGGAACAATTCCTGCTAATTTGAGGTCTTTCTTGATTTATCCAATCCATTTTATTGTATCTGATATTTCTTTAATTCGGTTTTCATACAATTCAACTATTTGTCTTGTATTTATATTATATATTTGCTATGTTGTTATAACTTGTTAGCAATGTTTTGCAGTAAAGGAACTGCAATTATATTCTCTATTTCTTTTTACAGGTCAAGTTTCATCAATAAATCTGATAGGAACAATTTGAGTGGAACTAGTCAAAGTATCATGTCAGCAGTCAGGCCATCACAGTATACATGTGCCAAGTGTCTTCAATATTTCACCACAAGGGACTTGCTAATTAGGCATCTTTTTAGTCATTTTAGTTTATTGCTAAATAAACCATTACATATTTGCCAAAACTGTGGACAAATTTTCTCAAATCAATCAAAGTTGTATGACCACCATTTTGAAGAGAGCGAGGAAACTACATTTAAACAGCCTTCTTTAGTTGAACTTGCTTGTGCATTCTGTGCAGACACTTTTTTGTCTTGGTGCTCTCTAACAAAACATGTGTTCACACATGTCTCAGCTGTTTCAGCTCCTTTATATGTATGCACATATTACTCTGATGACTTTGAGGATATGACAAAACTGCATATGAATAAATCCAGCAACAAAATTTCTCAAAGAAGGTAAGATGAGGTCTTGCTATTTTATATTCATTCTGTAGTTAATTTAAAGTTTGAATTTTTATTATTTGTTGTCATCAGAAGTTTTGTATTAAAATTTAATCTATCTCTTTGATTAACATCTTGAGAATTTAGTAGTTGATCCTATAGGTAAGACTTTCATAGTTATCTGAGTAATTTGGAGTTGTAAGCATGCTATAATGAAGGCAGGTAGGTCAAGAATACATTCTAAGAATAACACAAAGCCAGCTTCTTCGGTGTCTAGTTTCAACATAGCGTTATTGGACGGCAGAGGCTCAATACTGAGATTATCCAACTGAAAAAGAATTGTAGTGAAAAATTTTGTCACGATACTGTGGGTAATAGGGGATTACTTTTAGTAAGAAAGAAGTAGGTGTTTTTGTCTATGTGAATGATTTATATTAGTAGCTTGATTTCGAGATACTTTGGATTACCAAATGCTGCTTGAACTCTTAGGGATTTGAACTCTTCTTTTAGTTAGACCTTAAGAAATTATTGGAATGTACTATGATTTTCAGTAAGACAGGTCCTTACAAATATATTATTGTTAACACACACATCAATAATATTTGATCAATTAACAGTAACTTCTGTCTAAGTACACAACAATCTGCATAACAAATATCATATAACCTTAGAAATTTTTTTGTGTTGAACTAAATTTGAAGAAGAAAAAATCCAGTAAATATATTCAGAACAACCAATTTAATATTTGCCATAAGTAAATTGCTTATTCCAATGCTCCAAACTGGATTATTAGGTAGGAATTTTCTTATATTTTTTCACTTATAATCTTTGGTTTGTCAAGGATTACTACTAATTATTTTCTTGAAGCCAATTCATTTGACTGTGATAAATAATCATTAAAATTGATGAACGGTCCTGTAACAGGATATAATAAAAGTTATTCATTTATGGTGAATATGCTATAAAATTAATGAATAGTTTTAAAGATGTTTGGGTATGAATAATCAGTATCTTTACTATATATTTTAATGTATGTAAGTTTGTGTTTGTAAGTACAATGACACATATGTATAAAGACAACAGATTAATCATTTGATTCATGTGGAAGTTCAGTCTGGTTTATAAGGTTTATATCTTTCTGTTAAAATATTTCATGGTGTTTTGTATTACTTAATACCATGTAATCATGATTACTAAATTTATTACAGAATTGTTTAATTCTGCTGCTCTTTGGATTACTAATTAGTTATAATCTCCACATATTGATATGAAGAAATGTTCTATAAAGTACTGAGATCTTTTGCCAACATAGCAGTGATGCTGAAAGATACAGATTGTTGGAGCTGAGTTTTATCAAGACTTAGGTCATTCAATTACTCAGTATTTCACTGAGAATAATCAATGGACTCTAAATGTGCTAAAAATTAAGAGATGACAACTATAGAGCATAAAATAACTTAAGGGTGGGTGTGTTTTTAATTAGTAAAAATGTAAGTTAATGATGAAATTTTCCTAAATAATGGTTTAGGTGCAGCAGGTATTTTTGTTTAATAGGATTTTATCATATTTTCTTCTACATTCTTTATTTGAGTTTGTACTGCATATTATTTTCATAATGTTTTTTCAATGCGATTTTATGATGACTGGGGTAGTATGAGGGGGATAACTGCATTTTTATGTTCACAGACCTTAAATACAAATTTTAATTTTTAGATCTTACTTGTATTCTGATAGTAGCGGTTTCTGGTACTCAAATATTAATTTAAGCTAACTGGTATATTTAAATAATTGGGTCTTCCAGTTGGTATAATGAAAGACATAAGTTTTTATTTTTGAAACTTTCTCTGCTCATTTTCATAAAATTTCTAGTTAATCTATCTTATTAAAAGTGTTTAAAGATATACTATATATGTGTATGCAGTAATTCAAAGCAGTGAATATTATAAAATCCTGTAATGTGAAAATTGTAACCGAGGATGAATATCAAATAGTTCAGTAATTTTAACCATGATCATTTTAGAGTAATCTTAGATTAACTGGAAAACAGGTATTGATATATAGCTTATCAAGTGGAAATACCAAAATTTCAGGTTTAATTAACAATTTCATATATATAGAAATGTATAAACGTCTATAAAAAGTTGAGAAGGTAACCCAAAAACATATGGAACAAATTATGTAAATCTGCATCTCTCTCTGCAAAGATAGTAGAAGAGCAAAATGAATTCCTTACAATTTTAATCAATAATAATTGTGAAAGTATTGCTAAATTCAGTCGCATTTTTGTGTGCCATTCAGGAGGTTTGGTTAGTAATCAAAAAGTGGTGTAAATTGTCAGTTCTGTAATGAAAAGCCTTTCCAATTTTTTGCTGTTTTTCTGTATAACAGTTTGCTTGCTTTGTGTTGATTTACTTATCTCTAAAGTGATTCATAGTTGCACACAGTGGTTATTCTATGTGTCACAGGTTAGTCTACTGTTAAATGATCATATGTGAGATAATCTCTTACTGGTTTAAGATATTGCTTGAATTCCTCTTTTTTACTTTTATTAATTCACCATTTTCCAACTGCCTATTGATGAATAACTTCAAAGTTATTGCTAAACCATTATCATTACTTAAGGGGCTCCGGTAGGATGGAAAATGATGAATTTTGTCATTTCCGTTTTTTTTTTTTTTTTTTTTGCTGATTGTTGAACATTGGAATGTCCTCTTTAATTTGGTGTATAATACATTCATATTTCTAACCTAGAAATTCTTTAAAAATGGCTGAGTGGCCGTGGCCGTCTTCGCAGTGTCAAACTGAAAGGGGTGAAAAGGATTTTTGATAGGTTAACAGCTGATGGGGTACAGTATATAAATTACCTGGGGGATGGGGATTCAAAGGAATTAAAGGCAATTGAGGAGCTGTAACCTTATGGAGCAGATGTGACAATATATAAGCTAGAATTAATTGCAATTGCACATGTGCAAAAAAGAAAGAGTACCCGTTTGCGACGCTTGGTAATCAGGATGGAGTGGTAAAAAGATGGAGGACGGTAGTTGCAGGGGGAGTATAGACTTACAGAAGGCATAAGTTAATAAATTACAAAAGTATTATGGAATGGCCATTAGACATAGCAACAACAGTAGTTGAAGAAATGAAACGATCTGTTTGGACTGTCTTATTTCATGTTGCTTCTACTGATTCTGCACCCAACCACGGACTCTGCCTCAAAGGAACTGATACATGGTGCAATGTACAAGAAAGCACAAGCAGCAGGCCAAACATTTGTGCACAAGGATGGTTTACCATATGCTGCCATTGAGGAATTAAGGCCTATATTCAGGGATCTATCTGATGTTCAGGTACTGAAGTGTTTACACAGTCCTACCCAAAATCCAAATGAGTGCATCAATAGTGTTATTTGGTCAAGAATTCCAAAAACTGTTTTTGTATCAATTATTCCTCTTAATTTTAGGTGTTTATGATGCTGTTATGACTTTTGACTAGTGGCAATATGTCAAGGTGTGAGGCATTGAAGAAACTGAGTGTTAGCTGTTGGGTATCACACCATACGAGCTATGTACAGGCTTGACCAGGAAAGGGTTAGGGCGTCAGAGAAAGCATTGAGGGAAGTGGAAGAAAAGGCATGAGAGAAGAGATGAAGACTAAAGAGAAGGCTGGAAGAAAGCTATCAGGACGATCCAAATCACCCTAGTTATGGTTCTGGAATTCACTGAAACTTTGACAGCATTTTCCCTGTACGTTTACTTTTTGATAGTTTTAGTGTACCTTTTCTTGGTAACTACCAGCAAGAACTTCCTGAAACTTTTACAACCTTGAAAGTAACTTTTCTGTGAGTATTTTAACACAGGGATATTGTATTATACTTTATAGTTTGTAAATTATTGACTGTACAGCACTTCCAAAAATGCAAAAAAATTGGAATATTTTTTAAAAAAAAATGATTCTGCCAAACCAATTGGAACTTTGGGAAATCCCTGTGTTAAAGTATTAGGAAGCGATCATAGATTCACACTATTTTGTTTCAGATATGTATCACAATTAGTTGTCGAGAAAAGGTACAATGAGGTTCGCAAGAAATACATGGGAAAGATACACCCTACCAGAGCCCCTTAAACATATTTTGTAATTTTTTTAATTGTAATGTCAGTAGTCAGATTATTATTTGAGAGTAATATGCAGATGATATCTAGGTGGATTAATTAGCATGGAGTTAATAAAACTGTCAAAAAGGCCCTACTTATTGTGTTACAAGAATGGGGAATAAATGTTTATTATTCATCTCTGATTGGCAGGAAGTATACTGATAGTCATTAACTTGAAATGTCCTTGCATGTTCTTTAAACTGTAAGGACTCATTAAGGAGGTATTAAGGAAAATTTTAATAAAATGTGTGAGAGATGGTAGGGAGGAAATATACTAGGAAAGCAGGGAATTAAATGGTAATGTAATTAACTAGGCATCAGAAATAATATGGAATCAATATTATTGGTATTTGTCTGTTGAAATTAGCTAATGAAAGCAATTGGTGATACTACAATGGAGCTATTTTATTTTTGTCTGGAAGGTAAAATTAGGGGAATAGATCACCACTTACCGTAGATGACAGCAGTAATACACCAAGTAGATTAAAAAAAAAGCATGTAGAACATTGTTATTATTTGGCATATAATTCCCTCCTCAGCAGCAGAATATCTTGGACACAAGAGGGAGGAGGGAATATGTACCATTAATTGTGATTTGTAGCAGTTCTTCTTTTAGTTTTCAATCTGAGGATTTGTTAGTGGCAATTTTCTATTTATATTTCATCTCTCCCTTATTTTTTCATTCTGTATAGCTGTTGTCATTTATGTTATTCATAATTAAGTTCACATTGCTTAATATTCCTCTTTCATTTGTTCCATGTATCTTTCGTTTAAGAATCACCTTAAGCAAACCAATGTGTTGCTAAACATAGCTTGTTGTCTTTCCTTTTCTGTAAGTCCTTCCAGGAACTACGTTCCTCAGAATTTTTTTTTTTAATTCTTCATAATTAGTGATACAATAGAAGCTGTAGACGCTGTCATCAACCATGGTACATCTTCTGTATTGTCCACAAATCAGAATAAATGTTTCTCAATTTGACCCCCAATCAGCTACTAACAAAACCATCGCATTGGCGGAAAAAACTACCACATATCTCATGCTGTCATTGACACGAGGAAAGAAGAAGAAGTACAATCCATTGAACTTATCTTCAGCACTTGACTGAAGTTCGAGAACTACAAATGCCTCCAGTCATTTCCTTTTCATCACCCCTATGCTCCTTCACTTCACTTCCTTATAAGATTATGCATCAGATATATCTTTTTACAACATTCTTATTTGATGAAAGATTTCTTTTGTTTATTAAAAATTTGTTTAATCTGCTTGATTCTAGATAGTTTTTTCTTTTCTGCTACTACCATTTTCTATGACTATGGCTCCCCTAGTATCTTTAACTTGCTCAATTAATTGTGCATCTAATTTAACTCTACTTGTTTTGTTGCATTCATGTTGCAAAGTAATACATTTGTTTTGTTGATTTTCAGGTTATAATGCCCAAAAGTACCTCTTCCATTTAAGCAAGTGTTTTACCCAAATCACTTTCATTTGCTGAAATAACTGTAAAGTCTTCTGCAAGTCTCAATACCTGTGTTTCATCTGTGACTATACTTGACCCTCACAACTTGCAGTGATTTGTCCTGAACAGAACACTGGAAAAGAAATCAATCCTGCCTTACTCCCTTTTCAACCTTTGATTATGCTTTGTATTTTCTAAATCAGATTACCACAGTTTTATTCTCATATAGTTTTCATATTGTTCTTCAAGCTTTGTACTTTCGTTACATCCTATTCAAGATTAAGAACGTCTTGTTGCAATAAGGTTTTCAAAAGCATTCTTCAGATTTATGAAAGCTGTATAGATATTCTTGTTTTTCATTATACTGTTCTCGGTAAGGACAATAAAAAGTCAGATAGCTTCTCTTGTGCCCCTTCCCCATCTGAACCAAACTGGTCATTAATTAGCTCTAGTTCAATCCTATGTTCTGTCTGACAGGCTATTGATGATTTAGGTACATGAGAAATCAATCTTAGAGTTGGAAATTCTTCACATTTATTTGCAAGATATTTTCTTTGGTGCAGTTAAACTTTTTCAGAAACATTGGGTATTTTTCCTTTTAAATATATGTCACAAATCAGTAATTGTAATAAGTAATTTGTTTTACTTCTTAATACTTTTAGAAGTATAGGTGAAATTCATTTATTCCTGGGGCTCTTCCTTCCCTTTTAGAAGTTTTAATCCTTTAATATTCCCCGCTCAAAATATGGGCACCTGTTTAATTTTCATTAGCATTTTTTAATTTCTGGTATTTATACACTAAGTACTTCATTATTACATAAAACTGAAAGATATCCTCCCAATCATTGGGATATATCTTCATGGCCATACACAATTGTTCCCTTTAGATTTATTCATCATCATCATTAAATGTTTCCACTTTTGCAGGTCATCTTGCATATCCTCTTCCAATCCTGATGGCCTTTACAAGGTTTTCCTCCATCACTTTCCTTCAAACCACTTCCTTAGCCTCTACACCTTTTTTCACTTGGTCCATCGATTTTGCCCGAGGTCTTCCAACTGGTCTCTTTCCCTTCCCGCTGCTTCAGCAGTGCTTCTTTCGGCATCCTCTCCTCCTCCCTCCTCCTAACATGTCCCAACCACTGCAGACTTTTTCCTCCTTAACATCTCTTCTAATGCTTCCACTTGTCGTCTCTTCCTGATATTTTCATTTCTAATTTTGTCTTTCCTCGTTACATTCTCTATCTCTCTCAGAAACCTCATCTCTGCCGCCTGCAATTTCTTAATACCTGTTTTTGTCCAAGTCTATGTTGCAGAACCATACGAGAGTATGGGCTGGAAATATACTTTATACCGCAGAATTTTAATGTCCTTCCCTATATTCCACATCCAGAGTACATCCTTTATCTACTGATACAAATATCCGCTCTTCCTTACTCTTTGGCTTATTTCTTCCTCCATCTTCCAAATTCTTTCCGTCGAGTAACACATTCTTCGAAGGGCCAGTGTTTCTTGTTGCCTTCATTATTTGTTCTTTTCAACACTAATCTCCAGCCCTTTTTACCCATTGCAGTCCACAATTTCTGTAATTCTCTTTCCAGATCCTGTTCTGTTTCCAGCATATAATATCACCAGCGTATAATATCACCTTCAGCTTTGTTGGATCTCTGTGTCCCTGGACTTCAAGTATTATTACATCTAATACTTATATTAAATAGGACAGGTGACAACACACTTTCTTGTCTTACTTTCTTTTTTTCGTGTAAAACCCTTCTGAATGGTCACTGACTGTACATACACAATTCTCACACCTCTCATGGAAGTTCTTTATTAATTCCTGCAATCCCTTCATCTATTCCTCTCTTTTTTCAACTTAGCCATATGTTTTCCCTCAGTACTTTGTCATTGGCCTTTTTAATGTCTAATTAAAGGTATTACTGTGTCTTTGCCAAATTCCCACCTTTCCTCCACGATTTGCACGAGTATGAAAATTGCGTTCACTGTGGATCTTCCTTGCCTGAAACCCAACTGCCCCTCTCTAACTGTGTTCTCTAGCCTTTGCTTGATTTTATTTAGAATAATTTTTTCATATATTTTCAGGCCATGGCTCTCACATTTCAGTTTACTCCCCTTTTATGAATAGGCACTATGACTCCCTTCCTCCAATACTCTGGTATTTTCCTTTCTTTCCAGACTCTTTGTATGGCTCTATACAACCATTGTATTCCCATTTCTGCTATCAGTTCACCTAGTCCTGGCGATTTCCCATTTGTAATTTCTTTCACTGACAGTACTAATTCCAGCATGCTAAATTCTTCTGTTTACCTTTCTACAGTGGTTTTTCCGATTATCATTTTCTTTGGTTGCGTCCTGGTTTCCTTCTGTTCCTTCCAAAAGGTTTTTAAAGTACTATTTCCAGGTACTCACTACCTCTTCCTCTTTCCATGTCGAACGCGGGTATTGTTCTGAAAAGGTTCAGATATCTCGCCCATGAACTTCAGTTTGAAAGTTGTGCCGGTGAGTGTTTTTTTAATGAGGTTTAGGGTTTTTGGATCGAGCCCTTGCTCTTCGAGGATACTGAAGAGAGATTGCTGGACCAAAACTAAAAATTAAAGTTTTCATTCGATTATTGAATTAAAATACACCTGGACACAAAACAAGAAGCGATTTCAGATTCTAGAAATTCTGTAAGTATTCAAATATGTGGCATGCTGCAAATGCAGTTTGCCTTACGCTATGGGAGGCGGTGCACAGAGGCAGCGATTTAACACACCTTGTCCAGAACTTTGGTCAGCATATCTCTAGGTTTTACCGAGCGTGGTGGTGTAATGGATAGCGTTCTGGCCTCGCATTTGGGAGGACGGCGGTTCGAATCCCCGTCTGGGCATCCAGATTTGGGTTTTCCATGGTTTCCCAAATCACTCTAGGCAAATGCCAGGATGCTTCCTTAAAAATGCCATGGCCGAATTCCTTCCCATTCCTTGCCCCCATCCTTTCCCGTCTCTAAAGACCTCGCTGTTGAGAGATGTAAAGCAGTTAAAAAAAAAAACTCTAGGTTTTGCTTTTTTTCTTACTAGGCCATACAGTATTTTCTTATTTCCTTTGTAGCTTGTCTTCAATTTATCTGTGAATTCCTCCCAACATTTTACCTTGGCTATTTATCATTTCTCTGGGGCTTTTGCTAACCTTTTCATCTTGCTCATTTCTCTTCAGTTCTGTCTTGAAACCACTCTCTCCTTACCCTGTTCTTTCTATTAACAGCTTCTGCAATACGCTCATTCCACCATGCTGTTTCTTTCTACTTCCTCTTATTTGATGTTCTTTCATATGTATTTCTTGCTGCATTTACTAATATTGCTTTAAATCTTCTCCAATTCCTCTTCTGCTGTTCTTGTTTCATCCTTGGGCATGTTGGTCTTCAATTCTTCCTGAAATGTTTCCTTTGTTTCACTATCTGCCAGCTTCCAATACCTGATGCTTGGTATCCTTTTGTCTACAGCTTTGTTCAGACAGAGTATCTTACAGTCTGCTACAACCAAGCAGTGATATCCTTCTAGGTTCATACTTGATATGACTTTTCCATCCTTTAATTTTGGGTGAAGACATTTGCTAAACAGTTCTATTAAGCTTGTACTCTGACCATCTTAGCTATATCGGGTAAGCTTGTGACTATCTCTTTTCTTATGCTAGGTGTTGCCAACAAGTACTGAATTCCTGTAGGCAAAAAAATCTATAAGAATTTCTCCCTCTTTATTCCTTTGTTCTACACCATGGCTTCCCATAGTATCTTCATGCCCTGTTGTGTCTTTACCTACTATGGAATTTAAGTCTCCTATTATGATAACCTTTCCTGCCTTAATTTCCACTTCTAGGTCTTGTATAAATTATTCTTTTTCTTCTTCTGTGCATCCAACTTAGGGACCATACAGTTGGATGATATCCACTACCTCTCCATTTACCGCAGTTAACAGTTCCAATATCCTTCCGTTGGTATAGCTTACATATATGACTTCCAGTCTGTAATTTAGAACTATCGCTACCCCATTATGACCCTTGTCTAATTCTACTTCCATGTCCTTTCCATTTTGTTTCACTTTATCCTAATATTCTTATGTTCCTCTCTTCCATTACACCGACAAATTCCCATTCCTTTCCTTTTAGTGATAATATATCGATTGTTCCAATTCGTAGACCAGTGGATTGCCTAGGTCGATGGCCATTACGACTATCCTTTCCGAGGCTGTGCTTAGTTTTGAAAGCATGTTCATCTACTACCGGCTTGTTAGGCCAGTTGTAGCTTCATCAGAGCCCCGCTGGCCGTCATTAAGCAGGGTTCCTGTAACGCCTTCACAGCTACTGTATCGGCCCAGGGCACACCAGGACCTCACTCCTACAGATTTATTATTCCATCAAAGTTCTTTGTTGTGTGAATGGAAAATCTTTTGGCAGTTAAGCAGATGAACTGTGTAGTAACATGTTCAAAAATTGAGAAAAGAGACAAGGAGTGGGACCGAGGATTATATATCCAAAGTTTATTTTATTATTAAATAATTCATAAAAATTTGCCATTTACTGAAATAATGAAAATATTATTAAAATGAACAGTAACTGATGAAAATATGAAACCAAACACTGTCACTGATGCGCGATGGTTCATTTTAGGTTTCGATTTATTACGTAGTTACACATAAGTAAATGTGTATAGAATTTGTAACTACCAGTTAACAAATCTACAGTATTATATTTTAAAGCCTGTATTTAAATATATTTATTTAATATGTTATCACCACATATCAACATGATTGTGTATTTTTATTTTTAGATTTTATTACGACTGTCACTGTAACAGTCACAAATATGAGCAGCAAATTTCTGTGACTAAGCATGTAGAAAACCACAAGGAAGAAGAACTGTTCTCATGGAACTGCTACAGTAAGAGATTAAAATACAAATACAGCAGTGAAATAAGTCGGTCTGAAGAACAGCCACCTGTGAAGACAAATAAATGAAGATTCTTTAAGGTTTTCTTACTGTTTAGAGAAGTGTCAGAAAATAGATTCAAGCAGTTCCTTCATCATATAAAGTTTGCGATCATAGTTTTACAAATCATGGTGATCTAAAAGGTCATCAGGCAAATAATTTTGGTGAAATCCCAAATTCTTCTGTATCTTTGATGCAATCTGTGAATCTTAAAAGCGAAAAGAGGATTCATTTACATAAACGCCCATTTTATTGTAAATTTTGTGAAGTATCTTTTACAGAATCCGAGGATCTTAAAAGGCACGAGCGGCTTCATGTAGGATGAACGGCCATTTTCTTGTGAATTTTGCGGAAAATCTTTTACAAAGTCTCCGAATCTTAAAAGACATAAGCGTATTCATTTGAGTGAACGGCCATATACTTGTGAATTTTGTGGAAAATGTTTTATACAATCTGGATGTTTTAAAAGGCACATGCGGATTCATACAGGTGAACGACCATTTATTTGTGAAGTTTGTGGGAAACCCTTTATGGAGTCTGGCCATCTTAAAACGCACAATAGGATTCATACGGGTGAGCGACCATTTTCTTGTAAAGTTTGTGGAAAATCTTTTGCAGCGTCTTCAAATCTTAAAACGCATAAGCGGATTCATTTAGGTGAACGGCCATTTTCTTGTGATTTTTGTGGAAAATCTTTTACATATTCTAGAGATCTTAAAGTACACATGCGGATTCGTACAGGTGAACGACCATTTACTTGTGAAGTTTGTGGGAAATCCTTTACAGTGTCTTGCGATCTTAGAAGGCACAATAGGATTCATTTAGGTGAACGGCCATTTTCTTGTAAAATTTGTGGGAAATCCTTTAAAACGTCTGGCTATCTTAAAAGACATAATGGGATTCATTTAAGTGAACGGCCTTTTTCTTGTAAAGATTGCGGAAAATCTTTTGCAGATTCTGCGAATCTTAATAGGCACAAGCGGATTCATACAGGTGAACGACCATTTACTTGTGAAGTTGTGTGGGAAATCCTTTACAGTGTCTTCGAGTCTTAAACACAATAAGCAGATTCATTTAGGTGAACGGCCATTTTCTTGTAAAGTTTGTGGAAAATCTTTCATACATTATCCGGGACCCTCAGAAGGCATAAGCGAATTCATTTAGGTTAAGGCCAGTTTCTTGTGGTAGATCTTTTATAGGGTCCATTTTGTTGGAAACTATATTCAGAGGCGTTACAAATTCTGTAATCTGTAAAACGCACATTTTTATTTATCTAGGTGAACTTCAAATTTCGTTTGGGGCTCATGCTATGACGTTACCTAAATCTGGAAGTCTTAAAAGACACAAGAAGTATTTAACTCCACTCCTATTTTGTTGTGAATTCTGTGGAAAATCTTTTATACTATCTGGGACTTTGAAGGGCTTAAAAGTGGTTATTAAAGTGAACGGTTATTTTATATTGAGTTCTATGGAAACCATGTTAGACTATCCTGGCATTTGTGTGGCAATAATAGAATTTTTGTTACAGTTTTAGTAATTTTGTGCCCAAATCTTTTACAAAGTGAGAAATTTTCATATGGTACTGGAGAATTTGTTTATGTGATCAAATTTTGTTCATAAACTTTTATAGTCTGGTAACATAAAAATGTATAAGTGTTTATTAAGTTTAACGCTGATTTTCATGTGAAGTTTATAGGAATCTTTTACACAGTCTGGTATTCTGCAGGGGAATAGTATGTTATTCAATGTGCTAAATTCTTGGTAAATTTGTGAAAAATCTTTTACAATACCTGCCAATGTTAATGGCACTTGTGGATTCATATTTGTGAATGCCAATATCCGAGTTTTGTGGAAAATATTTAACATAGTCAGTGACCATTGAATGGCTTAGATAGATCCATTAACATAAACACCCTTGTAAATTTTGTATTAAAACGTTCACTGGATGTCCGAGATATTAAAATAATAACAGGATACATTTACATGAATGTAAATGTTGTAATATTTGTGGAAAATCATTTACACAATCTGGGAAGATAATTTGATTTAATATGTAGTTATCATAAAATGTATCAGAGACTTAATTTTGGCAAAGATCTATTGCCTTTTATATAGGTGGAAATTATTTTAAGCAGTATATTAATTTTAAAAAATTGTTATAAGTAACACTGACATGAATTATCATTCCAGTGTTAAGTGTGCAGAAAAGCTTTGTATTATCCATTCTGGTGTAACAGCAAACTGAAAATATCTGTGGACGTATAATTATTTTGGATTAATTATTTTTTAAATTCGTTTTGGTGTCTACAAGAATTTAAATGGAGCAGTTAATATTTTCAAAATAACTTATAGCATCTTTTAGCTTAGTGGATGAAAATATATAACCAGCTGTAGGTAATACTAGTTTTTTTATAAAGATTCATTTATTTATCTACATTTCTTGGGGCAAATCATTTCTTCTACTGCCATTAGCATTATTCAACATAAAAATAAATTAAGAATTATAGTATGATGAAGTATCATTTTTAAATAATCGATAATTTTACTACCAGTTTATTATTGTTGGGTATAAATATATCCAGTAATACTATAAAATGGATTTAAATGTGTGAAATGCAGTTTCATACAACTAGTATAAATATTGAATAATTGTGTCATACTTTATATTCCCAAGATATATTAGAGCGGGTATTATTTTATTAAAAGACTTTTTGTGATTTTTTTGATAATTGTATTTTAAATATGGTGACAGCAATATAAGAAATGTTAGTATGTTATGAAGTAAGTTAGTTCATAAGTTATTGGAAGCCTGATTTTTTGGCCCATTCTATTTGGCTGAATTTGTAATGTAAGAATAATCACTGAATATTGTGATGTCTCTGTCAGATCTCTTTTTGATTAGTATAATAATTCTTTTTGCCTGTATGTTTGTTGCAGTTTAAAAATTAATTTCAATTAACTTTTTAACATTCTACAGAAGTTTAAATTCACTCAGATTATTTTGTGTTTTTCATTTTATATGTAGCAACATCAGTGTTTTAATGGTTTATTTTCAAATATATTTTATTTAAGAACTGTATTGTATACAGTAATTAAATATCATAAAAATTAATAAAATCATTCTTAATTATTCTTAAATCATAAGGATAGTTTGAATTGGTTACATGTACTACTCTAATAGGTTTTGAAATGTATATTTTGAGGTAGATTTTATTTTTAGTTGTTAACTTCGGTTTTCAAGAAAACTTTTATCACTTTTATAGTAAATATTGTTTATAAGCACACTGTGGATAAATTGTTGTATTGACGGCTTTTTCCAATGGTCATACTTCCCTTCACATAAAACACTGTGGGAGAACATTTAAGATTTTTTGTTTGGTTATTATCTGTCCAGTTTTGTGCTTTAGCAGGATAATATTCAATCTTTCGTGTATATTGTACATATTGACATCATTTACGTTAGCCAATATCATATGCTCTGTAACTAAGGAAAATTTGCAGTATTTGTGATAAGAAGAATACTGTTGAAAGAAGTATCAGTAATAATAAAAATAATTAAGGTAATTACAATTTTATTGTTTTAATTTAGTTAAAGAAGAAAGACATTTGACCTTTTAAGTGCTCAGGAGGGCCATACTCTGCTAACAACGGTACAGAACAAATGAAACAGGAGCTTATTATGTATTAAATTCATTTGTGAGTCAGGATACTTCTTAAATACTTCTCGGGCTTTCCAGCCACATAAAAACATCACACTTGTGGGACGTTTAGAAGTCGTCTATCTCACCCCTCATTTTCAACTAAAGATGTCAATGATTATGTACACTCTCAATTAACTACAGATTATTTTACTGATTGATCATAAGGATTGTATGGTATGCTATTTTGTATGATGTCTGTCTGAAGCTGGTTCTGTGGTCACGTTAGTGTAAATAATTTTTTCTCTCCATGGTTTAATTAAATGTGCCTGCAGTTTATGCAGTCGCACGTGAGTGGTAACAATCTGGTTTCGCATTTGCGATGATATTAGTTTGAATCCCTGCCTGGGCATCTAGATTTTAGTTTTCCATGATTTCCCCAAATCAATCCAGGTGATGAGTGCTTCAAAGGACTGTGATCAAATTCCTTCCCATTCCTTTACCTCAATCCTTTCCCACCTGCAGTGAACTCGACATCAACGATTCATAAAGTCATAAGCAAAAAATTGTATTTCTTACCAGATACGATTTCGTGCCATATGGACGTCATTGTGTTGATTTTGTATAATTTTATCTCCAGCGTACATTGCAGTAGAGTTATTTGGATTCGTTGGCATACCTGATTGAGTGCATTGAATAGATTCGGCTCTTATGCAGACCAGAACTACTGTTGTTATTTTTTCGTGAAGTGAATATTTTTGTGGCCATTTGCCATTACTGTAGAAAATATTTTTCTTTTGTAAGCAGACATTGATGCGTTGTTGTAGCAATTTGTTACCCAGCGCTTCCTTCCGATATTCTTATTTCCAGACGTATATCCCTTGCCTCCTACAGCACGGTTCGAGATCATTCTGATATATAGATTTTACAGAGAGAGAAAATATGTATATGAGTTATCAGAAAATCTATAAGACCATTATGAGTTTGAAGAAGGTATTATTAATATTAAAACCAGAAACATTATGGCCTCTGAGATGAGATAAATATATTTAGAGGGAGGGTAAAGGAATTTTCCGTGTTCTCAGTAAGGGAGCACCTATTTGGCGAACACTGAAAAATAGTGCATTTCCTGTTGTTTTTTTTCTTCTTTGTAGAAAAAGTAAATTACATTCTCAATAATAAGAGGATCACCAGGTTTCCTTTCATCAACAGTAGTTAAAAATTCTTGAAAAATACTAGAAACTGAAAGCACCATGTGCCAAAAAAAAAAAAAAAAAAAAAATGTTCTGTAAAGGATTGTACAGAGCAGAATTTGGTATTATGTTAATGATAAGCAAAATAGTTAAATGACTAAGTACCAAACTGATTTCAAAAGACAATAGTTATTTTTGATTCCAACGGTTTTCGTTATCTTCATTACTTACGGATTTTTCATATATTTTGAATGTTTATTTCTATCAACGCTTCCCTTTAATCTCAAATTCTGCAATTATATCTTTGAAATTATGTTTACAGATATAGCTTCTCTTTTCAAGTTTCAATGTAAACCTGACTTCTATACAAGTTGAAACTAAAAAAGAAGAAAGATGTGTAAAACAGTAAAAACAGTAATGCTCAGTTTATAAAACCACTGAACCCAAGAAGTCTGGATGGTACAAAAAGTCTCATAAATACTATTTGAGCCCTCGAACAAAAATATTACAATAAATATCTCTGAACGACACAAACTAAAAATGTGCGTGCTCTGTGGAGACAGTGGGTGTGTGTCCTGGACGGACAGCGCCGGGTGCCGGGGATGTAACTGCCATCATAAGTAAATACTAAGTACCTTCAAAACTGAGCATAGGAAAGGTAAAATTTAATGTGTTCATTAAACTTGTGATTTGTATGTAACGGAAATTTAAGGTGAATAGAACAATGAAATCAACTATCATCTTCTTTTCCAGTTGAATCTAAGAAAAAAAAATATTAGTGAAAAAGTAAAAAAAACTGTGCCAATGTAAAACAACACTAAATGCCAAAAGGCTTTGTATTATCATTGGTATTAGATAATTAAATTGAAAATCTCAAGTAGTGGATATTTTTTATGATTTGGAGATGAAAAATAAATATATGTAACAATTTACCTGTTTCTAGCGATCCACGGGATGTGCGCTTGAATTGTGATGACGAAGTATCGTAGTCGGTTAAGAATCACTACTTCCAAACTAAGGACAGGTACGAAGTAAATTTAACACGTTAGTGGAACTTCTTAAGGCGCCATCTAATAATGAAAATCTGAGACGAATAAAGATATTAGGATAGATGGCGGTTTCGTGTTTGGGAGTAGAGATCGGTGAATAAATAGAAATTCACCAATCTTAGACTTTTCGTATAATTTGGGATAAATCTGCAAAGTTTCAGCTTCCTACGACTACGGGAATTACTTTATTAATTATCATGATCTACGAAATCGGTGAAATTTGCTAATGAACAACTTCCAAAATAATGACAGTTACAAAACAATATTCAATGTTTTTACTAAGCATGTTGATATCTATACATCATAGGGTATTAGACCGATGATATTAAGGTACGAAAGTGGCCAGAATCGCTTAGAGAAAAATGTAGGTGGTACTGAATTTTCACTTATCTGTTCATTTTGCATACAAACTGATATTCTATTCCAGACTGAAATTCAAGTCCTCGTTTTTCACATCTGTCAGTGATTTCACTGTTTCAGAGCTGTTCTGGTTTTACTTGAATCGTTTAATTTAACATGCTGTTCCAGTATGACTGAAGATGCGGAATAAGCTTAATATTATTAGTATGCGACGATTTGTTTTACTAAGTTGTGTTTTGTGGCTTAATGTGTGCTGTCAGTTGGAGCTCAATTGTACTTAAATATTTGATAGCAGAATTATTTTTAATGTCTGGAAACTAATAAAATTAAACTGTTTATTCCGAAAAATAAAAAATTTAATTGCAATTTCTCAAGAATGTAAATAAAAGAAAAAGAAGAAACAATTAATTTTCCGTGAACACTGTTACCAATAACAGAAAAGTTAGTCTGTCGTCAATGACCACAGACTGAGCTGCTGACTGCTGTGAATTGCGGAAGAGTTTTTGCGACCTTGATCAGATCTCCTACCTTCCTCATACACAACAGCGATTCTTGTAGATGAATATATCACGACAGTTAAACTTTTTTATATTCACATGTTAAGTGCGTAAATAAAATCAAAACATTTGCCACATTTTCTTCTTGACGGAATAAAATTAATTCTGTGAAGGCGGAAAGCGCGTGATTTTCCTCTTTGAATTGTTCATTGTTACTATCCTGTCTTACAGTTTGCTTTAAATGGTTACTAGAAACTCTATAAACAGAATTGAAGAAACTAGATTTTTTATTTCCTTAAATTAGTAATGTAAGTTTTACTAAAAGAAACATGATAGCCGTAATATAATTTTCGTCAGATTATTCCAGCCAGTATCATAGGAATAATGACAACAAGGTTCCGTGAACTAGCACGACGTCACCACAAAGGTCTTTGCTTGTCTGACAATCTTACAGTATTATAAGTGAGAAATTCTGGATGTATTATTTGCCTCAACCATGCTTTAATTGTTCTACAGATTAAAATAAAATTTTGCAGGGAGTTAATAAATTATCTGAGTAGTTACACAGTATACACGAATAGATTCTTTATAATGTTTTATTATCAATTCACAAAATCAAAGTATTTCCTTGTTTATAGAGGGTAGTGCCACATTTACTGTTTGAGTTTTATTTTTCCTACATCACAAACAAAGCTCTAAACTGATGCCCCTGATAAATAATAGTTTGGGCGCTGGAACTGTAAATCTGTTCTTAATCTTAAAAAATTTAAAGTCGTACTGTTGATAAGTTCACTAGGAGATGTCTTCAGTCCCGGATATGAACTACTACACCGTAATTTCATTCGTAATATGGGCGTCATGATATACGTAAAAAAAATAATAATAATAATAAAAAAAAGAATGTCTAATTTTCAAGGAGCTGTATTAATGAAGATTGTAGTTAGATTGACATGCAGCTTTGACTAGAATGACTACTAATATTCCGTGAAGCACAGTACAGTTGGAGTGAAAAAGGTGACTTCCATACGGAATTCTGATTATAATGATATCAGAACAGACTCGAGACGTCTATTGCCCCTGAGTGGATGGTGGGCGTAACCTATCTTTCGACGCGCGTAACAACTTTGTTACCTGTTTATCGGGTTTGAGATACACTTTTATTTGAAATGTAAAAGAAAAGGAAGCAGTTAATCATATTTTCAACTGGAGAAATTTTTGTGCTGGTCATAATTTGAACAATTAAAACAACTCTTATACCATAACACACTTTCAGGTGGATGAAGTCGCAGGCGAGAAATCTTGTCATTCAGTAATTCATTTCAGAATTCGCGTTGTAACAATATATTGGTGGTAATTATATCTGTGCTAATACATGAAATATGTACTGGTTCTATAGAACTGCATCATAAAAAAAAGTAAAATTTTCTATGACAACTCAGTTACCAATACCGAAAGAATAGGTATCTCGTCAGTCTATTTTTCCCCTCTTTCCTATGGATCCATACTTACTTTACTCAGTTGGTGATTAATCCAACCAAAAAAGAATAATAAGTGAAACTTTAGAGAGACAGATAATGATAGAGTGAAATGTTCTACCTGGCGTCACAGCGTGACGCAGCTCTGATAGTCTGTCGTTACAGATCACAGACGGAGCTGCTGACTGCTGTGAACTGCGGAAGAGTTTTTACGACAGGAGAGACACCTTGATCAGAACTCCTTATACTCTACAGCGCTTCTGCACAGTAAAAACTGTAAACAAATATATCGCTATAGTTATACTTTTTATATTCATTTGCGAAGAATACATTAATCCAAAATATATACTTGGAGGGATATTGGAATGTAAATTGTATCATACTTTTTACAGAGTCTGTTTAAAATAACTGACACAATTAATTGCAATACACCGGCGCCATATTTCCGTCAGCTTGCATATTTTCTGAGAACATACGCTGTGCTATCGCTATTTCTGGCATGTATGGTACGGTTCGTCCAACATTCAAAATTCTGCTAGATTTTGGAAACAATCATCTGACATTATTTCCGCAGATAAATACCTGTTTGAAGTCTTTAACAATTATGTAATGCTTTTTTGTTTTTTTGTACGAAAACTTGCTTATAATTTATTCTTCTGCGGCTGGAGGCTTTTCTACATTGATTGAAACTTCTAAGAAATCACCCATGCACACTAGCTGCTGACAATAGGTTAGAATTTGCTCACCAGCACAGCACTGAATTCCAGTCATTACTCAAATCCAAATAATATTCGTCTAATACAATGTTCTGTTAAGTACAAAGAGACAGAAAATCAGCTACATCCCGGTTTGCTACGAAAAGTGTGTGTAACATGCTTTGTAGTATTGTTTGATGATCACGAAACGAGTGTCACAACTCTTCCAGCCTGGATCCAAATACCTCACACTGAAAGTTTAATCAAGCGCCGGGACTTGAAAGTCGAGTTAGCCGTCACACATTATCGTGTTAACTCGAACACCCTGTTGATATCTTTGCAATGTAGTCGGGGAAATCATGATCGGAGAGGAGGAAAATTAAATACTGCGCCAATTTTTGTTCTGAGATAAAAAATTAAGTCTTGGCGTGACGAGGACAGGCAGACTGGCGGAGTGGTGAGCGCGCCGGACAGAACAGCGACAGTGGTGGAAACTGCTATCAACAAAGCTGCGAACCAGATATGTGCACCAACATGCGAAACTCAGGGAAATGTTCGATTTAAAAGAATTTGTCTGAGAAACCATCCGGATGTAGTCCACATTTCCTGATATACCTATTTTTCTAGTTTAGGATTGGCAGTACTGATGTAACAGAAACACTATATTTCTTGTGGAAGTTTCAAAGTGTCTGCTCCTATTTAATGTATACACGTGTTTCTTCTGACTTCATAAAAGGTTATCATCTGATTTTGTTTCCACGATACCCAGGAGAACCCAATTTTAGAATTTCTTTTCCTGTATGTAGTAACAGCATATGATTAGTAATTTGTCAGTAATGCTCTCAGGTAGCAACAGCGTGTTTTAAGAGCAATATATAGTGCCGATAACATTGAAAACATGTCGCAGTGATTAATTCTTTAATTTAATTGCCATGGAGCACACGATTCATTAACAATTTTCCCAAACAACCATTTCTCTCCATTCTGTTATCATTAACCCTTCAACTGCTAGATATTGACCGGCAGAGTCCTCGCTGCGTGCTCCTTTGTTATCTTACTACCTGCGCTGAGAGGCCGCGATACCTGCCCTGCTGGGTACGGCACGCGGCCAGGACTGCTCTGTGCTGAATATTTGTGAAGCGTTGTGTGTGATGGCTTTCCGTTTTAGCGTTGCGTTTTGAAACCCCAGATACAATATAAATGTAGTTACTGTGACATCTAAAGTTTTTCAATGTAAAGCTCCCCTAAAAGTGAATGTCTGTGTAGACAAACATACAGGTACGTCATATGGTAAATAGATATTGCAGAAACTGAAATGTGTTTGTTACTTTTGTTTATTAGCGTAGTAATTCATCAGGAGAAAATTTCTAAGTTAAGTGTTCGAATGTCTTTCAAAAACTCTGCATATATTTTCCATCCTTCTTTTGGTTCTGGGGTTTAGACCGTCACTGGCGAAGTTAAAAATAGTTTTTTCAATTTTTTGTATTACACTTAGTTTCAGAGGCGTATAAATGTAATGTCATTGTTACAGTGTAGTTACCCATGGTTAATAAATGTTTTTCGTGTAACAAGCCTCCAAACATGGCACAACGCACATTATTACTGTACATTGCATGTTCTGTATTTGTACCTGATTTCTCGACGCACTTTCTGTTCTGAACATCCAGCGCATCTACGAGTTAGCGTGCTCCCCTTTGAATTTTTAATGTGAATAATATTTCGAAAATTTCTCCCAGTAAATCCTTCCACCTTGAAAATCTAGAGTGAACTGATTCTGGCGTATTTGTCTTGGTATATAAATAAAATCTATAGGTTCCTTCAGCTACAGATTTCATAAGATCTTCTGTTAAAAATATTCCGAAAAATGATAGAATGCAGGAATTTTGACCCAATCCATTTTGTGTCCTACAGCTAAATCGTCTATCACATGCACAAAAGGACGAGAATCACTTTTCTTCCAGTCAATGCTGTCACTAAAGCGTCCTCTTTTACTGCACATTTAGCTCTCGCTATATGAAGCTTCAGATACTAAAAATGTTTATCTCTTGTGGAGACAGACGGTCGTATTCCACTAGCAGATGTACAAGACTTAGGACTATTACTTCGAGATCCTATTGAAGGGTCTTCACTATCTTCCATATCAAAGAGATCATTCTTCACGGTCGTTTCTAGTAACAATCTCAACGATTTCTTCCTTTGTACAAACACGACGGCGATCCATTTTCTCAGGTAAAACTACAATGAAAATAGCAACTCAAATAAGACCGCAACTGCAGCAATTAACCAGCTGGGGTGGGAATACGGCTACCTGACATGGTCGCTAAGTGGCTTGCGCGTTAACGCGTCCAGAGCACACAGGGACTCAAGCGGTCGGACATCTTAATGCAAGGCGGCGCGCGTATACACGTCCAGAGCACGTGCGGGAAGGAGCAAGGTCGCGCGTTAACAAGTCTGGTGCACCTGGGCGCAGTAGAATCCCCGCGCGTTATCGCGTCTACAGCAGTCAAAGGGTTAATACTACTCCTACAGAAACAATGTTAAATCCCAATGTATCCAGCTAGATTTTGAAATTACAGTGATCATCAAATTACTTAACTAGCCTGCATTATTCATTTATCTCTTCCCAAATTACTTACTTACTTCCATATTCCAATTTATTATATTTTAATAGAGGCATCATCAAATAAATAAATTCCAATCAAATAAGCACTAATAAACAAACAGTACATTTATCCATTTCTAATTCTAATTGTTAGGTTGATACATGTATTCAATCAGTGTTAATCACAACAGACATCCATTTTATTGCAAGATTTTAGTTTACTCTAATTAAACTCTTTACTGTTTCAATAAATATGACAGGAACAAAGTAGTACAGCAATAAAATCATCTTACCTTTTTTGTGAAGTGCTGTTGGTATTTTTGTGAATCTGTAGCGTGACAAGATCTTCAAATACTTCAGAACAATCTTCACAGACAAATAAAGGAGGGCAAATAGTGGAGATGTGGTGAAATACATGTTTGATTAGAGAGGACCTAGATAACAAAGTCTCACCACAGTGTTTGCAAATCCTAGATGGTATCCTTACACATAGGTTATGACTGTATACATGTCTTATCAATGAATCCCGTGTATTTAAGAGATTCAGGCACAAGACACATGTATACTGCACAGGCCTGGCAACTGATTTGGTCCTGTAATTCATCTCATGACATGTGTTTACATCACTCTCATCAGATTCAATTAAAAGTCCACTTGTAAGTGTTTGCCTATTTGAAGACTTCTCCTCCATACTACCATCCACCTTTATTCAGTTCTGAATTACAATTTTCTGTTGCAATTTAGCTTTTAACCTTAAAAAAGATATGAGAATTTTTAGTTTCTTTACAAAAGGACAAATATAAAAATACAGAAGGATAACAGTGTATATAATATACCAAAAACAAATACAATGTTTGAGACTAGTAGAGAAATTGACAGACATAATCTTAAAACAAATTATCATGGCTGTACATACATAAGTCTAAAATACAATGGGTTTCATTATAGATCATAAGTGTCAAACTCAATTCTGCAGAGGGCCGTAGATTAAATTTAGAATGTGTAGGTGAGCCAGATTCAAAAAAAAAAGTAATGAATTATTATAACATTTTATTTATTTAATTGAATTCTTCTTTCTGTGTCACATTGCGATCGCGGGCCGTATTGATAGGGCCCGAGGGCCGGATGCGTCCCGCGGGCTGTGTCCATGACATGACTGTCATAGATGATAAAGAAATTCAAAACAATGATAAAAGGTAAAGTAATAATGATATAATGAATGAGTCTAGAGTAGCAATAAATGTTAAATGGTTTCAAATATGACATTCTAATAGCCATCTTCAAGGAATACAGGGAATTAAGAAAAGAAGGTTATAAATTTTGTATAAGGTGATAATATCCATCAAAATAAGACAAAAATGTGTAATAAGTATTTGTTTGCAAATGCATACATTCCGAGTATTTAACAGGTCTGCAATGTGATGCCCATGTAGGGCGATGCATGCTTCAGCCCTTCGGTATAAGGAATCACGCACAGTTCTTGGTTGGTACTGTACATCTTCAATGCATGTCATTACGTACAGGAGCAACCAGGAGAGTTTCAAAGAGTGCGCGATTCCTTGTGTCAAAGGACGTAGACATGTATTGCCTTGAATGAGCATCAAATTGAGGACTTGTTGCTAACTCCAAAAGTATGCATTTGGATTCAGATGTTTAATACTTATTTTGATGTATAAAGTCACCTCCTAAAATATTTTACCCTTTTTTAACACACCAGATATTGTGGGTCTGGGAATTGGTAAAAAAAAATATTTAATAAAGATACAAATATATGATGCATACCTATTAACTTAAAGAAAAAAGTTTAGAGAAGCACTTTGTAATGGATAAATATCTTGACTTGCTTAAATTTAAGGCTATTTGAGCATTTATTAAGAGACAGCACTTCCATGAGATCTGGTTTCACCTTGTTTATGATGTCCAATAAGCCTAAAAAATTTATGAACTTGTGGCACATTTTAAGTAGTATACTATAATTTAATAAATTAAAAGTATTGTTTTTTTAGTGTCTAGTCAGTGTATTGTTAAAGATCTAAAATATTGTTCTAGACTGTCCTGTCATCTTTCATAAGTGGCTTTTTAGCGCTCAATGAGTTCAATAAACTTTAGTTCATAAACTGTAGCCTATAAGTATTATGTAATTATTATGCAGGCACTAATTTAAGCAATAACCAGCGTTTTTCAGTGTTTAATAAAGCTCTGCTAGATATAATCTTTGGTGACATGCTGGAAATACAAATTCAAACTATTATTAATAAATGTTTTTACTGTCAACTTTTATTACAGTTGAATACCTATATGCCATACTAAATTGTGGCCATCAACAAAAAGATTAATGAACAGAAAGAGCTTACACCATCAAGAACAATCACATTATTTTTCAGAGTCAGGATGCTAATTTATCAAAACAATTAATACTTCAGAGCAATTCATAATGCCTGTAATATTTTATGGCATCCATTGACAGGCTCTGGTTATACAATATATTTAATTACACCACAGTAAAGAAGCCTGTAACTAAAGTACAAATATATAAACTGAAAAACCAGTTTAAAATGATCCATCAAGAGATTCTGTTTGTTACAATATGCAAGAAGTTGTAACCAGATAATCAGTATGAGAAAGTAAAAGCTGGTGTATCAGTACATACAAGACACATAGGATTTGGATCTCTTCCAAACAAGGATAAAGATTGTGGCGCAATCAATCCCTACAAGAAGAGAGGATTTAATAGTAATAAATGAGAAAAAGGTTTGGTGAAATTTTCGATTAGTAAGTTTTGAAAGAAAATTTGAGTTAGTGAAGATTGCATTTATCTGTTAAAAACAAAGAAAAATTTGTGAGTACTGAATATATCACTAATTTCTGAAACCATTTCTTATAATTTTTGAGAAATTTGTATTATTGTTTAAAGAGTAAAATAATGGAATTTCAGAGTTATTTCAATGATAAAACTTAATACAGAATTTAAAAAGTCAGAAAAAAATATGAATTGATATTTCCCAGCACAAAATCCTAGATTGTCCTGTTTGTTTTCTCTCTGCCCTAGATTGGTAGCACTGCACTCATACACAGCAGTTCATGCAAAGGTAGGAAAAAATAATCTTATCACAATACCCGAAGGTATGAAATATGGAACAGATATGCTTAAAAATGAATCTCATGAATTATATAATAGTAAAGAAATATTTATTTCTATAAAGATTATATATAGAAAATAAATGTAGAGTAGTTAGTGAAAAGTTGAGATTTTTCTAACTGAAATAAACTACTACATCCTTGTAGATTTATCCTAGTTTGCTTATTTATAGGCCGTGGTATATTACTGGCACTCAAAGTGATCAAAATAGGATAGATTTCTTTTAATGATCACAGCTATACATCGTTAACTTGAATAAAATTAAATTCAGCACTGCAGAGCATATCCTATAATGATTCTACAGCAATGAAAATAGCATCACAAAACCGATATGTGTAACTGCAGCAAGAAATAAAATGATTATTCTATTAGCCCGGTGTTATAAATGAAATATTAATAATATGTGAAATGACTGGTTTAGGAAGAAAAAAAAAAAATCCTATGAAACTGTAAAAAAAAATACACACCAGAGCATGCAAATACAACAGCATAAATAACTCTTATAAAAAAAAGTAAATACAAATTATATATTATGCAAAGTCGTATTTGACTACATGACCTTGTATGCTCATAAATTATACTTTTAAACACAGCAATTCATATATCACCACTCTTAGAAAATTATGGAAATAAATTACACCACAAATTTAGATTATTCATTATGCATACATTTTCAATGTAAAAGGTAAGAAGAAGCATCCTAAAACGATTACATACCTGTCCTCCAGGATCAGTTAGGCAAAGGTTACCAGGTTAATAGTATTTTCAAACCTATGCAATGTTAGGGCAAGAGGCAGATGACATAGGACCACTGTGCAGGGATTACACTGAAGAGGATAGAGTAGTGATAATCAGAGGTGCACCTGATAGTACTGATAGGAACGTTAGATAGAGAGCGACCTGACGAAGTAAATGAAGGAGCTGCAGCATACTACGGTCGAACTCAAGTCAGTCTTGTGTCGCTATGATTGGCCACAGCTGAACCACACTGTGTGGTGGGTAAATATGAAGACTGAGGGGCTACATGAGAAAGACATTGTTCTATTGATAGTTGTGCCTGTGGACACCACTGGTAGGTGGAGTTTCACTAGGCATGGTTTACACTTAAGTAGAAGGAGTACTTCCTGAGTTGTTATTAAATCAGTTAGGGAGTCCATCTCCAGTAATGATGGGGTCAAGTCTGCAGTTTTAATAGCATAGGTGTTGCTAGTGAGGGGATTCTCCATTTCAACTAGTAATTAATTCAAGTTTTTTTCCATCCCAAACATGAAGCTATTTCTGAAAATACAGTTGAATGATAAATGTGCATTAGTTGACTTTAAAGGGAAGTGTGAATAGATGATAATATTCAGGTATACAGAATAGTTTGTAAGTGCTGATGACAACGGTAATCTTGTAGAGAATTTAATGATATTTGGAAGTATGCCTGGTGATACTATCAACAGAATTTTATAAAATTCATGTGACAAGTATTGAATTAAGTTACCTTAAAGACATTCTTGTTTGAGGATAACACAGGCAAGCAGAGTGAAGAAAACAGTCACTCAGACATGGAGGAGCTTACATGAGTGAAGTGATAATTCTTTACAATAATACTCAGAATAAACATTTCTCTGATTAAAGTGATATTCTCTTATCCCTACCTCCCATACACTAATAACAAAACATATATTTGATGAAAGAAAACAGCCTGCGATATTTATTAACCTCTGAGGTTAAAATTTTACCCACCTACTTTAGTCTCAACAGCGTTCAATGTAATTACACATTTTTTAACAAGCAGATTAATATATCATATATGCAACTATCAGCAATCAATATTCTCCATATTTCTTTGTGTGTTTTTTCTGCACAGTGCAACAATCAGCTGCTCACCAGATAGTTTAGCCTTGTGCATCAGCTGTGTTTGTCCGTGCAATATTGGATATCATCCTCTGGGCTAACCACGCCCATGACATAGTCTTATTATATGTTTCCATTTTTGATGCTGCTGTTTCTTTTATTGGGATAGTGAATATCCATAATACCTTTCCATACGTACACTTCTTGTTTATTTTAGTTACCCTCTGAGCTTAAATCCTACACTTCTTATGTTATTCCGAACATCCTATGAATTTGAAAAAAAACTGTATATTATTATTATTATTTATGCCTTTACACCTCACCGACATTAAGGTCATTAGTGGCAGGACAGCTGTGTTAATATAGCTGACCTCTTTTAGGATTAAGGAAAGTAAATTTCAATACATTACATGTAACACACAAAGTCAAGCTGTATACTCTATTTTCTAGGGATGATTCCAGGAGAAAAATATATTTTTTAAGGAATTTAATTTAAAATTTAAACCATCATTGGTCGGTGATTTCTCTCTGGTTTTTAGAAATAGCTCCTAATGCATTAATGTTTTATTTGCGAGAAATGCAATACAGTAGCACAAGTGTGCTGTTTGAGATGCAGTCGTTGGATTCTAAATCACTCACTTCCCATCTGTAGTGTCTCTCTGTGATGACATGTCTCTAAATCTAGTCTACATTGAAAACATCACTGGCCGTGATGCCTGATTACATTATTTAATCCACATCTTACCGATGTTTATTCATCACCTCGTGAGAGTAGATCACGAGATTTTGAGGCATATTTGACGCACGTTTATCAACAAATAAAAAATTGTAATTTTCTTTGGCCTCTGCGTAAAATGATACAAACAGCCAGATAGATGAAACGTTCCTTGTATGTTTGCCCAGACATCATGGGTCAACAAAGTATTTATTGAAAGACATTATAGTTTCGGGATTAGCATGTTGTTATTTATATTTACTATAAACTTACTGTGGAAGTAGATAAACGTGATTCACTTGCTAGGCAAATGCCCCTATATTTAGTCCATTGATTCTAAAACAGGCAAGACTATATTTAGAACCAAAATTTCTGTACTAATGCCACAGCAGTGAATGGCACTCTACTTGAATAGAAATTAAGATGTTCACAAATGGAACACATTTTATTGTTTTTGTTTATAGTTTTTCAGGGGCCTAGAATAAAAAATATATATTTAAAATATCTGAAACCATACAGACTTGAGGAAGGTTTCTTTTGAAACCAGTGTGGTGATTTTTGCTTTTCATCAATAGTTTCAATAGCTTCAATTTTATTCAAAACTCTGCCCTGCCACAATTGCTTACAGTACATTCATGTTCTCATTTGAAGGCAGCTATGACATCATTTTACTAGAATGAGCAGTTAATTTCAAGTATTTTTAACAACTTCTGTACTATTATTTTTTGAAAATTAACTCCAAACATTTTCTGGACTGCTGTCAAAAATTAAGAAAACCTAACCAGGTGAGCCTTTTGTCAGTGTGAAACAGAATATAATTTGTTTCTTGCGCCATGAAGAAAAGAAGAAAGATCTCCAAGTTACACTACTTTTGTGTTTGAACAGCAACTTAAAGAAATTTCACTAATTAGCATCTAACTGCGAATACAAAAGAATTTTTTTCACTTGCTCAAAATGATTTATCTCAGACACAGCAATGTTTCAGAATGAGCAGGGAATGTTAATTACTTAATTAATATAACTTTATTTTTATGATAGTAATCAGTTTTTTCTGTGTATGTTATAGTATATAAAATCTAGTTAATAACACTTCCATTACACAAACAAATAATGATCAATAATGATTTCTCACCATGCTTTATCAGTCATGGTTTATCACTGCTGATAAGAATAACCCTGAATAACCCACTGCTACAAAAATGTATTAAATGGCTGGTTAGAACTATAGAAAGTTTTTTGTGGTAATGATCATTCTGCTCAGAAATGGGCAGAAAAATATCCATTGCACAAAAAATAACAGTAGGATTTCCAATGCTAAATGGGCCCATTTTGTACAATACACTCATTCACATATACCAATGCTTCCAATTACCTCTACTGCAATGTGCAACGTATAATACAATTCATGGTGGCTTGTGGTTTTTATACTGAGGAAGGCTCAACGCACAACACACAAAAAATACTTCCAATTAACACGCTTTCTCATGCAAACACCTTTAGCAATTTAGATAATATAGATTTTGCGTGCTTCTTTAATCTAATCGTTCAAAAATTCTCACTAAATGGTGAAACTTATTCACCGTATTCTAGAGCACTCTAGCGGAATGTTACAAACTTAGTGTACCTGTACTATGCTTGATACAATGACCAATCGCCAAAACATAAATATTCAATGTCAGTTAATGATGCATGAAAGCATAAACTGGAGATACAGAGACAGGGATTCGAGAGTGGAAGTTCAACCACTCTGCTGATTTACCTACATTGCAACTACCGTTACAAGAAAAACATGATGGGGTTGGTACAACTGTTGTAGCCTCTACAAGCTGTGCCAACTACAAGCACATATTAGCTAGGTATACTATGAAAGCCACGCCCCCAATCCTCTGCTACATGCAGTGTAACAGCATTCCAAAGGTGCATCCTTAAAAATACTACCATTTCAGAAACATTCCTTTATATTGACAGTTCTAAAAATATTGACTGACAGTGTTTAAACCTGTGTGGAAAATTCTCGAAATGCTTCCTGTTAATTTAAATTCTGTATTACTCTATTTAAAAACATATTTTAATATATCTTTGGGACAGCACCGCCTCTGAGCCTTTAACGATGAGCCGCTACTGACACAATCAGTTGTGCATATCTTTAAACCGTGGCAAATACTAGTCAAAAATATTTACACTAAGGTGACCATAGAAGAAACTACAGTAAGATGACATGTGAAACAACACACCATAGAATCCAAATGACCAGTGAGACACCTCAGAGTTGGTCTTGATCTGTAGTTAATGTAGATTGTATACATTAATAATACAATAAACCAAGGCTACAACAACTACACAAGTTGTATACAACATACTCATAATTATTATTTATTAATCAAACTACATTTACTAATATTTAATTGAATTGAATGGAGTGCTTGCTCTGGTGGCAATTTTCCTACTCACTTATTTTTTCCCTTTCCTTTTATCACTTACTTTTGCACTCTACTAATTTCAACTATAAATTGTTATAGCTCTTTTTGTAAATTATTGATCAATTCTCTTGATAATTTAAACTAATCCCTTACCCCTAAGCTACAGAAGAAAATCTTTCCATGCCCCTTTGCTTGAAAATGAGTACCAACTTTTGGTCCTGGTCATCTTTTCCCTTTTATGCTACTCCCTTAATTCTTACTCCAATATACTCTCTGGAATCTCTTCACCCTAGTCCTGCAAGCCGCTTGAGGGTATGCAAGACACAGCAAATTACGTTGAATAAGAATATTGTGTTGTGCAGATTATCAGTGAAGGACCGTGGTTTGTACGCAACAGCTAACAGGACAGAGAGCTGACACTCACATACATCAATCGCTTTATAACAAAATAAACTACCAGCCCCTTGAATAGGATTAATGAAATGTCTTGTGCACTCTTCATTAAAGCAGAAAAGAGACCAAGTCGAAGAAATGCCTTCATCAAGATATTATTCTTTCCGACAGTGGTTTGTAACAACAAGTAAATTAATAAAAAAGTATCTAGATACACAAAAGCAAGTTAACATATAATTTAGACATGAATCTCGTCTTTGATTTGTTAAGTTGTTGATACTTGACTCTCCTTAGTGCTAAAAAGCTCAATGTATTCTGTGAACACAGCGTAATTATTTAAGATCTACTAAAACATAACCATCTTCATTATTGTTATTACTGATAATACAGTTATTATTGTTGTTACAAACAGCTTATTTTATCACAAATGCTCCCATAGCAGTAGCACTTATGAAGAGGGTTGACATCAATCATGTCACTGTGTATGTTATTTGTAAAATCCACTATTATTCTGTCAAAATAAAACTGCTTGGTGTGTAACAAAAAAATAGATTGGCATTTCCTCTCTCCTGCACCTCCAAACATTATGATGGTCTCTCGTGGTGCCTTACCACCAATGTGGATATGCTGGAAGGTAAGATCATTGGAATAAAGAGTAAATATAACATTACTAGAACAATGTATGCACTATCTACTTATAAAAACATTTATTTCAAATATGATAAAAGTATACTTGGAATAAAAAGTGAACAGTTACAATATGCTTTATAACCAAATGGAGAAACATATATAAGCAAATGAAACTATAATTGTAATCTTAAGACCTTTAATATTATTATTAATGATTACAGTTCATACTTAAATATACTTGAAAATAAATAAAAATAAACTTATATTTTAAATATAAACAAAAAACAATTGGAGTAAACTTAAATGTCTGTAAAATATTTAAAAAGTAATAAACCATTTTAATATTTACAACATAAATACACGCAAAAAACAAATCTAATATTTATTTTAAAAGTTTTGACATTCAAACCACTAGATTCAGTAGTTACACCATTATTACAGATTCGGCCAAATGTCTATCGCTCTTCATCAAACTCAGAATGTGCTTAAAGAGGTGTGTTTATAACAACTAAAATGCATTTCATTACATGTTAGCTAGATAAAAAACATAAATAATACTTATATTACTCATAAAAAAATTAAAATAATGGTACCAAATAATCGCAAAACACCATTTTTTGGGAGAAGAGCCTATGATGCTACTGTTATGTTCAGTATTTACACCAGTTGTACTATTTAGTTTATTGTCCTCCGTCAGTCATTGCGAAAATACCGCCTGCAGGTAAAATACATTTATAGACACTCAGACGAGAGGGGAAAATTCAAGCATGCTCACTTGTGGAAACGGGCATTACAGTATTTTATTTTTTGCTTTCTTGGTTTGGCTAGAAATTTTTTTTGGTAACTTTCATTTTGTCTGATATAAAGCATTACTAGTTCATATGTAATGACGAAAGGGAAATCTGGTACGTTTTTCGCTTTTTTTCGGGAATACATTTAGATCAGAATAATATATAAAATTTCGAGGGTGAATATCGAGACGTTGCTCCATTTAAACCTTATTAAATTAAGATAATGTAAATGTGTATTGCTATTATACATCCAGATCGCTATGAGAGGAAGGATTAACGACTTGCTAGCTTATTTGCTAAGTTTTAACTTCACTCCTGACTTTCCCAGTTTCGGGTACTGTAAATTTATAACTAACCACAGTGCTTGGTAACTAAACTCTTAGTCTGTGAGTGTGGCATATTGGTTTCGAAGTTCAGTGAAATAAGTTAAGTAGAAATTAGTAATAACCTTTTATAAACAGAATAACTACAGTATCAGAATGACGGCATAGATGAGGAAAAAAATACTACAGCTGTGGCATATATTTGGTTGAATTAATTTGTGGACTAGATGATGTCCCAGATTTCATACTGAAAACCTGTGCTAATTATGTATCTACCCCTCTGGCAAAAATCTTCTACATTTCTGTACAAACTGGAACTTTTCCTGAAATACTCAAAACTGCAAAGAGACACCACTGTTGAAAAAAGGTCCTCCTGATCAGTTGTCAAATTATAGGCCTGTATTCCAAAAAAGTATTTTTCAAAAATATTAGAAAAACTCTTCCATGACAGACTCCTTAAGATTATCAACAAATATGCACACTTTCTACCCAGCAGTATAGATTCAGCAGAAATCAATCTACTCATACAGCAATATTTGAACCCTTAAATTCTGTTTTAAAAGCTTTGGATGGAAATGATATGGCTGCAGGAATCTTCCTAGACCTATCAAAGACATTTGATGTAATAGATCACGGTATACTACTAACTAAACTGGAAAAAATGGGAATAAGAGGTAACGCAAAAAACTGGATAAAATCGAACCTTGAAAACCGTAAACAAAGCGTGTCTGTTGACTGTGAAACAACATACCAGAAAAATTGTACAAAGGAAAAATTTACTTCAGATGAACACTTTGTTAAGTATGGTGTACCCCAAGGCTCGGTGTTAAGACCTATTTTGTTTCTAATTTATTTAGATGACATCACTAGGAATATCGATCCAAAAGATGCAGTTCAGTTTGCAGATGACACAAGTGTTTTACTCACCTCCCCGAACATTAAAAATTTAGAATTAACAGCAAATAAAACCATGAGTGAGTTGAAAAACTGGTTTGACGCAAATAATTTAATCTTGAATGAGGAAAAAACAGTGTGTTTGAATTTTTGTCTACCTCATTCTGCTAATAAAAACAATATTCAAGTAAACATAAGTGAAAAAGATCCAGGAAATGTAAATGAATCCAAATTCTTGGGATTATGGGTACAACAGAACATGAAATGGGATGTTCACGTAAGCAAATTAGCTAAAAGACTGTCTACAGTGTGCTACGGACTAAGAATTCTTAGGGATACCACTAGTATTAGTACAGTAATGGAAGTATACTACGCTCATTTCCACTCGCTGGTCAGATATGGAATTATTTTCTGTGGTAGCTCATCACAAAGCACTGATATATTTAGGATGCAAAAAAGAGCAGTGAGAACTATATGTC